>SNVD02011020.1:0-522286 GCA_013180625.2 Boswellia sacra
TGTCTAAAAGACAAAAACACCCCTGTCCTAAAATAACTTCCCAAAACCTTGTTATTTCATATCCTTCGGACAAATTTTTTTAAGAAAGACAGTAAAGCAAGACACAGAACAACGGAAACCAGTAACAGCTCGAATCACTTAACTTCACTGTCCCGAAACAACCTCAATATCTGAAGCAATAAGCAAAACGCGTAAGAGCAACTTTTCCTTAATCTCTCTGTAAATGGCATGAAAATTTAATGTATGTGTAGTTTTTTCGTCATTGCTCGCATTGGTAACTGACAACCGCATTATATAGCTTAAAAATGGTTTATGTATGTGACCTAAGGGTAGAGATAGTGCCGTCTGTGTGAAAAAATGCTGGAAATTGGCTGTCGGTGTGCAAAAATGGGTTTTCGCAGTCGAAGGTCGAAGAAGACGACTGTCTTCGAGTGTCTTCGAGTGTAGTCGAGTGTAGTCGAGTGTCGTCGAGAAGTTCTGTCGGGACCGAATCACGACAATTCGGATGGTGGTTTCGAGTGTCTAGCCATTGCCTCGATTCTAGGTTCGAGTGTCGCGTGTTCGAGTTCCGTCGAGGGTCTTGTGGATTGTCAAAAGTTCTTGTGTCGCGTGTCGAGAGTCGAGTGTAGGACGCGTGGAACCGACCTGTAGATGTCTCGAACCATTCATGTCGAGTGTTTCGAGAGTCGTGGACACCATTTTGTCGAGCTTTCGAGTAAGAGAGTCGAGTGTACAAGTTGTCGAGTGTTGGACGACGAAGTTAGTCGAGTTCGAGTGTCGTGTCACATATGTCGAGTGTCGAGTGTTTGTGTCGAGTCTCGTCGAGCGTTTTGGCAGAACGCTCTTTTTTCCCACTTTTGCAAGCTATTTCATAAGTATTTTTTGTCCACGGATCTTATATGATATGATATATCTCAATCATGCAGGAAATGGAAACTTTACGCTTACTCATTGCATATAATGGTTCATGGATTGTGCAAGAGAACGGTAGTTATTTGTATGCCGATGGGACGGGGAAGCCATTGATAATTCGTAGATGTGCTACTTATAACGAGTTGGTTGACTGTATTAGTACTAAAATGGGTTGGGATCTTCGTAAGAAAAGAATGAGTTTAGAGGTTCAATTTTCTTGTAAGGGTGTTCTTCCAATTCCGATTCGTATTGAGACTGACGACGATGTTTCTTTTTTCATACAACATTGTTTGGAGGACCAACAATCATATACACCGTTAGTTGTTAACGTTGAAGATAGGGAGAAGCAAAGACAGAGGTCAGGGTCAGGATCCGATGCAATCCGTAGGCGAGAAGGATGTTCTCATCCCTCATTCTTTCGTTCAGCAAGTGGGAGCAACCAATTAAGTGAGTCTACTCCTGTTTGTGGACAACCAAAATTGAATGACGATGTTGGCGTTGAATTTGAGCAGTGTTTAGGGCATGCGGGGCATGAGTCATTTGGGGTAGGGGTGTTATTTCAAAATGAAGAAGGAGTGCCTCCATCGATGCCATCGAGATTGGTACGTCATCGTGACAGCATTAGAGAGTTTGAGAGTGTAGGTAATATTGATGATGTTAATGATGACGATGGTGGGAATGAATATTGCGAAGATACTGACGATGGTGGTGATGATGTTCGTGTGCATGTTGACGATGACAATAATGATTATACGGTTCATATTGAGAATGATGTTGAGGGATTGGATGATTTTGTTGTTGATGGGCACAATGTATCCGGTTCACATTTCGATAATGAGGGAGAACGGGAGATCTTGAATGATGTGAACCAGGATGAGCCGTTAACCGTGCCTTATCCAATTCACTCCACACCTACCGTGCCTCCTCCAATTCACTCCACACCTACTCGTCCAGTATATGGCCATCAGGAAGATCCGATGTCGAATAATGATAGCTCTCAGGCTAACACATTCAGGTGGATACCGCCTATCGTCCATCCACCCTCCACAGATGGCGATAATGCCTCATCATTTGTAGTTGACGAGATTGAGGTTGGGGTTGGACAGATGTTTAACAGCAAAACGGAGCTTCGAGAGAAGTTAGCGATGTTGGCATTAAGACGAAACTTTCAATTCAAGGTAAGGAACTCCAACGCCACAAGGTTTGAGGTTGTATGTCGTGCTGAATCTTGTAAATGGCGTTTACGTGCCATAAAGGTGGCCGATTCACATTTCTTCCAAGTGAAAACGTATAACAACCACCACACGTGCTCCGGAGCCGGACTTCACCCAGTTCACAAACAGGCAACTGCACATGTCATTGGCAAACATATTAAGAGCAAATTCGTTGAGGCATCGAGAATATATCGTCCAAAGGATATTATGTCCGATGTTCAGGAGTCATTGTGTGTTAATATCACGTACAATAAGGCATGGAGGGCAAAGGAGGTAGCTTTGCAAGAACTTCACGTATCTCATGATGAATCATTCACACTACTCCCTCAGTACATGTACATGATTGAGAAAGCAAACCCGGGGACCAAAACGTCGTTAGAAACTGATGAGGATAACCATTTCAGATACTTTTTCATGAGTATGGGGGCCTCGATTGCTGGATTTGCATCGTCAATTAGGCCAGTTATTACAGTTGATGGTTCCTTTTTAAAAGGGAAATATAGGGGTACAATGTTTTTGGCTTCTTGTATGGATGGTAATAAACAAATATACCCCTTGGCATTTGGAATTGGGCATTCTGAAAATGATGACTCCTGGAACTGGTTCATGAGACAGTTGCGTGATCATGTTGTACAAAATGTCCGAGATCTTGTCTTCATTTCTGACCGTCATCGTAGTATTGAACGTGCTGTGGTTGCAGTTTTTCCTAATGCACTGCATGGATTGTGCACTCATCATCTCAAGGGTAACTTGAAGGCAACGTTCAAGGACAAGACTTTGTTGGAATTGTACTACCGCGCTGCAAGGACATATCATTGTGCTGATTTCAACTATCATATGCGAAAATTGAATCGCATATACCAGCAGCAGCAACTTATCTTCGAGAGATCGGAGTCGAGAAATGGGCACGTTCACAGTTTCATGGTCGGCGGTATAACATAATGACAACAAATATAGCTGAGTCGATGAACAGCTGTTTGCGACACCATCGATTCCTCCCGGTGACGTTGTTAGCTGATTATTTTCGGGCCAACTTGCAGAAATTGTTCTATGAGCGTCGACAGCTATTTGCTAACTCAGAATCACATCTCTCACCCTGGGCAAACAAGTTGATGAATGAGCGTTTAAAAGAAGGAGATCGTATGAGGGTTAGTGGTATATCTCTTACTATGTATGAGGTTAGAGGCAACGACCGTGTTTGCATAGTTGACATGCACGCGCGTACATGCACGTGCCGTGTGTTTGATCTTGACCAGCTTCCGTGTGCACATGTATTAGCGGTATGTAAACGTATGAATCTCTTTACGTGCCATGATTACTGTGCCCATTGGTATACCACCGAAACATTGTTACATGCATATGCTCTCCCAGTAGTTCCTGTTGGAGTTAGTGAGGATTGGGTGGTTCCTGAGGAGGTTCGCAGTAGAGTGGTTCTCCCGCCAGTGATGAGGAGACCAGCCGGTCGTCCTCGGAGGAATCGAATCCCTTCTGTCGGTGAGTCTAGCTCCTCTCGATCTTGCGGGCGTTGTGGAAGTTCCGGGCACAATCGTCAAACATGCCGAAACCCAGTTCCGCTGCATGACAGGGGATGATGTATACCAAATGTGTAAACCAAATGTTGATGTTTGCAACATTGTCTCTTTTTTTTTTTTTTTAACAAATCCTAAGCTTTTGAAAATAATATATTTTGGGTGTTGGATTTTGGCACTGTAAAGCAGTATTATTGTATTAAACACATCTTTATGGGCGTTGTTGTTAAACAAAATAATCTTACCTGACGCCCAACCGAAAAATAATTTGGTATCTGATTCGAAATCTCTAAGAAACAAGTGTTCTGTCCAATCGCTCGACGACACTCGACGGTAGAAACTCGACGCTCGACTTAATTAGCGGAACAGAAAATGAAATGAAATGAAGGGAATGAAAATGAAAAAAACGAATGTTCGGCCTAAACGCTCGACGCAACTCGAAGGTATAACTCGACGCTCGATCTACACGACACACAGCCCCTCGAAGCTCGATCATATTGAACACGAACACGCGAAGCTCGATCAACACGTCACACGAACACTCGAAGCCCGACCAACACGTCACACGAACACTCGAAGCGCGACCACCACGTCACACGAACACTCGAAGCGCGATCAACCGGTCAGACAAACACTCGAAGCGCGGTTCACTTCGTCACACCAACACTCGAAGCTCGAGCACACGTCAGACAAACACTCGAAGAACGACTAAACCTGTCACACGACCACTCGACGCTCGAGCTCACGGCACACGAAGACTCGAACCTCGACTCTCGAACTCCGGAGGGTCTATAATGTAATTTGCCTCGTCTCGACCCTCGACCCGCGACTCGCGATGACTGACACGTGGGGAGCTCGAACTTTGGGGTTTAAAAAGTTCTAGTTCTACCGTCACTTCCCGCTTCACTGCCATTTACTCCTACAAACCGTTTCAACTCTCCAAACTCACAGTTACGCACAGACAACGGTTGGGACGCAAACAGACGCGCAGCGACAATCATCTCAACTCCCGGCGACCACAGCACCGATCGGCATTCAGGTACGGCTTTTATTTACCGGCCATGCATGTTGTTTTCACTAGTTCAGTGGATTTAGGGCTGTTTAATAATCTTTAGGCCGTTTATGTTTGTATATGTGATTTGAAAATGTATTGTATGTGGTTGGTTTCGGCTGTCGTTGCCGGAAATTTACAAAGGAGTTATGTTGTGGTAGTGACACACTCGACACTCGGCAAATGAGTTTTGTCGAGTGTTGTCGAGATATGTCTAGTGTTGTCGAGACATGTCGAGTGTAGTCGTGTTATGTCGAGTCTTGTCGAGTTTGTCGTGTTTCGTCGAGCTTTATCGAGCGTTTAGGCAGAATGCATGCTTTGTGGCTGTTTTTGGCTGTTTTTTTGCCTTTTTGTTTCATATTGAACTATAATGGACTTCTTTTTGCCAATTTGAAGCAAATGGCTGGTGAATTTGGACTGTCCTTCACGCTTAAGACACCGGATACGGAACACTACCAGGCCGTGGTCACAAACATGGCAGGTTGGGACTGTATACAATGGATCCGGGTGAGCTTCAGTGCGAGGCAGAAGGAGATGTTTCGTGCAACATGTTTCGGATTTCTCCTAGACATCCGTCGGCTCTCCTTTCCGTCTCAGTTGGCGCACCACGTGCTTCAGTGGGAGGTTAACACCGTGGGGTACGACCGGGAGATGTGGTTCCTTGTTGAAGGTAAAAAATTGGTTTTCATGTACAATGTTGTTACAAAGTCATAGTTTTGCACGTATGATATTTTTAGTTATTTAACTGTAACATCGTTGTCATCTTATGTAATTTTTTTCCTTATTTGCAGGACGACTCATTCGTTTTTCTGCGCACGAGTTCGGTTTGATAACCGGCTTACGATTTGCTTCCACGGTGCCACCAATACCGACGATGTTGCATCCGTGCCGATTGTTGGATACATACTTCGATGGCATGGACTTGGATCTCATCGCTTTGTATGAAAATCTTAAGAATATGAATGTGTCTCGTATGCCAGACGAGGATGTCGTGAAGCTAGGCGTGTACTACGTGCTTGAGCGTTTCTTCATGGCCCGGGATAGACGCCGACACGTGTCTAGGACATGGTTGAATTTTGTAGACAGACTGGATGAATTTAATACGTATCCATGGGGTTCGTTGTCCTACGAAAAGACATTGGGCTCGATGAAGAGGGCTTTGGTTGGGAGGTTAGAAAATTACAAGAGGCGAGCCCAAGCGAAGACGAGGCAGGTGGAGCGCTATAACTTGGAGGGGTGCCCGTACGCCTTTCAGGTACGTTCTGCTATCCATGAGTGTGACCGTGTTGATTTCTGTTTGATGTAATTTTAGTCCATGTCACTAACTAACCTGTTCGATGTAATTAAGGTTTGGTTGTACGAGGCCGTGCCTTACTTTGGCACACATTTTGGTACAGTGCCACAGGAATGCGCGGCGAGGATACCACGGTTGTTGAAGTGGGAGACAGTTAAGACCCCGTCCCAGAACGCTACCTACACTGATATACTGAGGGTTAGGAGGCGGGTTAGTACGAATCCTGTGTTACATCGAATTGTCTTGTTTTTTGTTCAACCAAAAACTGATAACAGTTTCGCGTGATCTGATTATATGTTGACGCAGGCTAGGCCGCTCGTCGTTTTAGAGCCGTCCGTTGTGGAGCAGCAGACGGAGTGGTATGCACGGCTCAATGAAGTAGTTGGCATCCGTAGAGGTGCACATGTGGCTTGGGCAACAGCTACGGATGCTCCTTTACTGGCGGCGGAGAGCATTGAGCCACTTCCTGCTGAGGCGGCTGCAGCTCCACCTCCGGAGGGACCAGCAGCTCCACCTCCGGAGGGCCCATTAGGTCCACATCCAGAGGGTCCAGCAGGACCACCCCCTGAGGGACCGGGACCAGCAGCTCCACCTCCGGAGGGTCCATCAGCACCACCTCCGGAGGGTCTGCCAGCTCCACCTCCTGAGGGACCGGGACCAGCAGCTCCACCTCCGGAGGGTCCATCAGCACCACCTCCGGAGGGTCCGCCAGCTCCACCTCCGGAGGGTCCATCAGCACCACCTCCGGAGGGTCTGCCAGCTCCACCTCCTGAGGGACCGTCAGCTCCACCTCCTGAGCTCTCATCCGCTTCACCTCCTGCTGGCATCAGTTCCCCTGTTGACCCGGATGTGGTTGCAGCAACAGACACGGACAGTCCTGACATGGACGTAGGGCCTGGCAGTCCACCGCTGGAGCCTTTAAGTCCACTGCCAGAGCCGTTCCATAGTTCCGGAGCTCCAGGAGCATCGACGACGGCGTCGGGTCGGCAGGTAAGAAATGCCAGTCGGCATTAATATTCTTGTACGTATACATTTGCTGCTCTGTTGGTTAATGAAGACCCTTGTTACAATTCTCATGCAGGTGCCGCCGGTCCATGACGACTTCCAGAGCACAGTTTTGCGTGAACTTGCTCTGTTACGGGCGGAGAACAGGGAAATGCGTGAGGAGATAGCTCGTCTCCGCGAGGCCGTTCTGGACCTCGGTGCGAACTTCGGAAACGATGACACGGTACTTTCCAATATTTACATACTGGATTTTGACCTGTTCCACACACGCTTAAGCTGATGGTTATGTTTGTCTGATTTCAGGATTCAGATGCTGATTCCGACGGAGGTCCGGGTGATGACGGTGATGGTCCGCCGCCCGCGATTCCTGATTCCGTTAACCGGAATGTTCCTGCAGCCGATGCTCCTCCGGCAGCCTTAGTTTCACGCAGGGGTCGCCGCCTCCTACCAGCAAAGCATAAGCGAAGCCCCTTTGTCAGTCCACCAGGTAGGAAGAGGCCGAGGGTTCAGCAGCAGGAGGAAGCCACTGACCAGCAGCAGCCACAGCCCTCGGAGGAAGCCGCAGACCAGCAGCAGCCACAGTCAGAGGCCCCTTTACAATCCGAGGCGCCTATTGCTCAGTCGGAAGACAATCGATCTCAGTGGCCATCAGCAGATGTAGGAACTGGTCTCATTTTGTGCCCTCCGGTTCCACTTTTCGACCCACGTGCCCTGATAGCAGAAGTTGACATGAAGGGATTCCACGCGTGGCTGGCGGACGACACCAGAACAGATCGCGCTGAGTTGGCAGTCTTCAGCGCAGATCGTAAGTTCTTCACGACGCTGATCAGCCCATCAGAATGGCTTGAAGCTGAGGTACTTTCATATCATCTCTGGCTGTCGAATATTGCTATATACAATTGGATTCCTTATTGATAGCAATTGTTGTTTTCAGCACATAGACAGCTACTTGTGGGTTCTACGGTGCAGAGCTCGCGCCGTGACCAGACCTGGTGTACAGAGGTCTGCTTTCCTCGACACCACTTTTTGGGTACGTAAATCGTAGACATCTTACATTAACAATTTGTCACTTGAAATTTATGATTCCTTCAATGCGCTAACTGAACTCATGAACTTGCAGTTGAAATTGAAGTCGTTGTGGGCGCTATACTCGGAAAGATTGGACGACATTACCTGGGCAAATGAGGAGGACATGGTCCAGTATATCCTAGGACAGGTGCCCCTCGCTGGAACACCATGGGTCGACGTTGATAGGGTGAGAACATTTATATTCACTGAATTAGCATGTGCCATCTTATTTAAAATGTTGTGATTCATTTCCATTTCCGTGTTGTCAATTCGTTTTCAGCTCTATCTCCCAGTACACCTCACCGATGATCATTGGGTGGCAGCAGAGGTGCATTTGAATCGCCGTCAGATTTCCATATACGACTCATCTATTGGGCATACTTCTACGGACATAGTCATGCAGACAGTCCGGTGCCTCGCTGAGCTACTACCCCGTATGGTGTCAATGGAGGTTTACGGTATTCCTGACTATCCCACAACCCCATTTGACATTATGCGAATCGAGGACGTGGAGCAGGTGCCACAGCAGGAGCCTGGGGGAGGGGCATGCGGCGTGTACTGTTTGAAGTACATCGAGTTCCTAGCGGGGGGCGTTCCACTGACCGAGATTAAGGCATTCCAGGACGACGAATGCCGGGAGAGAATGGCATTACATCTTTGGCTCAGCCGCGAAAACCCACAAGAGGCGGCCCCGCCCATCCTGGTGCCCTACGACATCAAGGCGCTGTTGCCTCAACCGGTAGTGCCTGCTGATGTTGCAGCTGCTGATGTTGCAGGCACTACCGCGACTGGACATGATGTGTCAGGAGATGTTATGACCACTATTGCCCATGACGACGTTGATTCAGCGAAGGTCAAGTAGCAGCCGAGCACGTTGGGACCATGAGATCACCTATTTTTTTTGTATATATTATGTTTAGTTAAACAAAATTGTTTTTTTTTGTTTTTGGACACTAACACATTATTGTATAGTACATGTTTTTTATAGTAGCACATGGTTACGATGTATAGTTGTACGAAAACTTGTAAATACACAATATTCTATAGTGACATTATTTAATGGACTAATCACACATACCTCCCCTGGGCTTTAGCTTAATTTCATTCATAAACACTGTTTACCATTTTCCATTATACGATACCCCTTACTTTTTTGAAATTAATCATCGAAACCCCTTCCGTCAGTTTTGCCGTTAATTGTATGAAAATAAATGTAATGAATAAGGGAAAAAAAGTAAACCCATCTAATTAGTTCTGCTGGCCAGTCTCACGGGAGCTGCTCACAGAACCCAAGTGCTCTTCGCTGCCTCCCCTGCACTGCGCACGCTGATAGCAAGAGTTCAGTTGAGTTGAGTTGATGCAAAATGAAGTTTAACATAGCAAACCCAACCACTGGTTGCCACAACAAGCTTGAGATAGATGACGATCAGAAGCCCGAGTCTTTTTAGATAGGAGGAGCTCCCAAGAATTTAGTACAGATGCTCTGGGGTCTACAATTCATGGATATGTTTTTAAGATCATGGGAGGCTGCGACAAGCAAGGATTCCCAATGGAACTGGGAGTTCTGACTCCTGGTCGTGTTCATCTTTTGCTTCAAAGAGGAACCTGTTGACCCAGGTATGGCAACCCAAGAGGGGGGGTGATTTGGGTTTTTATTTATCAAAATGGATTTGTAAAACTTTTCTTGAATAACCAAAATTAGTTTACTCTATCTTTATTAGTTTACTCTTTCTTTAGGAATAAAGGTGAAGAATATGAAATTAGAAGTTATGAAAGATGCAAAGAGAATAACAATAACGAACAATCACAAGTGCAAGTAAATATAAAGAGATAGCGATAGAGAGAGTGCAAACTCAATTTACGTGGTTCGGCAAATCTTGCCTACGTCCACGGGCTCCTAGCTCCAAGCTAGGCTTTCCACTGAGTTGTAAAAATCTTTACAACTTGCTTGATGAACAACAACACCAAGACTTTTTCTTCAACTCTTGACAACACTACACCAAGAGTTCTTCTTGATGAACAATCTCACCGAGGTAACTTTCTTCAACTCTTCATAACACCACACCAAGAGTTCTCTCAAGGATAACTTTTATCCTTTACAAGGAGATCTCACTCTCACCACAGTACAAGAACGAATAAAAAAACAGCAGCCACAAAAGCACAACTCTATTCAAAGAGTAGATAAAGAATATAAAAGTTCTGTAGACTTGATATTTCTCTTGTTTTTTGCTTGCTAGATGCCTCTCTTGCTCTGTTTGAATCCATGGGAGAAGGGCTCCTTTTATAGGCAATTTGATTGAACTTAATCAAGTTAAGACACCAACTCCAAATTTTCTGCCCACCATAAAAAACGTAATCTTGTCTGCCACTTTTTTCAATGTTCTGTTTGAAATTTGAAAATCTGCAACAACCAAGTCATTTGGATATTTGTAGCTCAAGATATGGCCAAAACACCATTCGGCGCTCATGTGAATTGATTTTTCTTCCATATGTCAGTCCACCGATTTGCATGTGTATTATGTCGGCCTTCCGTTTCAAATTTGAATTTCTTCAAAGAATATAAAATGTGATCCATTGAATCATCTTTCCAATGCCACAAGAATCAAGTCATTTGGATATCTCTAGCTCAAGATATGGATAACAAATCATTCGGTACTCATATGAGTTGATTTTTCTTCTCTGTGTCAGTCCACCAAATTGCATGTCAATTATGTCGGCCTTCCATTTGAAATTTGAATTTCTTCTAAACATATAAAATGTGCCCCATTAAGTCCTTTTTTCAATGCCACAATAATCAAGTCATTTTTATATTTCTATCTCAAGATATGTCCGAAAGAGTATTCGGTGCTCATGTCAGTTGCTTCCGTTTGTCTTTCAAATTGCATAATAATTTGGACAACCTTACACTTGAAATTTGAATTTCTTTAAAACGTATGAAATGTTATAAATTGAGTAAACTTTCCAAAGGGTCAAGAATCACTTCATTTGGACATCTGTAGAAAAATATATGACCAATTGATTGAACATTGCTCATGTAACGCATTCCTTGAATCAAATCTTGTTCTTCAACTTTTGTGCCTTTAACATGTAGTATTCTCCTTTGGCTTCAACACTACTTTTGTGCCTTAACATGTAGTATTCTCCTTTGGCTTCAACACTTCATTTTAATAAGCCCCATCTTGATTTTGCAATTATTTCAATAATCTTATTCTTGCGCATAAATATAATCTCAATGAATCAATGTGTATTGTTATCATCAAAATTATCATGTAGCCTTAGGGCTAACAATCTCCCCTTGCTTCAGAGGTTATGGAAGGCGCAATGGAGAGCGAACGAGGAAATCTGTTCGTGGATGCATTGTTAATCAAGATCTGTCTGTATTGAACTTGGTTATAGTTAAGAAGGATGAGAACGATCTACCTGGGTTGACAGACAGTGGAAACCCAACGATGAGCGGTCCAAAAAGGGTATCCCAAATTAGGAAGCTTTTTAGCCTCTCAAAGGAGGATGATGTTCGGAAGTATGTGAACACCTACCACACAACATTCACAACAATATCTGGCAAGAAAGTTAGGGGTACCGTATGATGTCACTTAACGGCAAAACTGACAGAAGGGGTGCCCATGATGAATTTCGAAAAAGTCAGGGCTACCGTATCATGAAATGTAACAAACAGTGTTTCCGAATGAAATTAAGTCAAAACCTTTGGTGGGGGGGGGTGTTTCTCGTGTTTTCTGGTCGAACAACCATTGTATACAATAAGTATGTGTAAACTTTCCATTTCCTGCATGATTGAGACATATCATATCATATAAGTTCCGTGGACAAAAAATAATTACGAAATTGCTTGCAAAAGTCCAAAAAATAAGTGTTCTGCCAAACCGCTCGACGACACTCGACAAATTCACTCGACACTCGACGAACTTCCTCGAAAGCTCGACGAAATAGTGTCACGGCTCACGAAACACTCGACATGCATGGTTCGAGACATCTACAGGTCTGTTCCCTTCGTCCGACACTCGACTCTCTACACTCGACACACGAACTCTCGACAATCCACAAGACCCTCGACGAAACTCGAACTCGCGACACTCGAACCTAGAATTGACGCAATTTCGAGACACTCGAAACAACCATCGGACTTGTCGAGATTCGGTCCCGACAGAACTTCTCGACACTCGACTACACTCGACGACACTCGAACACAGTCGTCTTCTTCGACCTTAGACTGCGAAAACCCATTTTTGCACACCGACAGCCAATTTCCAGCATTTTTTTACACAGACGGCACTATCTCTATCCTTAGTTCATATACATAAGCCATTTTTAAGGTATATAATTCGAGCTGTTACTGGTTTTCGTTGTTCTGTGTCTTGCTTTACTGTCTTTCTTAAAAAAATTTGTCCGAAGGATATGAAATAACAAGGTTTTGGGAATTTATTTTAGGACAGGGGTGTTTTTGTCTTTTAGACACAAAAGTGTCTATGGGATGAAAATATTTCAGAACATGTCCATTTTTCAAACCAGCCCCCTAAATTTGTCCATTTTTTCAATTTTCCCTTGATAAAATTCATTACAAATGGATTAATGAAATCAGTAACATTATTAAGAAAATTAGGGTTTTAATCACTAAGGAACAAGTATAGTAAGTGGTAACTTTTTTCCTTGTCTTACCTAGACTTAGATGCATGCATTATCATTAATGCTTCAATTATGAGTCTAAATGAAATTCACCATACTGGTTTTGTAATTGGATTAATATTGACCCATTTTACAGTGTCATAGTTAATTCAAGCATATGAGTGAATTGATTCCAAAATGACAAAGAATTCCACATAATTTGTTCATGTACCTATTCGAAATGTCCATGTCAATTGTGTCAAGTTTCCACAAAAGTCCAGAACCAAATAAATTTTCGGTGTTTATTGCCTAACTTGATACGAGAGCTACGTTGCCTGGTCATTTTCTGAAGCCAAATTATGTTTTGTACTAACAAACAAAATTTAATAAACAATAGCCTAAAGGGTAATCATTATTAACTACCACAAGCTTTGGTATAATCATATTTACTCTTGTACATTAAAGTGGAATACTATTATTGCATACCATACCACGCCATTATATTTAAATGGTAATAAAATGCCAAAATTAGCAAATGTTTCTGGATTTCTTTCCTTTGATGGGCCTGTCTCAAATCTCAATATTAATTAAAACCTACCTTATAATAAAGATAAAAGATTAGAGCTGTAACCCACTCAACTCTCCTGAATTAGATTCTTTAACCAAACATAGTTTTGATTTTCTATCATTTGACCAGGCCAATAAGAAATAAAGAAAAAGGCAACACAAATTCACTCCAGCAATTGATGATAATGAGCGTTAACCTGGATAGAATCAGATGGGTGCCCATGTTACGCTGACGTGTTGATGACATGGCACTCCCACCATTCAAATACAAATAAAACTACTCGTATATTTCCTTCTTAAGGCACCCTATATTAATGGGTATTTTACGTTACAAATTGACAAAAATGCCAATTATAGCATTGCTATTTGGCAGTGCCGTGAAGGAAATTATGAAAGAAAAATGACAGGGTGATATGAGAGGAGAGTGAAGGAGGAGGAGGAGGAGGAGGAGCCCACGAGAACACGAGGCTGCCCTAAAATCGAAGCGAGAATCCACAGTATAAGGACACGTGGAGGGTGGAAATAAAGGGAAGTGAACGCATTATGAACTGGCAATAGCCCGTAGCTAGTGGTAGCATAATAGCATTAGCATAGGCCGCGACTGACAGACCTCTTATATTGTTTGTAAGGTAAATGTAATTGTACATACATGTATATCAATCAGCACAGCACAGGCACAGCCAAGGAATTTACTAACTTTCCAAATTCTACACACAAGCAACACAATTGAATAGAACATCCCCTATTGTCTTCTGGTCTTCTCTTTTTATATTCACCGTCACACTTTTCCAAGAAAATTGCATACACACACACAACTCAACCACTCTTCCCTGGTTGCTTCTCTTTTACTCCTCCTTCATCTTCTGGGTTGAGTTGGGGACCATCTTGTGTTTGTTTAGAGAGAGAGATGACTGGGGTTTCCGAGGGAGAAAGTGTGACACTTGATCTTCTCAAGCAGAAGATGGACGAGTTTGCAAAGGAAAGAAACTGGGAAAGATTTCATAGCCCAAGGAACCTGCTTTTGGCTCTGGTATGGATGCTTGCATCATTTCATTTCAAAAGTTTTATGCTTTCTTTGTTTGTTCTGATGATATCATGATCCTGTCGTTTGTTTGTGGCAATGTTTTAAGATGTTTTTCGTTATTTGGGTGGTTTCTGGTAAGGTTGAATTCATTTCTTTACAAGATGACCCAGAAAGAAAGGAGGAGATGATAATATGTACTCCACTTACCACGTTTTTGTTGCATTTTGGCTTTCGTTTTCAATAAGGATTTTCTGAAGATTTGACCAAATGAATACAACCAAAGCCAGTTGTATTTACAAAGTCTAATTGATACTATACCAAACCTTTGCCTGCAACTGCAAGTGGGGCTTTTTCTTTTCCTTTCATCTTCCTTTCCCCTCAACTTGCTTAAGCCTCACGTTAGGGCTTTTAACCTTTTTAACCAGGCCTGTAAAAAGTTGTTGAATTTAACCATTCTCATTTGACCAACTTTGCATTAAAAAAAAAAAAAAAACCTTTTTGTTATATCATATGCCTCCTTGAAATCTTCAAGATCTTTTTTCTTTTTATAGCTCTTTTACTTTTCCCTTCTATGAAAACATGGATTTAGATTTTGCTAACAGTAACATGTACAGGTGGGTGAAGTGGGAGAGCTGAGTGAGATATTCCAGTGGAAAGGAGAGGTCCCACAGGGCCTGCCTGATTGGAAAGAGGAGGAGAAAGTGCACCTTGGTGAAGAGCTCTCTGATGTTCTGCTCTACCTCGTCAGGCTCTCTGATATCTGTGGTATTGATTTGGGCAAAGCTGCTCTCCGAAAGGTTGAACTGAATGCCACCAAGTACCCAGCTACCCCCACCAAAGCTTCTCCTCAAACCTGAAACAAGCCCAAAATATATAACAATAATGGCGCACTCGTGAGAGATTGTGTTTGATTATTATGTCCAAAGTGAAGGTGAAGCTGAAGAAGTGAAGATCCATCTAGTATAATATATTATTCTGCTTGTAAGTTTTGTCAACTTTTTGTCAAGTTTATGGCTTGTATTAATGGGTCTTTATTAGGGTCTGTAAGGAGGTGGATAAGTTAAGCTAAGCTAAGCTAAGCGAGGCTTTTCAATACAAGCTAAAATAGGGAGGGTCCAGTGCATGAAGGCTAAGGCTATTTCAAGTAGCTCTGGAATACTGTTTCTATCTGAAACTGAATCAAATCCTTCTGACATTTGTGGGATATGGCGGTGCTATCATGAAAAAGCCTGCTTTTTCAGCATATTTGATTGATGTTTTTGGCTTGGTCTCCTTATCCACTTTAATGAATATTAATAATTTTGCCATCAACCCATCAAGCGTAATTCTGAAAGGAAAAAAAATCTCAAATAAGAAAAAAAAAAAATTAAACGACATGTCAAATCAAATCACCCCAACACTTTCACTTTGATCACGCCAGACAAGTTGTGAACGCACTCACGAGGCCATTACCTCATCATTTTGGGTTGGCAATGACATATAGCATAAGCTAGGGGTGCGTTGGAAACCATTTTATGATTAAATATAGCAAGTCCGATTCAGAATTATTATTGTGAACCAACCCATTATTTTTTGTTTTGTTTACAAGATTAAATTAGCTAACTTGCCGTTGTGGAAATGTTTTCTATTATAATAGTAATTCGCTTAATCTATAATTGGATGATTATTAAAGTTGGTAATGCCATCCATCCAATTAAAGGCTATATTTTCCCAGTTTGTGTGTGGTTGCTGGAAAGGACGCGAGCGGAAGAAAAGAGTGAACTGGAGTTGGTAGAACTAGAAGGCTCTATTGTTGTGTTATCAAATCTAATCCGATCTTATATTTGATTGTTTTCTGATTTTATTGTTTATTTAACTACAATTTTTAAGTGGAGATGGGACTGATTAATAATTAAAAGTACTCAAATAATCTGTTATATTAGTTAAGTTGGATTTTTAATGTAAGAGTCCACAGCAGTCATCATTTGGTGGAATATCATAAAGATGGAGAAACATATATTAAATGGTCATCTTAATAATTTGTTAACTTAAAAATGAATATATTATCAGTATACATATATAGATGAGGTCCCCATTCTACATTGGTTAAAACAACCCTCTACTTGTCCTTTTCTAAGCCAGTGAAGCTTGAAGTTGAAGGTACAATTTATAATTTTTTTTAATTAATGTGTGCTATATGCATAATTATATTGATTGTTTAATATAGGAAAAAATTAAGGCCAATGATATCGAATGGCTTATGTGGGTACTTTGGTTTAGTTATGATATTATCCATACTTGATAACTATGTTTATATATTTAGTATATGTTAAATTGTCTAAGGAAATTTAAGATAATTCCATATGTTAAAGATATAAAATTTACATGTTTTTAGTGATTGTTTTATACAAAAATTCTCATTGTCATTATTAAGATTTTATTGGATTATTTTCTTACTTCTTCTTCATAAGATCCCCGATATAGATATGATCTTGTGACAAGTGACGGAGCTAACTATTTGTTTTAAGGGAAACAAATTGAGACATTAAAAATTTTTTCATAAAAAATCAAAATAATCAGATTCATTATTAGATTTGTATATTTTCTTATATTAAAAATATTGTACAATTAAGAGCTCAAAATAAAAACATATTTATACACTATGAAAAGTAGTAGTTCGAAAGTAGTTTTATATTTATTTGTAAAGTTCAATTAATATCAATAAAAATATTTAAAAGAATATTTGATATATAGGTTCTTTGTTTAAAAAATGTTTTTTAATTATAAGTACTTCTATAAATCATATTATAAAGAAAGACTTGATAGAACGTTAGGTAATTCTTAACTTAGATGTTTAACAATTGATAAAATTAATATGGGACCTTGTGAATTAAAAATATATTATGATATTAGTTAACAATATATTAAGATTTAATAGCTAATATGGGTAATTATTGTTGAAGTTGTTGGGAGTAGTTAAGAGTAAAAGTGGTTATAAGACAGATTAAAAATTAAAATTATCAAAAATAAATAAATAAAAAGGGGTTGTTATGTTAAAATATAAACTAGAGAGAACATATAAAATACTACAAATTGCCCCCACTCATCACATTGCGACTCCCTCCTTGATATTGTCCCGTCGACCTTTAACAATATCCTTCTATATTCATATTATACTTCTCTTTCTCTCCTTGATATTTCGAATGAAGAATGTGTAATCTTAGATACCCTTTTGTATAATTAACATTAATCTTTATATTAGTCTTCTTGTTCATCGAAGTTTGCATTATTTTCGGAAAATCAGGTTCTTTCTCTAACTCCATGCTAGAAATATTTTTATCCCAATTAAATATCACGAGATAAATCATAAATGAAATTTGTTAACAAATGAATTAATTATAATTCTTTTGCCTGATAAGAACCGATCAGAAATGAAAAGATAGAACAAAACAGAATCATCTATATTATATTAGTACTAGTAGGCCTTAATTAAGATGACACAATAAGGAAAACGGTACAATCAACAAAACTCATCGAGTCAATTATAACGAACAGGAACCAATGGATCGGACTGCATTTCTTATGGACTTCTAACACTTGATTTGTTCATATGTAAAGAACAGAAGGGATGATGAAGGTGCTAAGGCTTGTGTTCTAGCGAAGAACGTTCAGAATAATTTTGGAGTTAAAACGAATAAAAATTGACAAATGTTTTCAAAGAGACTGATATTGATCAAATAGCTTTCAGAAAAAGTTTATTTTAATTAATCAAACAACCCTCTTTCCACCTTGCCTATATATATATATATGTTTATTTATCTCCACTGTAGAGTAACTTTTGTTTCATTATTATTCATGGCTTCTCTTCATCTCCCTTCTGTCTAATTTGTATTATCTTTGTTATTTATGAACTCATATATATATATATATATATATATAAAGGAAATTAAAGAGCAAGTTAGAGGATTGGTAGTGTAATGTGTCACATGGAGTAAAAGGAAACCTTGGTGATCCATGCATCACAAACAACCACTTCTTTAACAATCTTATAGTTAATTTAAAACTTTGAAAGAAGCCCATCTCTTTTAATCATTGCTACCACAAACGCAAAGTTAAAATGGTAGAATCAAGTGCAATATTTTAATGCAAACTAGCTTCAGGCCTATAGCACGATAATGGGTATAATTGCTGCCATTATGACCACCATGATTAACATCCATCATCACCCAACTTTATGCTAACTATATATAATATATCAAGAATGAAAATTGCCAAAAACACTAGCACAAACACACTACGGAGGATCACATCACTCGCTAGAAAATATGTTCAAGAGAGGCAGTACTGTTAGTATATCATTGTTCTCAAATTCTACTTTGTTGGTAGGGTGGTGCCGTGGCACACGCAGGCGGCCGAGGAGGCGGAGGAGTAGCACCATTCGGCTGGGGAACAAGCGGCGAGGGTTCTTTCTTGGGTCACGTCCGGGGGTTCAATGGGGAGTCATGGTTGGTCCTCTTAGAATGATAAAGAAGATCATTATGGAAATCACACCAAATGGACGGTTGATAGAGGCTTATTATTGGTCTTTACCCTTCTTTCTTCGTCCTCAAATATTTCCGTTATGTTGATTATCGTATTTATCGTTTATATATTTTTCTTCTGGTTGTCTTTTCTTTCCCTTGCATGCACAGCAAATGCAAATCCCTGTCAATTTAACAGCAACTTCTTGCTTTGTAATTTGTAAAATGTTGCAAGTACAATGAAATGAAAGTTTTTAAGTTTTGCAAGGCTAATGTGAATGGGGCTCTTGACTTCTTATTGTGACTATTCTTTGACAATTCCGAGAAGGGTCAGTTTCAGCTTTTGTGCAGGTCGATTATTGTTTCGCAGAGACAGAATGGATGGGGATGTGTTGTTAAAAGTCATGAAGACTATCTGAAAAGAATTATTGTAGAGTTAAATATGAAAAGATAACAATTTGCGTCTGTGTTACATGGTCTCAATCACATTCACCATCAGAATGCATGAGACCAACTTGTCCCGAACACCAAGGAACTTCGAAATTCTGTGGCTGAGATGCAAAAGAAACACTTACATCCCTTTAATTATTGCCGGCTTGAGCAACTAGTGAAGGGCTTAACTTCAGCTTTTCTTAAAATAATAGGTGAATCAAAATACATAATTTTTATTTGTTAAAAACGCCTTAACTTTGAAATATTATTTCTACTATTTAAAAATATGTTTAATTTTGATAAAACCATATTTGTTAAGTATTATTTACTTTAATTTGTTTGTCAATAATAAAGTAAGACTAAACATGTTCAATCATATATATATTTTAAGATAATAATAATAGAACCAAATCCTCTCTTGATCTAATTTTTTTTTAATCTATGTAGGATCCCATAGCACATGGCAAATATTATAATCAACGATGAGGATTTTATTTTTGGACTAGTACCCTCCTCGGGTAAACAACCATGCATAAGAAGCAAAGATCTGCTAATGACATAGAACTATATGAATGTAAGAAAAGCTATGCACTTAAAATTAGAGCACCATGCACAAGAGTATAAAGACTTACATGAGTATGACATATCAAAACATATAACAAAGTTCCACGCACATAAGCTCAGAACACTACACACTAAATATATATATATATATAGAGAGAGAGAGAGAGAGAGAACTTTATACTATAAAAGACAAAGGCTTATGCTCATAAGAGCACAATAGAACTATGTACCAAAGGTTTATGCCTCCACCCATAAGGGCAGAGTCTTATAGATAAAAGGAAGAGACCCGCATCGCATAAAACCATGTGACAAAAACCTCATGTACATAGTCGTACTACTGGATTAAACTCTATTATCTCGCAGGACTTGGCATTGAGGTGTGTAGAGTATTCCTGTAAGATTAGTCGATGAGAGACCCGAATCGAAGACCCACAATTATCAACAAAAGAAAAAAAAAGAAACGAAAAACCTTTTGTAAATAAGAATCAAACCAATGCTTATGCCTTCGAAGGCAAGACGCTATGTGTAAAAGGAAAAAACCCACACAGCAATAACATCCTATGCACATAAGAACAAAATATTATGTTCTTTAGGGAAAAAAAAAAAAAAAAAGAGGCCACAAGACTATGACAAAGGTTTATGCCCATGATGGCACAACACTCTATGAGAACCATGACTTGAAACATTTGATGAAAGCCGATTCATAATAGAGCAGAGCACAGCACCATGGATACGAGAGCAAGGGCCGGCATGGCACGGAAGTATTGTAGATGCCTATCGGCGAGGAGCGAAGGCCCATATGGACACACTACGATATTTTCAACCATCAAATTGCTACAGATATATAATTGAGAGTCATTAAAGTTGTTTAAGTTAAAAAAGAAAAGGATAAGCATGCGAGTCTACCATCAAGAAACTTGTTCATTAGGCAAGACTTTCGTTAGAAGAACTCCATATAGACACACTACTATAGTACTATTAAATATGGAAACACTACTTGTACGTTTATTCATTTCTGACCAAGTTTTTTTTTTTAAAATAATAATAAATCAACAAAGCCTATAAACTTATCATCCTACATCGAAAAGTTGATAGAACTCCTTTCATCCCTCTTATCATCACAAGCCCATAAATTTATTGTCCCAAGTCAGGAAGAAGTTGATGGAATTCCCATTTATGCCTATTTCGCCACCACATTATATAACCAAAAGAATTACAAACACTGTTTTCAACTTTAAGGAATTAGAAAATAAAAAATAATCTAAAAAACTTAAACTAATATAATAAAAATAGTGATTAAAAAAAAGAGAGAAAAGAAATAAGAAAGAGAGGATAGCAAACCAAGAATAAAACTAGATTTGAGATTGGGCCTGATGCCGCCCATGGGCCTTGGTTTCACGTATCGTAATATCCAACGAAGTTGCGAGAAGTCATAAATGCAAAACCTTCCTTCTCGGTTTCTCCTCCACCTCAAAGGCGTCACTGCCAACTGTACCAGAGCAAACATGGCTGCTTCTCTCCTTGACCACGGCACAACGCTCTTCTTTTCCACCCCCAATCCAACCCACCACCATTCCCACCGCCACGCCCCTCTTTCGTTCCTCCCCATTGCCAACAACCTCAAAAACAAACCGCTTATCTCCCCAACTCTCGCCCTCAAAAACCCCACAATCCCCTCTCAGTCCCCGCTACTCACCGACACAACTCGTACGGTCGCCACAATCTTCTCTTTGACGCTATCTGTATCCAAATTGTTCGGGAAATCCATCCAAAGCTTAGCGCTGTCTCTCGTTTCCAACCGGCAGCACCTCCTTAGCCTGCAATCTGTACAAACCAACGTGGGTCACACGTTGGGACCCTTGTTTTTCGCGGCGCTGAGTGACCGGTCCATCGGGTCCCTCAACACCCCACTCTCGGTCGTCGCGGCGGGGCTGGCCAAGTGGCTGGATATCTACAGTGGGGTTCTGATGGTTAGGGTTTTGCTGAGTTGGTTCCCCAACATTCCCTGGGACCGGCAGCCGCTGTCGGCGATTCGAGACTTGTGTGATCCGTACTTGAATCTGTTTCGGAATATTATTCCGCCCATTTTCGATACTTTGGACGTCAGCCCGTTACTGGCGTTTGCCGTCTTGGGAGCGCTAGGCTCGATTCTCAATACTGGTAAGGGAATGTACTGAAGTGCATTATTGGGTGGTAGCGCTGGAGTTGAGTAAGGAATAAATACATTTATATATTTAAAAAAGAAAAATTATTTTTGGGGGTCAGCTTTAGTTACTGTAATAGTTCAAAATCGTTGAGATATATGAATCTGGGAGGCATATCGGGTTTATATTGTTCATTGAATGAGATTTTTATTTTTTATTTTTTTAATAAATATGTGGAAGTTTCTAATTTTTGCTATATTACCATTGAATCGTCAAGTATTGATATGCCATGGTTTGCTTCGTTTCGTTTCGATTTGGGTTTGGGTTTGGGTTTGCTGATGGTGATGGAAATTGTGATTACATTTCTTGTTCTTGCGAAGTTTTTGCACTAGCTGCTTAGTTGTATGGACGTCTTGAGTCCAGGTTTACATAGGCCATTCTAATTATCTTTTTTGTATGACTTCGATTTGGGATGGCTTCATCCAGTGGTGGTTTGTTCTCTTGAACAGACTACCATGTATTCCAATATTTCGCAATTAGTTTCCTGCACCCATAATCTGGTAGTGTGGTTTGTGATTAATTTGGAATCATAATGTGAACGTGATTAGTTACTTTCCAGTCTATATAGATGGTTTAACCTTTGAAGTTTGGTTCTTTGCTCAAGTTGAGTTTATTAGTATAGTTCATTTTCAGGCTCAGATAGTAATAGCACTCACTAGTTAGTGAAGCCTTCGTTTGAATGAGTTGGAATTATTGAGCTTTTATGAATTTGAAACGATGACTTGGTTTGATGAAGGTGGGATATTACATCTTACAAGACATTGCTGAAGGTTTGATGGAATTTTCAAGTTGTTACATTTAGTTCTTTTATATGCGAAGTTATCTTCTGTTATCAGAGGCCACGATTTGTGTGCCAATCTTGTTGTCAATTTTATTAGATCAGGACTTGTTATTCCTTGTTTTGTTCCTAAATGGTGATATATCTTCTAGTCATCAATATCATAAGAAACTGTAGCAAGATGACTTTCCTGTTAGCATGAATTCACCTTTTTTATTTTCTTTTACCCCTTATTTGAAAATCGTTGCTGAAGGATATGATATACCATATCTACATCTTTAACTTAGATACTTAAACTCTTGCATGGCAGTCTTTCTCAAGTTCTTTGTAATATCACTTTCTAATGTTTTGAGACCTGAGAAATCAGACCTTTCATCTCTGAACTGTAATTGTTTTACTACCCATCTCTATCCCACTTGCTTCTGTGAATTGAACAGTTGTCCTCTCTCCATTCTAGCATCACTCTGGTAGTGTATGATTTGGATCTCTTGCTATTTTGACATCTCAAATGAAGAGCCAAATGATTTTGGTTAAAACATGTTTGGGTTAGAAGGGAAACTGACGTGGACACCCCCAAGGTTTGCCGAGGACCCCCAAGACAGAGAACCGTTTGAGGTATCCGTTAGCAGATTCGGAATCTTTTGTACAAAGTCTGATTTACCGTCGTTTGTCTTATTACAAAATGATAAAAGTCAATTTAATTATTAAAAAAGGTTAAAATCAACTAAAAACATATTAGAATTCGTCCAATCCTTTTGATTTTTATCTTTCTCAAATTACAAAAAAAAAAAAAAAAAGGCAAGAATTCCTGCGTTGCTGCGTGCGTCCGGCGGCGGCGCACGCTTTCGTCACCGGCCAATCTATTGACTTTTTGACACATCCCTTCAAAGAATCGTTGCCTCTTTCACTCGAATCTGATGTTGCCACCGTTATCCTTTTTGTCGCCACTTCGTATCACTACTCTCGTTGACTTCCATACTTAATCGACCTATTTGAATCGAGGTTCCTTACCTACACCAACAACCTTACTAGCCGTCGCCTGCATTGTAGCTACTTAGGTGAGCATCGGAGATGGAGATAGAGAACCTGAGAGAGAGAACCTGAGATGAGAAATGACGTTGGTCATCAACACGATTGTCGATTTTTTTAGGATTAACTTTTAGATTTTCTTTTAATTTTGGTATTTATATTTAGTTTATATTACTATCGTATTTTTCCTTTCTTATATTTGATTATTTTTAAATGAAATTGCTATATTGCCCTCATACTATTTAAATTTTATTCAATTAACTGTCGACAATATGTGTCGAGGTCTTTAGGTTACTATTGGAATAATGGGGGTGACGTTGTTCCATTGCCCAAACCTCAGGGGTGTCCAAGAAATTTCTTCGGGATCACATGGTATTACGAGAGAGTCAAATGCTCAACATTCATAAGATACGGGTCTGGCTAGGGTACACTTACTGTAATATATAACCAGTTTTGTAAAAATTGTAAAAGAAGTATAAAAATTATAAATCTTTATACACAAATCGTAAATATAATTTTATTTACTTATTTATAATTTTTTACATATTTACAAATTTTATATAAATATTTACAATTTTTACATCAATTTTTACAAATTTTGAAACTTATTATACGGTACAACAAATATGCCGTATCCACTCCCATAATGCTCAACATGCGTAAGATACACACGCATCCGGATTAGTCTGGAGTCCGAACAAAACAGATTCTCTCTTGTATTATACCTTGACCTCTTGACACGTCGATGTCACTTGATGGTGATGTGATATTGTTTATAATAGTTTCAGCGTAACGATCCAAGTTAGGCAAGCAACTTCATGAAGATGGTCCACTTTAAATTGAAAAACAAGTTAAAACACTTTTTATGATTTGGAGGATACTTTTTTCCAAGAATTTACTGTAACTTTTAATTTTCTTTTGATCATTAACGACAGTCTCCCTTTCTATTATATGTAAAATTCTACAGAAATTCTACTTCCTAAAATGGGAATACTAAAGTTGTAACTCAACTACCAACTGCAAGCTTTCTCGAGTGTACTGGATGAGATACAGTTCTGACCAATCAAAATGGCGTCTCCGCGCAAGGGCAGACCGTCATATCCACAAAATGCTTACATGCACAAGACTTGCTTCAACTCCTAACACTACATAACTTCATTAGTTGTTACTTGTTAGTCTCAACAGAATCTGTAGAGAGCATTTTTATAGTCTTGATCCTCAACCAGAGGCTATCTTTTATCAAAGTACGAAAACAGTGTTGGTTGTTTATCACCACCATCCTTGAGGTTTCCCTTCCTCTTGATCGGACTCCTGCCGATCTTATCACTTCCACCCGTTGTTGGCTTTGAATCAGCCACAAACTGCTCATAGTCTCGTTTTGGTTGACACTTTGCAGTAATCTCATTAGGAAGTACAGAAACCCTCGATTTTAAATCATGGTCTTCTTTTTCAGTATAGGAAGGATTCTCTTCTAGGTTCAACTCCTGTTCTTCTTTTATTTCCAGGGTGGGCTCCTCATTCGAGGCTTTTGTCAGATTGGTCTTCAAAGACTCGTCAAACATACTTCTGTCCTCTAAATTTGATTCTTGTTCTTCACTTATTTCCTTCTTGGGCTCGTCTTTCAATCCTTTTGGCAGATTTGTGGCCACAGACTTATCCAACGAACTTTTCTCTTGATTTGGTTCTTGTTCTTTTTTGCTTTCCTTTCTCGAGAAGAAGTTTGAGATAGGATTCTTCCCTTCTGTCTTTAACTGTATCTGCAGAATACGGTGCAATATCTTTTAGACGTAATTAGAATTAGATGTATTTATGAAAAATTCATCCAAGGGAGAACAGATATATCTATTTCACAATTAAGGCAACACGTGATGTGAAAAGTTAAAAAACAAGCAAGTCCTGGTAAGTTAAGCCAACCAAACGTACCTCCTTAATGCACTCTGGCCCATCAAAAGATGGCTTACCCATTGCAGGTGTCACCGGATACCACACCTGAAGATAACAAATATTAGAGTTCAAGAACCATGCTCCTTTTGTATTTATTTATCTTCAAGGGTGATAAATGATATCAAACCGTTTTCAGAAATGGCATACCAGATCCGAATCTTCATATGGTTTAAGTACAATATCAAATTTGGAAGTTGAAGAACCATTTAACCATGTATCTGTTGATCCTTTGTCACCCAAAATCACAGGCATCCTGTCTATAATCACCAATTGATGAATGAATGAATGAGTACATGGATGCTCCATGGAAGCAAAAATGACAGAGGAAAGACAAAAGACAGTTAAGAAAAAATAATTCACATTTTCCTCTTTCACATAATCAAACGGACAACAAATGCATAACTGAGCCAAAAGCCTGCAATGATGTCCACATCGGACTCATAATTCTATCAAAATCAGAGGAAATCATTACTGCCACTTCCATTCCAAGCATCGGTACTCATGAAAGATATTTGTATTCATTTTAAAAAGTCTAAGTCTGATTTTCTGTTCTTTTTCTTTTCTCCCTATAAAATCAATTAAAACAAACATAACTCACCATGCAGCCACTGTAAAGCAGATGAAGAAGAAGTTGTAAGTATGGTAAAACTGTAAAGTATCTCGCCTGCAAGAAAGCATAAAAACATAAGCTTGCAAATAATGCAAATCCTATAACAAAATAGCCATTCAATACGTGTCATCTTGAAGATCTGACTAGTAGGAGAGAAGTTCACCTTCAGAGCTTTGCCAAGAATCATAAAGAGCCGCAAAAACAAGAGGCCTACCATCCTTAAAATGAATGTAGTAAGGCTGCTTTTTTGAACCATCTTTTTTCCACTCATAGAATCTGAAGAATATGTTGAGGTCAGGTAAACCATGAAAAATTTGAAGTTAAACTCAAAACAACTTTGTATGCGAATACAAAGGCCACTTTTTATGCAGGTAACATAATAACTATCAGAAGCCAAGGAAACATGAAGAAATCAAGTCTTTCAAAATGTAGAGATTAGTAGTGATCAAATGGCAATTAGATATAAAATACTCTATCTGCCTGTCACAAACACTCCAGCTACTACAGATGGAGGTGGAAGAGGTTAATATGAGAGAAGAGTAATGATTAAAAAGTATCAGCAATTAAAAAATAAAAAATAAAAAATGGAAGAGCGGCCAGGACAGTAATAAATAATATAACTAACATTAGGGTCCAAGAGGAGCTGTCAACCTTTGAATTTATTCACTCGCAATGTCTAACTCAGGATGCCTTATGTTGTCTGTATAGCAGGGAGAGTTCCCCCTGGAGCCAAAAGGTCTTAATAATATTATATTTTTATAAAATCGAACATGCGGCGAGGGTCTACTGAAACAATAGACCCGGTGAACAAAGTCACAGGAATTAACTGAATCTTGTGGTTTTGGACCAATGCAACAATTGAACGGAAACATAAATAAGGTGAACCGTATCTTTTTGTGACTTTTGGTGCACTCAAGCAAAAAACAAACAAACATTTTCAATCTTGGTGTGTTTTCAAAGCAATCCAGCTTTTTTTTTCCTTTTTCTTTTTTTTTTTTAAATAAATTACCATAGACGATTTTTAGTGGCACCAACACTGAGACGTCTACTATAATAAGTTTTCCATAAAAAATGACTACATATTCAAAATGCTACAAAATATAATAGTATGTCATAAACATAACATTTGAAAGAAAATGTTTCAGGATATTATCAGAAAATGTCTTAGTTGAACATCGCTACGAAATACAACATGGAAAACTTTTAACACTCAGTTAATCACTTTCGTGAACAAGCTGCAAAGGATAAAAGGAATTAAAGAGCACTTGTAAATTCATCAAAACCAAGGTACAAAGCATACCCTTCAACCGCAACTAGGCACCGGCTTTTAGGAAGAAGACGACGAAAAGAAGCCTTTTCAGATACTGATTCAGATCGAGCATTGAACTGCAATTTGCAAAATGAGTTTAAAATTATCCAAACCCAAAACCAGCCTCAGTATGTTCAATAAATTGAATTTCATTCAAGGTCTTTGGCATTTTAACTTCCAGAATCATTCATAACTAACGCAATGATTTCTATTTGCATTATCCTGGTATATGAAAAAGAAATTACATGCTTCATACAACCACCTTCAAATGAATAATCTAACATTAAACATTTAAATGTGTATGAAAAATTACACAAATAAATATAAACCTGACATCAAATTTAAAAAAAAATGACTTTAAAATCTTACCCATTGATTAAACTAAGGTAGTGTTTGTTTCTATCACTTAACACTTTTTAGATCTAAACACTTTTTAAGACTTAATTTTTATTACTTAATAGCATGTTTGTTTACTCTTTTATAGACCTCTTAAAAAAAGCGGTGAAAAAATATCTTATTTTTAATGTGACTTTTTTACCCTTGTAATAGGAAATGTAAAATATTTATCTCAATAATTGTTGTAATCCTTTAAAAATTAAATAATTAATAAAATAAAACTAAAATTATTAATAATCATACATTTTATCTTTATTAATTAAATTTTTAAATTTTTAAATTTATTTTTAATTTATATTTATTTTATTTAATTTTATTTTTTTTCAATTATTAACCAACGTTTATTTAAATTAGTTAATATAACTAAAATATATTAATAAAAATAACAAAAAAATGTAATTTATATGTAACCTATACAAGAACATAATTAATACTTAATATAATTTATTGATATAAATAAAATAGATGTAAATAATAAATTTTAAATAAATAAAAAATATTATCTTCAAATAATAAACATTAACAAAATGTTATATAAAATAACAACGTCAATATCAAAAAGATTGATGGTTATTGTTTTATGAAATAAATAAATTTTATGACTGTGAAAAAAAAAAATCTTTATAGAGTAGAAGAATATTACTGAAGAATTTTTTTGTAAATTAATTTTAAAAATAACCTTAAAAATAAGGGAGACCGTAGGCTGGCAGAGGAGAGTGAGAGAGATATAACTTTGATGCTAGAGGGATATTAAAATTATTTTATATATTTTAAATATTTTAAGATTCTGACAATAAAATCTAAAAAAAATAATTAGATATTAAAAAAATAAAAATAATTTTTCAAATCACTTAATTTTAATTTTATTTAGATTCATATTTAAGCCATTAAAACAAACATCCCTAATACAACCTTTCCAAGTAAAAAAATAAAAATAAATAAATAAATCAATTACTAAGGAGATGCCAACCCTAACATGAAATATATGAAACACTCAGTGATGATTTCAAAATTCAAAGCAAGAACAAGTATAATCATAAGATTACGGAGCAAGTAAACTAAAGTATTTACCATCTTGTAGAAATCAGGCTTCTCAGTTTTCTTAGTGAAACTAGGAATCAACCCCCACTTCATGCAATGGACGACAACCCCTCCACCATCGGACCCGTCATCTCGACGAAGAACTGGCAGATACGATCCCGGCGCGACATTATACGATGGGCGGTACCTTTTATTCAAATTTCAAATGAATCAAAAAAGTCAAAACAATCCGTTAATATCGAAGAGCACGTGAGAAGAAGTAGTACCTATCCTTGTCAATGTAGCGGACGGGGCCGTCGGTGCGGTGGCAAGCTCTAGAGACGTCATCAACTCTGAGAGTGCAACGCGCTCTTCCGCACATCTTTGGTTCGGTTTGGCTTCCCTTCTACACTTTTCGTTTTGGTCTTTTCCTTCGTCGAACACAGTGAAGGCGGGAATCAACTATACATTTCTGGAAACAACCGTTCGATTGTAATCGCCTTGATCGAAGTGTCCCTGATCCGCCACGTTGCCCTATACTTTTATTCAACTGTCCTACCCCTGTTAACTTAACAAAATTTATTTCGAGAAAAATAATTTTGAGTATGAAATAATTCTAACTCACTTATTTTACTTAATTTATAAATTTTAAGATATAATTCATTATTTTTTGGTACTTTAAATTTTAAAACAAAATAATTTTAAATATTTAAATTAAAAATAAAATAAAATTCAAAATACCTAAGTTAGGGGAAGTGAGTTTAAACTTCAATATGCTTTGATTATCTAATAAACTCTAAATTCTTTTATTACTCAACCAAATTTAATTTCATGATGTTAAATTTATTGTCGTTTCTTGAATGCGAAGTCATCTCTCTAATTCTCAGTAGACAAGACTCGACACGCATATAATATTATAACTATATAGTTTGTTAGTGACTTGCCTAATCATGTCTCGTATACTCAATAAACAATTTAGTACAATTAGATTTATCAAGTTGGTTTGCTAACATACGGTATCTCAAAATGAGGTTGGATGAAAAATAATAATAAATTAATAAAAAAGTTGAAATGATCATTAGCTATAAATATTTGTTACTGTATTTTGAAATTTGACACTAATTATGTCATTTAACATCTTAATAGGAGAATATTTCATGGGAAAGCCATATTTTTGTCCTCAATATAAAGAAAAGAATATAGCTTCTTGAAGAAGTTATTCACAAAAATAGGAAGAACACCATTTGTAGCTCTATAAGGGCCAGTTTTGAGATTGCTTTTGTTGTAGGAATAAGCAGTTGTTTACTAAAAAAATAAATGAATTACAAAAAAGTGAGAGGGTGTTCGATAAACCAACTTTTAAAAATTGTTTTATTTTTTTAAAACACGATAGAAGTATTTGGAATTGTTATTGTTGTAGCTTTCATTATATACAAATGATCAAAATAGACATATTTATTATTCATTTGTAATATTTAACTATTAAATTTATACTCAAATTTTTAAATAATTTATAACAATTTCAATATGAATTTATTTTTAATGAATATAAATACTTTCTAAAATTTTAAAAGTATAAATAATTTTTTATTTTAACATAAATATATGATTATATAACTTATATCAAAATTTAAATTTAAATTATAATTTATATCACAATCAAATTAATTGAAAATTTAACATTTAATACGGAAATCCACATGTTTATTTATAAAATGTTTTAAAATTTATAAAAAATCATAAATTATACATATTAAACAAATATAATTTTATTTTTTGTTAATTATTAATCTTTATTGGATTTATTTAATATATTTTTAATTTAAATTATATATATTTAATTTTAAGTAATTAAATTTATTTATGAAATTTGAGAAAGTAAAAAAATTGAAAACAAGAAAAGAAAAACAAATGTCGGATGATCACCGGATTGTCACCAGAATCCTTCCCTAACCATCATGATCAAGGCGCATCCAGTGACACCTCTAATGCATAATTGATTGGCTCTATCCAATCTATACGATGATAGATAATTTTCAGGTGTCAGATGTGGGTTTTCAACAAAAAATACGTCGAAAGTTTCGACTACTAGAAGTTTTGCCGTCTTTTGCTGCTGATGCTTCTATCATTGAATGGATCATATTATAGCATACAATCTGATGGTGGAGGTGTCATGGGACATGTTCCGGTGAGGGTCACCAGCAACCGTTTGGCAATGGTTCGGCAATCCCTCCAGCTAGTTTTTATTTTTTTTCAAAAAATATTTTATGAAAATAAATACTTTATTTATTTTAATTATAATCATAAAATTAATAAAAAATTTAATAAATGAGGGAAATTTTTTATTTTTGTTTTTTATCGATGACAATTTTGATATTTCAAATTTTAGAGCTAGAAGTTGGCATCGACTTCTTCATTGAACCTGATTTTTTTTGTTTTAGCAGCTTCTTCTTGAAGCAAGTGGAGAAGCAATTCCAAACACTCTTAGGTTGCTATTGTTACATAAGAAAGAGCTTTTTTTCACAACAACAATCTCAAACTAGCCCTAAATTTGCATAAATCTATATCTTGAAAGATAATACAATCATAGTATTTAATATATTTATAATATATTATATACACACACACTAAGAATTTTAAATAACATATAATTATATTTTATAATTTAAATTCGAATAGTCTTCACTTGTGTCATGAGGACAATATCAAGTCCTTAAAAATTATGTATATTCACTTAAAATTTATGTATTTAAAGGTCTTTAAACAGTTTTTTAGAAAATTTATAATTTTTGAGAGAATATATACAATCTTCAAAATAATTTACACTATTTTTTAAGATTTAGCACGTGCTTTTAGGATACATATCCAGATTATCCTTTAAATTAAAATAGGATTTAAATATTTAAGTTATTTAATAGTGAAATTCAAACATAGTACATAATTAATTATACAGATGCAGTGATCCACACCAAGCATGATGTAATACATAGGCATTTTGTACATTTCATGGACCAACGAGTCACTACGGTCACAAATTTGTCTGTTACATCTCCTGTAACTCTAGGACAACCCTCCTGTTAATTAATTAATCTGTTTTTCTGTGTAAATTACCGGTATCTGTATATTTCCACGCCCTCAACCGTAACGACATTACTGTCGCTGACGCTGCCAAGTCGTCTTTGGTAAACTACCCAGCCCCACATGCCAGCTCATTATTCTTATCTTTATTTAGTCTTCCAATACTACCCTTCCCTTTTATTTTCTACCTATAAATACAATTCAACAGTCTGTTGCTTCTTATAGACTACGCAGTTATTGAGCTCAACTGGAATGGAGTCCGAGTCCAAGTCACCGCCTAGATTCACCTTAGGGAAGCAGTCCTCGATGGCGCCCGAGCGGCCACTTCCAGACGATGAAGCGGAAGTCTCGGAAGCGATAGACCCGAGGGTTCGACTAATGTACATGGCCAATGAGGGGGATTTGGACGGAATTAAGGAGCTATTGGACTCCGGCACCGATGTCAATTTCCGTGACATCGATAAACGCACCGCTTTGCATGTTGCGGCTTGTAATGGCAGTAGAGATGTCGTTCAGTTGTTGCTCAGCCGTGGAGCTGACGTCGACGTCCAAGACCGCTGGGGCAGCACGGTAACTTCAACACTTTCTCGTGCATATGATTACTTTAGTTTCTTGAAGTCAATTGAACAAAATAAATCACAGTTATTTTATTTTTAAAATTTATTATCACCGTATGACTTGTATGTTTATATATAAACAGGAATTGCTATAAATAATCCCAGTTTATTTATTTTAATAAAAGCTGAAATGCTGAGCCGGCTGGTAACATTACCGACCGCTACGCTAATCTAATATTAGAAATACTAACCACTCCTAATACAACTTGATACTTCCAAGTCACGGCATTATTTTGTGATTGTCATATAATTTATTTTGATTAATTTTTAATTATGGAGATAGTTAAAGTACACACTATATGATGCATGACATTGCATGGCAGTTACCCTCCAATAAGACTTATAAACTGAGATCAGGTTTTATGAAGTTGGTTATATTGATAAGTTGTATATGTAAAAATTATATAAGAGTACAAGTTTTTTTTTTAATATAATTTTATTTAGATTAGAAAATTACTTTTTCTTAAAAAAAATTGTATGTTATGGTGTAATTTTCGTGCAAGGCCCCTAGAAGTTATTATTTTACCTCAATTTTATTGGTTCTGAGAGAGCTGATTTATCCTTTCTTAATGCATCATATGCCGTTTGGAATTGATGTAATTATCAGCCGAAACTCATAAGGACTACTGTAGCAATGAGGGTAATTTTCACGGTTTATTTAACAGCCTCTTGCAGATGCAGTGTACTACAAAAACCATGATGTGATCAAGCTTTTGGAGAAACATGGTGCGAAGCTTCCAGTATGTATTGCCTGTCATGCCCTTTCGCTGTGCGATTTTCAGTTCCTGTGTCAGATTTCTTTCTAATGACGTCCTTGACTTTGTGTTGAATTTTAATAGTATTTGTTCCTGTCATTTTAGGTAGCTCCCATGCATGTGCAAAATGCTCGTGAAGTACCTGAGTACGAAATTGATCCTAGAGAGCTTGACTTTTCCAATAGTGTTCGGATAACAAAGGTATCTTAAACTTTTCTGCTCTGTTTTGTAGTTTGTATGTTTCACACTTGTGTAAGCTTTTACCACTGCTGTTATATATGCAATCGGAAGAAGTGTGTCAATTAATGGTTTCTTGACTTCTAACCAGTATTCACAGATATTGTGCTACTGGTGACATTATATGTTATTCTATGCATTCAGCTAGTTTAGTCTTATAGATTTCTCTGTTCCTCAAACATTGTTTACTAATATGGAATTGGACATTTTAGGAGTTTTTTTAGCATCCTTTATGATTTCATTATTAAAAAGTTAGAAACAATGTTTTGTAAAAACTCTTCTTCTGAAACTGAAATATTTGCATACCATTTTATTTTTAACACAAAATTCAACTATGGGCATAGAGATTTGAACCTTCCCGCCTGCTTTAAACAATTTATTGTTTGCACTTGGTATATAACTTTTCATGGATATTTCCTGATGTTTTTTGGCAAAATGAAAGGAGAGGTGGACAAAAATCAAAAAGCCCATTATGCTTTTGTGTTGTCATTTTGATGATGAAATTTTTGGAATGTAGCCGAGTATGTGAACTCATATTTTAGAGGAGCAAGTTTATGTAATTTTTTTCTTCCATTTCAGTGATTGTGATGCAACATGGTTTATTTTTATATTAGAGATAATTAAGTCTTTTCAATAATTTAGTTATTTAAAGTTTAATTGAATTAAGAATTTTATGATTTAGGGATTTTGTCTCAATTAGGGATCTTAACTTTCCTAATTTGATTCAAACTCAAATTATTAGTTTATAAATTTTGACTTAAAATAGGGATTTTGACTTTTCTAATTTGACTCAAATTCCAATAAGGTTAGATTAGTATAAATATAGGTTTTTATTATTATTTTGTTAGACTTTTACAGATATTATTCAGATATTGATATTTCATATTGGAGAGATTATTCATATAGTTGATGCAGCATAGTTTATGTTTACGTTAGGGATAATTAAGTCTTTTCAATAATTTAATAATTTGAAGTTTAATTGAATTAGGAATTTTATGATTTAGGGATTTTGACTCAATTAGAGATCTTGACTTTTCTTAATTTAATTCAAAACCAAATTATTAGTTTATGGATTTTGACTCAAATAGAGATTTTGACTCAAATAGGGATTTTGACTTTTCTAATTTGACTTAAATTCCAATAAGGTTAGATTAGTATAAATATAAGTTATTATTATTATTTTATTAGACTTTTACAGATATTATTCAGATATTGATATTTCATATTGGAGAGATGATTTAGACAGATTGTTGAGTTGTTTGTTGTGTGATTGTTAGTTGGAGGTTGTTCGTGTTTGTTCTTGATTTTGGTTTGTTTAGGGAGGCGAGAAGGGTCAAGGTGAACCATGACATAATCACCTTCCTTAAAAACCTTTTCTCTACGATGCAGATTAGCAATAGGTCTATGTTTATTGTTACTCAAAGAAATCATTTCTCTAACCTCAGCGTGCAAATCGCGTATATGGATGGCAAAATCAGTTGCAAAGTTTGAAGAAGGGTAGTGAGAAGGTAAGCGAACAAGGTCAATAGGTCGGCATGACGCAATACCATAAACAATCATGAATGGACTCTTGCCACTGGACTTGTTAATAACATTATTATAAGCAAACTCAGCCATAGGCAACACTAAATCCCAATTACCTAACTTCAAATTGATGCAGCATGGTTTATGTTTACATTAGGAATAATTAAATCTTTTCAATAATTTAGTCATTTAAAGTTTAATTGAATTAGGAATTTTATGATTTAGGAATTTTAACTTAATTAGGGATCTTGACTTTTCCTAATTTGATTCAAACCCAATTTATTAGTTTAAGGATTTTGACTCAAATAGGGATTTTGACTTTCATAATTTTACTCAAATTCCAATAAGGTTATATTAGTATAAAGATAGGGTTTCATTAGTATTTTGTTAGACTTTTATAGACACGATTCAGATATTAATATTTCATATTAGAGAGATTATTCAGACAGATTGTTGAGTTATTTGTTGTGTGATTGTTAGTTAGAGGTTGTTTGTGTTTGTTCTTGATTTTGGTTTGTTCTTGTATGGGTTTCCTGTCAGATTCATATTACTCATTTTTTGTCATTGTGGCTACTTATCCTAGAAATTAAGATTTTTTTGTTTCTTTTAAAAATATAATGCTGTTAACTTTGTGATAATGTACGATGTAGTCTGCTGTTCTAATTCAAACTTCTGTATTTGCATCCAAAAAAGCAAAGAATTGACATTTTGGTCAGCCTCCAACAGAACCAAAAAGGAAAAGAGATGAAAAAAAAAAAAAAGAGAGAAGAAAAACAGAAAAATGTTGCTAACATGCATTTAAAAAAAGAAAAAAAGATGAAACAATGAAGAAGTTGATGGGTCATCAAGTGAGGATTATATAATTATTATCTCTCCTCTATTTATTTGTCATTTGAACAACTTAATAGGGAACCTTTCGTATTGCATCATGGCGTGGAATTCAAGTTGCTGTTAAAACACTTGGGGAGTAATTGTTCACTGATGAGGATAAAGTGTGGGTTGGTCTTATACTGAATTTATTTTTTTCAGTGTTTTACCTTTTTAAGTATTATGTCGGCTTTAATATTTGATTAAGAAATGTATCTTTCTTATGACTCTAGAGTTACATGTCTGTTGGTATACCAGGACGGCATTCAGAGATGAGCTTGCTTTACTTCAGAAAATACGCCATCCAAACGTGGTCCAATTTCTGGGGGCTGTAACCCAAAGCACTCCAATGATGATCGTAACAGAATATCTGCCTAAGGTTAAATTTAATTTTGGAACCACTACAGCAACAGCAAGATTGACTACAGATCAGTGACATCTTGCAATGTTTAACCATTATTCTATCCCATTTCATGTGGGGTATTGCACTTTCAGTGGGATGCAATGTTAAGGATAGATAGAGAATGAATACTGACAGAAATTTAATATATCCATCACTTATACTTGGGGTTTTGACTTGGAAATTTTGGAACCTATTAGTAGCATCACATGTAAAGCTGGAATAGATATTGATACGTCTTTGGATTTCAATGCTGATGCTATTTTCTTACCCTTAAATTTGGTATTCACATATAAATTTGATCTTTAGAACATGTGTCTCTGTGAATTAGCACATTCAGCAGCCTGTATTAGTATTTAGATCCATCCAAGAGTGCTGAAGAACTGGAATCAAATAATGGCTGTTGGACTTCTTTTATGTTCTGTTCTATTTGCTACTTAGCACATCCTGTTATACTCATTTATGTGTTTCATGTATTTTGATGCATGCAAATAATGTTACTCCACAATTCACACGTTATGCTTTTGTTGTAACACTTGTAGGGGGATCTTCGTGCTTATCTGAAGCAAAAGGGTGCATTAAGGACAACAATAGCTGTGAAGTTTGCTCTTGACATTTCTAGGTCAGTAGCATGGTCTGCACAGCATATTTTTTTTACTACTATTGTACTTGGCATGGTGCTGAACTATGATAGCATGTCTAAGTTTTCATGCATTATCATTGAGATGGAACTGGAAATATTTTGTTGGAATTTTAGATAGTTTCTTTTGGTTCTATTGAGAATTTCAAATACGCTTCTATTTGTTTGTGTGATATATGTGCTAGTATACAACTTAATATGAATAGGGACGTATCTGTTATGTCTAAAGTTGAACTTCTGAACTCTTTGGATTTCCTTATGAAATAATCAATGAGTATTAGGATAATAATTTCTGGAGAACATATCAAGAAGCAGGCAAAAACTTTAGTAAATTGCATAAGTTGTGTGCTATGTTTGAATATAAAGATCAGCTGGGCTGATTTCTTTTTACTGATTTAACATCTCGTAATACTTGGATAAAAGTGACGTTTTCAAGAGAAGTATCCAGCTTATAGGCGTGGCAGTAAAAGATCAGATTATGAGCAAAAAAAAGAGGGGTGATGAAACAGAAACGATGGTTAATTTTGGAAATTTGAATAGAGTCTGAAGCTTAGAGCCTCCTTTTGGCTGTTTTTGGACTGTAAGTCCCAAGTCCCAAGCTATATAAAACAGTACGAAATAAGTAATCTTTTGATAGATGGGAATATTTTTCTCATTGGACCTGATTATTCTCTTTGGTTGTTCCTATAACAATATGTTTGTGTTTTTCTCTTTAGCTATTTTGGTGGAATTTTGATAGCCGCTTTTATTTAACATCATAACATATTTTGCAGGGGAATGAATTATTTGCATGAGCATAAACCTGAAGGAATAATTCATCGAGATCTTGAGCCTTCGTATGTTTTTGTTCTTACATAAACATGTAGTTAGCAAGTTTCTTCTGAAAATGTTCATGATTACAAGGCACTGCACAATTTTTACCTGATTGGTCAAAACTGCTTGAAATTTTCTTAATTTTCTCGAGTAAGATAACAGAAATATACTACGGGATGATTCTGGGCATCTGAAAGTTGCAGACTTTGGAGTTAGCAAGATACTAAGAGTTTCAAATACGGTTAAGGAAGACAGACCTTTCTCATTCCAAGAAACTTCTGGTAAGTACTCTGCTTTAGGTAAAACTCATTTTTTGGTAGTCAACACTAGTTTTGGCTGGCTGTACGTGTATCATACAGATTCAGCCCTTTGATTTTGTCCTTAAGGAAGAAATAGGCTGGGTTGGCTAAGTAGGTACTTTTTGGTTGTTGTTCAATGGCTTGCTGCACCTAGCTCTTTGCGGAAGAGAGAAACTACACCCTTGATAATTTTTGCATGAGATTCTGTGTAAAGAAGGTTTTCAAGGATGCTCTTGCAACATCCACATTTAATTCTTTTTAAATCTTACAAATTGAATATTCATGGGTTTTAACTGTTAAATTCTTCATGATATTTATCCGTTTTTTCTGAGCAGGGAGATATGTGGCTCCAGAAGTTTACAAAAATGAAGAATATGACACTAAAGTGGATGTCTTTTCATTTGCTTTGATATTACAAGAGGTTTTTTCTTATTCTTTCTTCCTCTTTCGGACAATTTTATTGCATGATAGTGTTGCACCTGTGCATGAGGATCTATAGCATTGACATAACTTGGGATTTTAATTTTGTATGCAAAGTAGTAGATATAGATCATGCTGTCCTCAGCTCTAGGCAAGTTGATGTATCCTTACTCCAACTGCCTTTCAGAACTTCTGCAACAGCAAACTTCTTTAGAACTCCAGTCATGTAACCGACTTACTTGATTATTCATGAGAGGTCTTAAAAGTTGAGGACTTTTTGGTGTTATTGTGGAATTTAAGGTCCCAATAATGGACTGATACAGCACTGCAACTTGAGTTATTGGTGATCAACTTAGTTTTTTTTCTGTTTTCATTCTGTTAAAGTCATAAATGAAATGTAAATTAATCTCTTTGTATGAGTTTTTTTTTACCCTGTATTTTGTAGTGCATAAATTTCCTTTCATTGAAATTTGTAGGCTTGTCAATTTTAATTGTTGACACACTTCAAAATGATTTTGATGTTAGCAACCTCCTTCTGGAACCATCAAATTGAAGAGATCTATAAGTCAAATTGGTTGGATGCAGATTTTCAAATGATAAGAGTTTGCATCAATGGTGGACCCTATAGGCCTGGGCTTTATGGACATTACTATCTTGTAATAATTGCATGTGCATTAAGTATATACAAAATTAATCATATACAAAACAACACCTGCATGGCCGTAGTTTATGTATTACAAAATTCTATTTGATTGTTAGAAGCTGGAAAAGTGAAAAGACAAGACATACAGCTAAATATTTGCATGGATTTTGCTCTCCAATATATTATATAGCATCTTATATTGTTTGAAGTACCCTAAGTAGGTAACATCCTCGTTATGCTTGATGATATGGTAGCTGCGGGCATCTTTGAATTTAAACGACTGTAAATTGTTTTTATGTTGGATTTCTTTTCTATTTATATAGATTTTCTGCTTTTTTTTAATCTTTTTTTTTTTTTTTTGGTTATGACCAATATGTGAGTCTAGTTTGTAGTGGTATTAATACGATACATTTTCATTTATATTTATTTATTTTTGTGTTTTATTAGTCTGAATGTTGAGCTGCTTGGTTCTTGTGGTATGAATTCTGTGAGATCTTCATTTCCTAGATTAGTTGTTCTCTACACATTACTGAGTCTACTGTTCCTCTAGATGATTGAAGGCTGTCCACCATTTTCCACAAAGCAAGAAAATGAAGTTCCTAAAGCATATGTTGCAAATGAGCGCCCACCATTTAGAGCTCCCCCAAAGCGTTATGTGCATGGATTAAGAGAGTAAGTTCTTAGGAATATTAATTTCTTTGTTCATGTTTGTGTTGTTGTTTCTAAACATAAACATCCGGCACTCACATCGACACAATTTAATATCCCTATACATTAACATAACTGGATATTGATATATTGATCCAAATTTGTATAACTATATTTTGAAATGCTTACCCGAATTTTGTGAGTGCTTGCTTCTTGCTTTGCCCATGATTGTTTCCAATTCACAAATACAAGTTACTGTGGTGTTTGTATGTTTATATATCCATTTATGGTTAGTACAGTATTTTCTAAATCTTACTCTCCCATGTGTTATCAAAAGTCAGGATCCTGAAAAGACATAGGCAGTGGGAATTGGGACCATTACTGTAAGGCCAGGAATTGCACGCTGTTGTAGTTGAGCTCTCTCTTTTCTTTTCTTTTCTTTTTTTTTTTTTTTTTTGAAAGAGATAGAAGTACTTGTTTGGTTGTCCTATATGTGGATATTTAGCCAGCGAATAACAACAATAAGAGCTGATAAGATTCTAAACATACATTTACGAAGTCTTAAAATTTCTGTTTAAGGCTAGTGACTCTAGTTTCCCATGCTGTATTTGAGTGAGTGAGTTTCATCATTCAATGTGGAGTGGCCGATTTGAGGTAGAATGAATTTTAATCATGTTATTTTCAACCAAATCATCAAAGATTTTAGTTTTAACCTTTTCTTTTTCTTGTGTTTGATGATTCTGACCTTAACAAATGACTGTTTTGTAACTTGTCTAAAGGTTAATAGAGGAATGCTGGAGTGAGGAGCCATCCAAGAGACCATCGTTCAGGCAAATAATTATGAGGTTGGATAACATAAGTAACCATCTTTCTCATAAGAGACGTTGGAAGGTGATCAATTATCTCTCCCTCTTCATCTCTCTCTCTCTCTCTCTTTGTAGCTTGCTTTCTTTATCTATGTAGCCTTTTCATCATACATAATCTGATGGTAAATATTGTGAACTTCCACATATGTTGCATAATAAAATCATTTTTAATGATGCACTGTGGGGAAAGATTTTGTTTGGGGATTTGCTGAAGGGAATTTTACATTTTAGCCTAGGTCTCATTTTAAACCATATTGCATACTACCTCTATTGTCAATTACTTTCCTTTAAAGATAATGGAAGCTATTGAAAATTTATGCCTTTTTTATTGTTAAATTAAATTTAAAAAATTTGTCAGAGAGAAATTTTTGCAAATGTAAGCGTTCCAAATTAAAGCTCATCTACTTCCACTCCAAACTCAATGCATTTTCCATCCGCACATATATATATATTTTTTATGTGTGTCTTATTTTGAAGCTCCCCATAACCATGATGATGCATATAGGCTTGCATGGAAGGCTGAGAAGATGCTTATAGGGCAATTTTGCATTTAGGTTTTACTTGGTGCCTAAAACTCTTTGAACAATATGATGAAATATATGTAAATAGGTGTTGATATTCCCTTTTCCTTTCATATCTAGATCCACCTCTTTCAATCTCTTTTCTCTCTTTGCCTCTGATCGATTCCAATTTGGACACCTTTACATGAAAAGAGAACTAAAATCTTCTACACTTGACACAACATGGGACTAAGGTTCAATTGCTGTGTTTAGCACACCAGTGAGGGAGTGTCAATAACCAAGGGGATCATGTTTCAAATGTTTTTCCATGAGGTTAGGCGTGCTGCCAATTAGGGCCCATACTTTTCTAATTTGGTTACTTGAGGCAGAGGCCGAACGGGGAAGTAATGGAGGAAGTTCCACACGTATACATTTATGGTTCACGTGACAATCAAATTGATTTTTTTAATTATTTACTTAGTTTTGCATATCAAGAGTGGAGGGGCAATTAGCTGTAGTGTTAAGTTGAAATGGAACTTTGATTCAAATTTTGAAAATGTAAGGTAGCAGAATAAACCTTAAACTAGTAGAAATTGTTGAAAAGGTAAGTCATCATGGTAACGCTTACATGGCATCACTGTAAAAGGTGGTCAGAGATAAAACAATAATGTTTGATACTATATGAGGTATATAAGAGGCCTAGTGGTTAAATCTTCACTAGACTAATGAAGCCCTTGAAGCAGTATTGTGTTACATTGTTTTCTTTGGTGCTAAGCACGAACTCATCACGGGGTGCTGTAAACACAGGTTGGGCCATTGAAGTGTTTTGAGAACCTAGAAGCTTTCTTGAAGAGAGATTACTCGAATAGAAGCAGTCAAGCATCTCGCTCTGCAACCAGATGAGTAAATTATTGCCTCAATCAGTTCTTTCCTAGCTGGAGTTTTGGGAGCTCTCTATGTCTTCTTGTGTCAAGAAACACATTACTAGATATTGTCAACATTTAATTGAAGTAGTCAAGCATGTATCGTCCTGGCATTTTTGGTTTACTTTTTTCCCCCTTGGTAGGCTCAAAAATAAGATTATGTAAACGACATCAATGCGCTGAAAAATCAAGGAAAGGATCATGATGAATTGCTGCGACCTTTTCCTTTGCTCCCTCTCTCTCTTTTTGGTGGATCCTCGCAATCTATGAAGAATAATATAATCCAGTCTGAATCTTATGAGCACTCTTTTGAACATGCTTAAAAGTGTTTTCCTGACTGACAGCAATCAACACCAGCACCTTCCTTTATGTCGAGATACTTTCGCACACTTCCCAAATCTTTAAAAAATGAAATGAAATAAAATCCTTTTAACCAGTTCAAGCTTCTGAAGGGGAACTCCAGTGATAAAGGTCCAGAAAAACGAGGCTTACCAAATGGAGTCACGTTTGAGATAATATTATAGCTTAGACTTGGAACAGATCAGATCACACTTCAAATGGAAGGTCATCTCACTCTCACATTCTCCAAAGATATCTTTTGTGCATCCTATACTTGTAATATCGTCCCACCAATCAGAGCAGATCGCGTAAACATATGTGGAGCCATCTTCTGCTGGGTGGGATGTGTGTGCATTGCATAATAGGTTCAATTTAGCACGAATTGAGCCAGGCGGCAGCCTCAATATATTGCAGGAACTATCAAAGATTGACAGCGTATTCCGTCTAGTTCCTCTAAAAGATGACACAGATTAGACGATTAAATTCAACTGGGAAAGTGAAGTGAGTAATGCTTGAAGCTGGCATCTGTGCTACTGCAATCTTTTATGATCATTAATAGGTAGGACAAAAATAAAATTTCATTGCCTCATTTTCCACAAAATTTTGTGACACAGACAACTCACTAATCATCTATCTGTCGCATTCTTTTTTTCACTTAATTAGTGAAATTCATTAAAAGAGGATCTTAATTTTTTAGCAGAAATAATAAAGTCTTCAAGGAAATGACAAACCACTGATAAAGCACTATCAAGAAATCCTTATTAAGAAGTCAGTGAATGTCACTCTAGATGTCATAATAGTTGGAATATTATAGACGCATCATTAAAGCCAATTTATTTATCCTCGAAGTGGAGTAGCTAGGTTAGCTGTAAAGCTTGTGACGTTTTAGGTTGTGAGCTTTTGAGCAGATTTCTTTTCTTTTCTTTTCTTTTCTTTCTTCTAATTTGAACATACATAATTTGTTTCCAAAATAATTACAGGAGATGATGCATGAATTTAAAGTGAGTTTCAAAGCCAAATGTTAGCGAGGAATAAGTTTCCAATCGAAACTCGTCGAATATAAATAATTAGAATATCGAGAAACATGCAAGCTGAACTTTGAAATATATATTATGGGGATATTTGATCTTGTTTAGAATCCAATTCCTTACTATTAGAAAAGAAACAAGTACAATTCGCAAACTGCTTATAATCGATTCAGTCAATGAATGAAAGAGACGTCCCGATATACATTAATTCATTTCCTGGAAATTAACGCGCCTTGAAGACATTTCAGGACCATTGCATGCTAGAGGAAAAAAAAAATAAAGTAATGATTTATACAATGTGACATAATAAAATTCACTAAATTAGTAAAAATTAATAACAAGTTAAAAAAATCATAATAAATAATACTTTTACCATCCATCTAACAGATGAATAAAAGAATAGTAAGCTTCGACTTTTTTTGCTTTACTATTAGCTACAAAAAAGGAAACCATAGATGCCTTGATTCCTGTTAATTTGGTGAGCCATGAAAAAAAAAAATTAAAATCAAGTCGATGCAAGCAGAACACCAAACGGCAAAGCTTATAATATATCTACTTTCTACTAAATTTAGGGCATCAGCACTCACATCAGAATTGCCGTTGTAATATATATAATGTTGAGGTAAACTATCTATCATATTATAAGTTGAAATACACAAATTGTATATAAATTTTAAAATTTAGAATAACATTAGTGACCTAATTTATCAATGGTAGACGTATTTTATGCAGTGAGACTGTGACCGGAAGCTACGCGGAGTGAGTGGCAATGTAATGTCACAAATCACAACCGAGGAGGGCTATCACTTGTCACAACTGTCCACTGTGTATATATGCAAGTTGAAGTGGTGGTCAGCACTCAGAAGTCACTCTCAACTTTTTAATTAGAAGGGATAAGTTGATGATATCCTTCTAATTAAAGCTGTTAACAACAAATTTGACATTTAATTCGTTAGTTTCTTAATTAAGTACATGATTGTTATTTGTTTTATCTCAACTGAGATTTGATTAAAATTATGTTGCAGCCAAACAACTGCTCCTAGCTATTGCCTTTATTTAACTTCATTACTGTTGGCAGGCAAGCAGCAGCAGCACCCTCTTCGATGCCAGCAATACTTTCCGTTTTGGAAGTGCGCAAGCATGCATGCATGTGGGTTAAGCTCCAATGGAATTGAGTTGAAGCTGGCCTGAGAAGCTGGTAGACACATTTAAAGATTAGCCCATATCAAGCTCTATATAGATCTCTATGGAGGCTCCGGTTGCAGTTGTTTTGAGTTCCCTCTTTCCAACAAGCCTTACCAGCATATCTTAAGTAGTTTCTTCATATAGACACATATGACAACAAGAGCCCGACAATTAGATATAGACACGTCTGTCCACTCGTGAAACATCATATCAATATATGTATGTATTACATCAACATGTATCTCTTTCATGCGTCTCACACGGTTGAACACCTTCATTATAAGGTATATTAATCATAGACAACAAATAAGAATATCCGACTACAGTTTCCTTTCCATATTCTTTCCATTACTTTGTTGAGTTAATTTCCTTGGAAAACCGTGCACTGAACATATATGGCAGGCTTTATTGACCGAGAAAGACTAAGATTTTGGTTTTAGAAACTGGTGGCTACTGCATGCTTCATCGGGATTAAATAACTCACTGCTCTGCTGTCCTTGTATATATACATGTATCCTGAACTTGAGAGGGTTGAGGCTAGCTACTAGCTCAAACTCAAATGGAGTCAAGGGTCTCAATTTTACGGCCTGTAAGTCCTTGTAACAATTGATTCGGTGAGTCAAATATATCTAGCTATTAGCTAGAATCCCAACAACCTGCAGCGCCAAAAGCAAATTAAATCGTCCAATTCCTGACGCAGTATTCTTTTATGATTGATAACTCCTGTGGCTGGCTGCCTGCCTAGCTTGTACATAAATTACATCTTAGCAAAGGACGAACTCGAAAGCTAGGGATGTGGTAAAAGTAAAAGAATGCCACGTCAACCGTTTTTGGGAAACATCGGATCAAGTTCTGAGTATTCGGTAAAATGGTAACCAGCACCTGCTGCAAAGTTAATTAAGAACCAACCAAGCCATTACATTGCGTATATATTTCGAGTTTCTCCAATCTCATGACTACGAGAAAATTGTATGCAGGGATAGTACTTTTACAACCCCATATCGTTATATTATATTACAATACATCCTCCTCCAATACCGATGCCATATTATTCGATTAATATAATAGATATTAATACTACTCATCCCTAATCTTCACTGAAATACTAACCATCAACTGTACACTTCTGGTAGAATATATATATATATATATATATATATATATATATATATATAGTTCAGAGCTAGTCAATATAGCCCATGAAGATTGTTATTAGCGTATATAGTATTCATCTGTATTAAGAATTTTTTTATTTATTTAGGTAATTGCCGGGGAAAGGAGTCACGAACTTTTATTGCAAGTGTTCTTTCGTTCCCATGAATTTGATTGTTTGGTTTACATGCACCAACAAGCTTGTCTCTCCAACTCGCCCATCGAGGAACGTACAAGTTCCTAAAAGACTGGTCTTCTTCCACCAAGACACTCTTTGTCCTTGATCGTGACCACTTCTCTTAATCCAAGACAAGAGATATTTCCATGACCTTAAAAACCTAATTCTCCCGCCAAGAAAATGTATACTTTTTGGTGTTGTACATAAAATTTCGGTCACTGTATGGACAAACTCGTTAATTAATTATTGATATAATTGCCCTCAAGGCGCGCGGAAGCGGAGAATGATCAACCAGAAATACAAACAAAACAAAAGCTTCAAATGCCACAAATATTCCCATTTGACTCCCTCAAACTTCAGGGTCATTGATTCGTCATGAGACCAATAAAATATAAGAGTTAATTCTAATTTACCCCCCCGAGGTTAGGCCAAAAGAAAATTGAGGACTTCAGTTTTCTTAAACTCAAAATTATCCCTGAGGTTACTGTAGCACCTTTAGATTTAACGAAAAATATATTAAATAGTAACTTAACGTTTTAGAATCCATTTAGAAAAGGGTATTATAGTATATTTTACTGCTTATTAGCGTTAAGTTATTATTTAATACATTTTTTGTTAAATCTAATATTAGCATTAAGTTATTATTCAATACATTTTCCGTTAAATCTAACGGTTTAATACATTTCTCGTTAAATCTAACGGTGCTACAGTAATCTCATGGGGCATTATTAGATTTTAGAAAACTGAGGTCCTCAATTTTTTTAGGCCTAACCTCAGGGGGTAAATTAGAATTATCCCAAAATATAATAAAGTTATACGGAAAAATCATAAATATTGGTAGTCATATATAATACTGAATAAGTGATACCACGTTAATTTTATATATAAATTTTATAAATATAGTATGAAAAAATACGTGATTGATTTAATTTATGAATATATGTAAGAGTGTCATGCAATGCAATGATTTATTTTAAAAAGATGAAAAGACATAATGCATGATAATTGATGTAACTCATAAGAATGATAATGACTTATAAGAATGAATGGGATTATTATAGGAGATATGTCATTTAGATTTTGAATTAATAATAATTCATGTATGGTTGTATCATTTAGAGTCTATAAATAAGACTCTTTACATTATCCATATTATCGATTGTTATAAGTAGATAGATTGGATGATCTCTTTCATAAGTTCAATAGTTTAATGGTATTGTGCGATCGTTTCATTTTCCAACATAGCATTTTCGTAAAGTACATGCATGTATGATAATAATAAAATATCACTAATTAATATTAAGGCTTCGTACATTTATCTCAAATCTCTAAGACTCTTAAGGCTTGGTATGCTTTCCGTACTATATTGTTGTGCTGCTAAACCACTAGCGTGACTTCTTTATATATATGAAATAAATTAATGAATTAATTGATAGACAATATCATATTAGAAATGTAACTTAATTATTTTTGTCATACATCCACTTAAATCAAAATTCTTCCAAGTATACTTATATATAATCCAAATTAGCTATCTATTTAATTTGTGGTGAAAACATTAATTGTTTTGTTTACGAGTGATCTCATGATATATATAATATCCCCAATATTGCTATAGCTTGCGAAATTATAATTAGGCAGTAACCATCTTAACTTTTTTTTTTCTTTGTAATAGGTTGAGCTCTAGATAAGTGATAAAATTTTATAAAAAAAAAAAAGATTAATATAGTTACCTCATAAAACCTTACATATATGGTCAACGGGATAATAAGTTAAACAAAACAGTAAGAAGTCTAATAATTCATGAATTAATTATAAAATCGCCAATCTAATAAGTTGAGATTGGTTCAACCAATCTGATTAAGGCCTCAATCTGACTGCATAAGCTCTATATTTGCAGGTGCATGCATCAATTTGCTGGACTATTCTCTTAAAGATAAATATGTAAGCCGTAAGGCATGAAAGCAAAATGATATATATCAGTACTTACAAAAATTTCGTATAGGAAATATTTAGGTGAGTCTGGTATATCCCATCATCTTGCAGAATTATTCAGACTCACCATATAACTTTGATAATTTGACGAGTCACCCACTTATATATTGTTATGTATTATGGATGATTGATTTGACAAATAGATTGATTTGACAAATAAAATGGGTTGAGAAAAGTTAAGAAGAGAGAACAAATCACTATTATAAATGAAAAAATTAAAAATTTAACTGCTTTTGGACAAGTGATAAAGCTTGAATTTGATTAGGCACATGACCCATATATGCATGACCCTGTGGTATCAAAGCTATAAGTATTTCTCCAAACGATATTGTGCCAATAATTAAATCACGTATTTTGAACTAGTCAAGGTGGAGAAAACTTAGAGCTGGAGAAGCATAAAAGAACTTATACTGTCGTATTGCAGTCAAAGGTAATTGAGCTTATGTGAAATAGAAAATTTAAATGCCAAAACTACTGTCATAATATCTGCACATATAAAAGGAAGTTTGTAGCCTGAAATCTGAATGGATCTACAAAGCACATCCAAGACGGTTAGAACCTAAAGAATCTCGAAAATTTCCTTTGCAACAGTCACTCCAGAATTTTTCCGAGAGAAAGTCCATCCATGTTAATGAATTAATTACTTTCAACAAAGGGAAAATTCATTACCTGAGCACTCACTTTTTCAGTACAACTCGTAATTTGCTGAGTTGCTATTTGTATCTTTAGAAATCACTTTTAAATTTTATATTATATGCAAGCAGAAACAGACGTGATTCGTCTTTTAAGAATTGAATTAAAGAATTTCACCAACTCAACTCGTTTGTGTTATTTTAGTTTAAAAAAAAAATCAAAATGCCAACTAATAATCTTTTTTGAAGTAATTTCGGGTCATTTAAGTACAAATTTCGTCAATAAAATGAGCATTTAATTTAATTTCATTACCCAATAAAACAATTGAATTTATCCTCGAAAACACTCTAAAATATTGTGCATGATTCTCCCGTTTACTCAAGAAGAGATTATTCAAGATCGCAAAGTAATTATTCGACTTTGCATCATTTACTGTTGAGATGTCTTGTATGAAATAGTTGTAAAAGAAGATATTGAGTTATAAAGAGGATCGGTTCTTCCACCTAAAAGATTATACATCTAATTCCTCAACCCTAATATTAGAGCCAAGATGTGTGTGATGTGTGTGCTTATTTTAGTTGTAAGAGGAAGTCTTGCATGTCTCGTTTGAGGGAGAGATTGTTGGGTTGTGTGTGCTCCTTCCAGTTGTAAGAGGAGGTTCCTGTTGTAAAGAGGAAGTCTTGGGATAGAGTTTGTCGGATGTCTCGCATTGAATAGCATAATTGTAAAAAGAGGTATTGGGCTATCAATAGGATTGATTGAATATCCTACGATCACTCCATCTAAAAGGTTTGTTTGACACTTGGTTCTCTCAACATCTATTTAACGAGAAATACTTGTATACACCCAGCATATCTCTTCACTCTGCTTATGCGTGTGCCCAAAAAATCATGTATTATCATACGGCGCCATCTCATTATCAATTTAAATAGTAAATAAATAAATATATTTCCCATCTCTCTAACATTCATGACTCCTCTTCCTTGGCAATTAACAGAAATCTTCCTCAAGCAATTTTTTATTCTTCAAAAACTTGTTCTAATCCTCTTCATCCATAAAGCCATTAGTTTGCTCTCTCTCTAGATTTTTTTTTAATATATAGTGATCAAATAAATAACTGTCACGGATCTGAATATTAAGTTCGCATGATTTCAGTTCTCCTCTATTCTAAATCTTAAATGTTCAGTTTTCTTCAATTATGTAAACTATTAATGACCCATGGTGGAGTGAAAACTGCTAATGTTGGAGTTAATATATAAAGATTTATTGCTTCTTGTTTAAGAAGAGCGAGAAAGATGAGATGTTAACCGTATAAACAAGATGAGAGAGAAAAATATTCTATGCAAAAATTTTTAATCCTTAAAGGTTTGGCTTAGGATTAAAAACAGAATTTTTTTAACTACTTAGCAATGTCTGCTAGTTTTTATTGGTTAGATTCATCATATGAGCAAGATGAGATGATAATCGGTCTTATAGTTCATATTTAATATCTATGAAGTAACCGAAACATATCAATCTTGAACTTAATTATTGGATTTCTTCACCTATTAAAAAAAAAAGGTTTCATGAAAGGAAAATGATCATTTATCTATTCTTCTTTTCTGTAAATTATTCGTGCTAGTTTATAATTTTCTATTTTCCTATGTTTTACTTGTACATAGGTTAGTAATATTTGATAATGATAATTTAATTTAGAGTAAACTATTATTATAAATTATATATATAAACTTATTCATATAAATAAATGAACCATAATTTAATTAAATGGATAAATCTTAAATTTTAATAAAATTAATTAAATAATATGATAATTATTTAATAATATCATGTAATCTTAAGAGTGGGAATTTGTGATACGACACGCGAACACGACACGAATACGATACACAATTAATAAATGGGTCGGATTCGTGTTGAACACATTCAACACGCTGATCTGTTTGATACGAATAGTGAAATATATTTTGTCTATCCTTAATATATAAGTTCATTCAATGATATAAATTATTACTTACTTACAACATATATATTATAAAACTGAAATTTTTATATTATAAAATAAATTAATTTGTAAAATAACAAATTATGATGACTTTAATAATATTTTATACTAACAATAGTTTATATTCTAAAAATAATTTTAATTGATTTAAATATATAGAATATAATACATTATGTATAATTAGGTTAAACAATTAAATAAATTATGTGAATTAAATATGACACGATTATAATATGTTGATAATACGTTTAATAATCGTGTCAAATCTTTATTTTATATCTTAATACGAATAATTAAATGAGTCGACACGATATAAATCCTATCCCTACGTATTCTTATATACGAGAATTTATACAATAACTTTTAAGAGCAACGTAACTGTTGATATAGAATGAAATTTAGAGAAGAGAGCATTTGGAGACATAAATATGAAAACTTCCATTTTATGACCGGGATGTGCTAATGCTTCTCCTGACACTACGTCTAAAATTTGTTTGTTTTAGTCCATTAATTGTAAGAACAAATTCCAATAGAAGTCTCAATCAACTATATATTGATTTGAATTTCCGAGGGTAATCGTTGTTAATTCACCGATCTGTTTTGACTGGAAATCTTCTATTGAAGGCCTATTAAAGTTTCATCACATGCAAATTAACACCTTAAGTCAATGAGAGATCGTCTTCTTGACGTCGATGTCAGTTTTTCTTTTAAATAAAATTTGTGGAAATACGTTGAATGAGATATAAGAGGTAAAAGATTTTATCTGATGGAGAAATTTTGATAATTAAAAAAAAAGTAAATACAAAAAAAATTACTATAATATATATTAAACTTATAATTTATATATAATTTAAATTTTATAACATGATATGATAATTATATAAATAAAATTATATTAAAATTATAATATTCCCTCATTTTCTTTTATTTTTTGTTTCTTTAGTAAATTTTTATCATAAAAATTATCACATTAAATTATAAAATTTAAATTATATACAAGTTATAAATTTTAATATTATTAAAAATTTAAAGATATAAATTATATATATCGTGTACTCCATTATATTGATTTAAGGATATGTTTGGTGTGCGATATTGTATAGTACTATTTTACTACATTGTATTAAATAGTGTAATATATGTGTTTGGTGTTAATTTAGCATAGTATTAATTAATACAAAGTAAAACCCTTATATGCATCAATATTGTATTAAATTATGTAAAATTAATCCATGACATTAGCATTACATTGTATAGCACTAATAAAAAATGTCAAAATTATCCTTATAAAATTCTATATGTCCAACAATATCCTCTAATTTTTAAAAATTTTAAAATAAATAAAGATGTATTTAATAGATAAATTATAAAATCAATTTTATTTTAAAATTTATTTTCTAAAAGTAAAGAAGGGATTAAAGGAGTTACCCCTCCACTGGGTGACACCAAGGGTCCACTGCCTCCGTTGGACCAATTGACACCTAGCATACCACCATAAACTATAATTGTCTAATAAGTCCAGTGGGAGCATTAGACCCCAAGTAATTTTTTCAACAATTAACAATTATTCGATAAATTACTAAATAACTAATTTTATAAATAAACTAAAAATATGTTTATAGTTTGTATATCTTTTTTATAAAAAAATTCTTACTTTTTTGTACAAATTAATACAATACATTAGTATTCCAAATATTATATACTTTTGACATAATATTATTTTTAGTACTATATATTACAATGTTATATAATATAATCCTATATTATACTATATTATATCGCATACCAAACAAATCCTTAAGACAATAATTAAACAAAATTAGAGTTAGTTTAATTAAGAGTACTGAGACTAAACCCTAAACGTTAAAAAGAAGAAAAATGAAAGCAAAGTGTCCTGATAGTATGTGGAAGCATATAGTTGTCAAGATGGACAGATGTTTCTGCTAGGTGGGGTCCATCTCAGTGTCCCCAGTCAAGTGTTTTTGTCCCCACTATACACATATATCATCCAACATATCCATGCATTATGCATACATATATCAGTGCAACTTATCCGGCCATCCATTCATCGTCACCATCAGCATGTGTGTGGAAGAAACTACAACTACGTGAGATGATTGATGCATAATGCATATATATGAATCCATGCATGGTCATGGATAAATGTTTCATGAATCATGATGTATAATTATGCATACACATATGATGGTTGGAATGGAATGGATGCTTCTAAACTGTAGATGATGGTGTGGTCTGTGGTGTGTGTGCTCTATTATTATATATATTATTTTTTTAATATTTACGTAAAAAGGCAAAAAAAATTAAGGGTCATTGTCGTGGGCTCACCTCCTCACCGCACCCATAATTTTTCACGTACTTTTAAGACTTGCTTGTCATACATACTCTAAGTTAAGTCAAAATTCGATACTCGCTTCCTCAACACGACACGTGGAAGTATGAAAAGTCTGCTGCTTTTTCAACTGGCCTTCATGATTCCAGCTTCGGAATGCGTACGTGAGGATGGATGGCGCGTGGTTTCCACGCGTCAGTGCTTTTCAGTTTCTCCGATGCTGTGGGCTTCTGTAGCTCTAGCTTGCCGCTTCTGAGGGGTTGTAAATTGTAAACGAAATCATGGATAGAAGTTCGACTTGTTTGCTTTGTAAAAACATTTTTAATTCATCATTTTTCCGAATTTTTGAATCCAAATTATTATATAAAAGCAGGTTAGGTTAAGTTTGGCGAGAGAAATATATATTATAGTACCCAGACCAGACCCCAGTTGTTGGCCTGAAAAGAGATCTTTTTAACTCTTTCAAATAAGAGTGCTTTTGGTTTTGTTAATTTCCATTAATTATTACTTTGTGAAAGTGTGATTTGTTAATTTCTTCTTCTTGCATACTCTTCTCCATGTTGCGTTTTGGTGCTTGCATTTTCTTGGTATTAAAATATAAAAGTTTTTTACGAATTGACCATGAAGCTACGATCGATCAAATGTGTACATCGATCATTCTGCTCATGTTCTTCACACGTGGTGGGTTCTTTATTGCAAACATAATGGGATTGGGATAGATTTCCTATATTCATCACTGATGTAGCTAACTATAGATCCGCCATTTGGATGATTCATCGTACAAGGAATTGATTTCTATCTTTATATCTTTAATATATTGATTACGAATGTAAAGCTAGATTGATTTGATTTGGAACTTTGGATCCTTCTCCATTTTTTAATTTTCTGTCCTTCCATCTAGCTATTAGCTTTCAATTCTTAATCGCTTATATAGGTTATTATTAGTACTGCACGCATTTATGATATGGTACTTTGCATTTGGGTTGTTCATTCTTTACGTTGGACATTAGAGTCGTCTTGTTGGTTTAGAGTTGTTTCTTGTTTGGTTAACGAGAAAGCAAAAAGCTGTATATACAAAATTCTGTAATTGTAAGAAATTAGTTGAGGAAATATATCAAACAGACCCGAGAGAACTTTTAAACTTTCCGAATTAATTTATCAAAGTTAATTGCGTTTCTTCAATTTTTTATGTATACCACTTGTATGTTAAGGAGAGGGAAAGTTCTCTATTAATTAGATTAGATCACAAAGTATAGTATACATATTGTTTGATACCAAATGTGGATTCGTTACTAGACATTTCATATAATTTAATTTATTATAAGTTCCTACGGATACCATTGACTTATATATGAAAATAAATAACATATCACGTCACTTAATATTTTAATTTTTCACCTTAAATGTAGTAGATCACTTATATCTTTAGTTTGTTGATCAGATTTTAGGGAGAAGCATATCCGTGTAAAATAATGATAGTACACCTGTAACCCATTTATAATTAACTCTCGTTATAATATGAGTTAACAAAATTCTACTGGAGATATAATCATCCTTATTCATTTTTGTTTTTACCTCCTTCAATGATTTTTTATTAACTTATATTATAAGAAGAGTTGATTATAAATTAATTGTAAGAGTAATATTAGTCTTGTCAACATTGTGACATAACATGATTTGTCGGATTATTCCCAATTGTGTTAGATAACTTAATTATTTAGTTTTCTATCCTTGCATTTGGACAAACCTATTGATAAATAATCTACTTATAAAAATTAATAAAAGAACTGCATTCTTGGGAGAACCAATAGGTCAATGTTAATTCATTTGGCTCCCAAACGTTAAAATAAAATATAAAAATTACTTTTTTTTTAAATTACAACTTCTAATCAAAATAAGAGGGATTAATTGCTACGGTTCAAGCTTAATATAAGCATGCTTGGATCTCGAGTAAAAGAGAAATGATGCACAGATGTGGATAGAAATTCCACTAGATTCGAGAGTAACCCACCAGGAGATCCACTTAAAGATGAAATCATTGAACTTACGATATTTATTAAATCTGTGCTGCGATATGATGATCATTTCCAAGATGAAATGATTATGAATTGCATATCATTCTTTTTATTTTCTCTATATACTTATATTTTTTTAGTATATATTTTATACATGTACATTAAATACTAGTACTGCATGCTGAAGCAAGCGTATAATTTTCTTTTTCTTTTGTGTTTGTGTTCGAATTGGCATTCAACAGTTTATGACTTTTTAAAAGCATATAATTTGACTATCTTCACTGACGCTATTTTCCCATGACATTACTGACTCACGGTAAACCCGTCAAATAAATATATGTATAAATCATTAGAGATACTATGGCTTGCGGTAAATAAATACTGGACAAATTATTATGAAGAGTTAGGATTTCTTTAACTATTGGTCATTCGAGATATATAGCACTGAATTTGAACATGACAAAAGACTTGTGTCTATAGTTACATCTTACACACACATGTAAAGTAAATGAACCGTGAAGAACTGCTTTGCTTTCTCATACAGTACTTTTAATTATTAGTACTGAAAATAGAAAATATCGAGGGCCACGAATAACTGTACAAGATCCTTTCTTAGCTCAGAAGACAAATATTCAATTGTTTTTATCGTGTGGCTAAATCAGTCGAGTCCAAGTCAAATCAGGCAAACCCATTATTGATCTTGTAACAGCTGAAATTTCTAAAACCGAGATGCTACCTGATCAAGCTTGAGATCAAATTGATATCAGTTTGATTCCAGTTTCCAGCTGAAGCAGAAGTTACTATATACATATATATATAACTATATAACACACATACACACATCTTAGTTGAGTTAGTGTTGAACAATACTTGTTTAATTAGAGTTTTAAACCAATTATAGGTACGTACTTCGCATGGTTACCGAGTCTTTTTGAGAGCTCCAAAGTGATTAAAATTCTGTGAGTTGGTGGTGAAGCAAACTTGACAGTTTTATGGGATTTAAAATTAACTAAGTGGAAATTCTTTTTAACTATACCATACAGTAGAAGGCGTGAGGAGTGCTTCCCCAAAAATTTAATTTCTTTCACTATTATAATACCTACATGTCTTCTGACCGTATTATATTTGATATTAGTTTACTATATAGTTTGGCAGATTAGGAGAGAGACATCTTTCACCTCTGTGCATATTAATCAATTTAGTTAACATCATTTACTTTTTCGTATAAAGGTAGATTAGGTAATTTAATTCAGCTCAACTCCCAACTTAACTGTTCATGTTATATTACACCGGAAGATGTACATAGAAGTCGAGAACGCCTTTTTTCAATTTCATTGATAATGAAAATTAAAAATCAGCATAAACACAAGTTGGAAATGGGTGTTTCCAAATTTTTTAAAATTAGCATATAAGTTATAATGGAAATGGGTGTTCTCAACTTTTTGATAATCATTTTCGACTTTTATAGATATTTTTCCGAAATTTTGGAATCAAATGCATGCGCCCTCTACATTCTAATGACTAGAGTCCCGTTAGAATCAAGCTACATCTATGTCATGATGTTCTTTCATTGCTTAATTTCTTTCTGTGGGAATCATGGTATGCATCATTGTAGCCTATATCTTACTTTTCATAATTGTTAATCATCTTTGCTTCAGCTTGCAAACGATATTAATATTTAATTAACAACAAATGGTAATGAACATTATACTGTTAATTTGATCCTTAATTTTTGTTAGTGTGGTCTCACATGGTAATAGTATTAAGTAGCATGTATATAATATATTATATACACATTTGTTAGGTGGTGATAAGTTTATAGGGTTGAGCTAGCCAAGCCAACCATGCATAATATTTAATTAATGAGAAAGCAAATGAAATCCACTTGGAACTTGCTTTACCATGAAATAGTTAGGTGGGTTTGACAATGTGAAAAGCTAAGAATTATTGAATATATATAATGCAAACTGTTTATCTTCTTGCTCAACTGCAGATATCTAAACTCTTTTGATGTAAAGAGTTAATACAAAGTTACAAACATCTCATCTGTGATTGTGGTCCACCTCCACTGACTCACCACACAAACAGCAAGAAGGTAACAAACTTTTTCAAGTAATTCTTTCTGGGCATACATGAACTCTTCTTAAATGTACTTACTTCTCATATTATATGTGAGTATATATACTTGGCCTCTCTCTGTAATTGTAAAAATACGTTTACTGAATCAGAAGAAGATCATGTACACGTACGTATTAGTAGATGCAAAATCAATCTTGGATACATGAGTTCTGCGTCTGGGTGGCCCGCCTCTGCAAAATTGACACCAAGACAACCACACTCCTCTGCCTGCCACATACGTAAAATGCTTTCTCTGCGGGGAGAAAAGAGGTGAAGACTGAAGGGACAGACTCACAATTGTTGTACGTAAACGGAGCGTGAGCACGCGCAAAACACCAGCGCGTGAGAGTGGTTTGTCCTGCAGCGAATCTTTGTTCCTTTATACTTACACGAGTGCGTATGAGCTGAGTGCTACAGTGGAGTAGGAGATGAAATTAAAAAATAAAAAATAAAAATAAAAAACGATTTTAATTAAAAAAAGGGGAAAATAAAAAGATTTGTAATTGATATTCTCTGAAACGCTTTAGCGGTCGCTAGCGGTCTCAATTCTCATACGTCGCTGTCAGTCATAAATTAAGGGAAAGCTAATAGCTATTTAATCAGAGAGATCACACTCTGGAGCGGGAAAATGAAAAAGATCTCTCTCTTTCTCTCTCTCTCTCTCTCTTCCTCTCTCGCGCGCTCTCTGATCTCATCCCTATCTGTTCATGTTTTTTACTATTTCTATAGCTCTCCTCGCTCGTTTCTTATCTTCTCTTCTTCGATCTCTCTCTTGTTGTAATCTTCCACTTTTCCAATTCAAATCCTTCCTCTTTGTTCGTCTTTCCACAGTTTAATTCTCCTCAGAAGCTGTTTCACGACGATCGGTTGTTCCGTTAAGTTTCCGTCTTTCTTTTAAGTTTTTTTTTTTTTGAGATAGAGAACTGACGGTGTTAGTATATGCGTGTTTCAGTTATGGCTGTTGTGTTTGAGGGCTTCTCGATCCGGTAAGTGGAGACGGTTGGTTGCAGTTATTTTGTTAGTTAATTTTCTTTTGTTGGTTTGGATTTTTGAGCGTTGTGTTGTCGTTGTTTTGGTTTGTTGTGTTGTTGACGTGCTGCAGTGAGTATGCGGCGAAGATGAGGAGCGTTGACGTGGTGAAATGCTGGCCGTTTAGTGGAGGAGACGCGGATGAGATAGTTAGCAAAGAAGATATCGAACCCTTGCTTCCTCCGATCACAGTCACCAAATTCCGCTGGTGGTCCCACGAGCTCGATGTCCTCAGATCAACGCAGAAGTCTAGCAGTCTTCTCCAGAAGCCATCAACGAGTCGTGAAAGCTCGAGAAGTGATGGTGATTCTGCGTCTGAAGCTGAAGCAAAGGAACCGGCTGAGGAGGAGGAGGAGGAGAAATTGGATATGATTTGTCCAGTTTGCCGGGTTTTCACGGCGGCCACAGTGAATGCTGTAAATGCGCATATTGACAGCTGCCTCGCTCAAGCTTCAAGGGAGGAGAGACGGCAGATGAGATTAGCGTCCAAGGGGAAAGCAAGAGCGCCCAAGAAAAGATCCATTTCGGAGATTTTTGCGGTAGCTCGGCAGATCGAGAAGGTTGATGATGTTAATGATGAGGAGTCGGATGAAGAGAGTGGCCGAGAAGATGAGCCAGATTGCAGGAATGCTTGTTTGAATTTCAAGTTGGAGAAGAAAAAGAAGAAGAAAAAGATGAAAATAGTGAAGAAGTTGATGAAGAAGAGCAAGAAGTTGAAGAATAAGAGTCTGAATGATGCGTTAATTGCAAGCAATAAGGTATGTGACTGTGATTTATGGACTTCCGTTAAATGTCGTTATATTGAAATTGTGGATGTTTAATTATTTTCGGGGAAGAACAGTTATATGATTCATTATTTTATGCTGTAGAATGTGTTGGTTGAACACTGTAGGCTTGTGATCTTGACTTATTTCTTTGATTGAGTTTCATGATTGATTACTGTATACAATCTTCACTAGGATTTCTCTATCTTTTCACTTTATGCCTAAATTTAGTGCTGGAAAAGCTGGTTAAAAACTGTTTGGAGTTTGAAGACCGAGAGCCAATGCCCTCGTAATTGTACTTCTTATATGCAATGAAGTTCAGCATGAAGAGAAAAAGTTAAAAGAAAGCGATGGGATTTTCATGTTTTGGAAGATATGGGCAGGTTATGGGGAGGAGGGCGTGGTGTGGTGATCCAGCTGTACGGTACGGGCTGGGCAGAGGGGGCTTTTATAGGGTGGAGGGTTTTGTCCTTGGTTTAGCGTATGCATCACAGATTCATGATGCTGTTTCTTGGTACTATTGCAGACTTACAATATTTTTATGTGGAAGATAATTATTTGGGTCTGAGGATCGGTCAGATTTTAATCAGATGGCTTGTGTTTGATAGTATCAATTGGAGGACTGAAACTGTATTTTCTATGATGCCTAATATAATCTGAGAGTCAAAAGTAAGTTTTAATAACGACTGCTTACAGGGTGATGAGAGATATACTTGTTCATGACACCAACGGGATGTTTTGGTGGATTTGGTCGGAGTGGGAAGTAGTATTTATGTGGTAAGGTATTCTTTTAGATGATATTAGTAGTGTTTTTCGTGAAACGCATGGGAAGTTGATCCTGGAGTGCAGTGCTTGAAATGAGAAAGTTATAGAGTGTTGTTATCTTATTGATATGTTGAATCATATATATTACTTTGATTGGCTGTTGTTGGAACGATTATTTTGTATATGACTATCATTCTATGTTAAAACTGAGAGTGAATGGACAATTATTTTTTACTTTGGGGTTTCTAGCGTATTGTTTGAGAGTATGCATCTTATCTGCGTATGTGTCATATACATGGGTCAAGCGAGTGGTGCTTAATGAGTGTATACGCAGTTAGAAGCTAACACTCCTTGGCTATGCTGATGGTCCTTTCACCAAGGTAAAAAAATTTTAAGAGGATTCTGAGCTGAAAGTCAACAATGTTTTATTGGTCTTCGCTATAGGAATATTGCTCATTGCATTTGCTTCTTAGCCCCATGATGAAATCACAAAGTTCAGGTGATCGTTTTTGTTATTTTATGGCACTTTTTCTTAAAATAAGGATGCATCTTGGAGCTGTTTTATGGTCAGCATCTTGCTGTTAATGGAACCATTATTTATCCATTGAGGGATTTACTCTGTATCCAGTCCAATGGATTAGATATCAAATTGAACGATCTCTGAAAGTGTTTAAGAAAATATATCTTGAAGCACCGCCCATCCGCAATGCTTGGAAGGATTAGGTGGCCGATAAAGTACTGTTTTGAAGCTGATACCTTTGAGGTGACTTAATTGAGAAGTATTATTATATTTGTGGAAATCATTTTAGGTTCTATATAAATGTCAACTGGATTAGCTGATTGGATTATCTGATTGCTCTACAAAATAGTAATATTTAGAAGATCATATTGCTGGCCAATTTGTTTACTGATACTGTAGAGAATGAGGGAGATAAACCCATCAATTTCACCTAGTGAAGGACTGGGTGAATTATGATATGAGTTCTCTATTAGATCAGATTTCTGCATAGAAACAGTGAATTGCCATTCTGAATAACTTTAATTAGATGCTGGTTACATGGCCCAGCAGATTGTGGAGCATAAGATGTTTGTTGAAGGAATATGTTCTATTTTCAACTGAAGGAATTTTGAGTAGAAAGTTATGCCGGTGTTGTTACATATATGTATGTGTGATATTCCTTGATGAGTATTATATGAATTTCATAACTTCTGGTTGATAAGATGCCGCTAGTGCCTATTTATTGTCTCATGTTTTTTTTGCCTTTTCTGGTGACGATAATGACTCAATTATGATATGGCATCCCAGATCATTGATGATAACTTTTTGGTTAGAGTTTTTGCTGGATGGTTTTAGAACCAGTCATTTCTACCATTTTGTCCTCATACATCTACATCTAAATTCTTCCGACTGCACGTCTCCATTCTAAAATATAATGCAATGGAGCTTTGACAAGAATGAGAGATAAAAAGTGTCTAATTAATTACGTAATGTAAGTTTGGGTTTTACTTTTATTCCTTGGTTAGTGCCTTCAAAAATGTCGGGATAGGAGAAAATGGATAAAGTTTAACTTGTAACCTTAATTGAAGTATGGGCCCACAGAAATGAATGGAGTTAAAAATAATAAAATTCTAGTCAAGTCACTGACTTATTTACACCATACTTGTCTACTTATTTGCAATGTTATATTTCTACTAAACTCGTGTTCTTTAGTTATTGCAATATCAAACTTTTTTTTACAACCTGCTGAAGGTTTTTCTTCAAAAATTAATGGAGAAAGAAAATCAAATATCTGTTAGGAAGATTAAACATGATGAGTTTTTTTTTTTATTTATTTATTAGAAGCTTCTATTATGTGTATGATATGTTGAATATGCCAGAATTACTGATGCAAAGTTTACAATAACCAAAATTTTTAAGTCAAAGGATGATAAAGGAGGGAAAGAGTTTGATCTGGAAATTAAGATTAGAAAATAACAGTCATAGCCACATTACTAGATTGTGATTATGGAACTGCATTATGTTAAGCATAAGGAAACCAAAGGAATGATAGATAACAGCTGTTTTTTTCTGTGTGAAACATCTATCTGTTGACAATGTGCTAAGGAAGTTTTGGAAGAGCAACCTATTTCCTGATTTTATGTGGCCAGACTCAGTAGCTGCTTTGTTGACGTTTATTACCATGTAATCTTAGTCTTAAGAATATGTTTTCTGTGGTGACTTCATTTGGTTATGGTGAATAGACGTGCATGCACACATAAATGAAATCATAGAAGCAACTGAGTTTCACATCATTAGTTAGGAGTTAAATATAGACAGATACCTGAGTAATCTGTGCCTTAAGTTCCCGAAGCCTTATTTGTCTTTCACCTCAATCCGTACAGTCATGGTTGTGTACTTTCTATGTAAGTTATACTTAGCCAACTATTGTCTTTTATTTTTTCTTTTAATCTTTTGTCTTTGGCTGTATTGTAGTGCATAAAATTTATTGTGAATATATTGAATATTGAATTCAAAATATTCATAGACCATCTTGTGCATTGATCATGAAACTTAAGTTCCCTTTAGCTATCAGATATTTGAAATTAATTATTAATTTCTTGAATGTTGGTATAAATTAATGACTCAGAGATAACCTAAGGATCTTATGTAAGAACAATTAAGAAAGGGCACAAGTAGAAAAGAAAAAACAGCTCCGTCGAATATGCCATTAAAGATATGTATGTCGTTCAACAATAAGTATATGTTCATAGTGAAAAACTTGGTATTGAAATATCTGAATCTAAATCCCATTTTTAACATAAAACTTTTCTTGTGTCAATTCTTGTACTGTTGCTAATTGTCATGAAAACATAAATGATGAAGCCACTGGGTATTTATTCAACATATAATCATTGAATCAAGTTAAGTAGTGATAAATCAATAGGTCTGAGTTTTTAATTAATTGAGGAAGAATGTTGTGACATTTACTGAGCGACCAGAAAGTTCATTTACAAGTTCTTTCTTACTGAATAGGAGATGTTTCATGGTGGATTGCTCAAGGATGTTTTCGAAGTTCTAAGCCTATTTTTTCTATCTTATAGCTTGAAATTTGTTTTACCCAATGGCCTTCCTTGTCACCGGCAATGGTAACTTGATGGCCAAAACTTATTTAGGAGCTTTAAAGCTGCTCGCTTGATATTTTCACACAAGCCATAGAACAATTGCGCAACCTAGTATTTTGCTCAATTTTACTGATTGTGCTGATAAGGGATGTGAAGGACATAGCATACGTCGGCACATATTTTACTGAAAACTAGGTTACTGCTTTTAAATAGCCTGACTTGATCTGTTGAACGGTACATTGAATGCTGTTATAAACGTTAACTAGACCTTTTCTCTTGCAACCCAAAATGTTAAAATCAAGATTTTCGCATGCTTACATCTAAGCAAATAAATATGAATAATTTATTTTTGACTTTGTGTTCAATATAAATCCGTTCTTTTCTAATGGTCTTTTGTTCTTCTTCTTAAGATTTAAATGTCTTTCTCCTTAAGTACATAGGATTTATGTGTAGTTCTGTAACTCACCAGCTCTGTGTAAAATATGAAGTTATTTTGCATGTACCTAGGCACCATGCTCCAGTGAACTGCGTTATATTAACAGTTGAATTTAGCATTAGTGGTATGTGTCTGATTTTAAGCAACATTTTATGAGATGGTATTACAGCTTTATTGTCTATTGCAGGAGAATACTAATAAGCACAAACTGCAAAGTCCAGTCAAATATACCAGCAAATTGAATGATTCAGTACGTAACAAGAGAAGTGCAAGGGACATCGTGGATTCTGTTGCTAACCATGAAAAGAAAGATCTGAAATGTGTATCTATCCAAAAGAAGCAAAAAATTGTTCAAACATCCAAATTGATTACAAAACATCAGGAGGAAGTAATTCCTGTTCGTGGTATTCTGAAGACTCATAAAAATGATGTTCCTGGACAGAATGCTGCAGTTGGCAGCCTTCAGGGTTGTAGTCATGTGGATCCATGTAGCATTCAACATTCAGACAAGCATGTTAGATTCTCAGGTAAGGATGACATACTTGGTCCAAGCAAGGGAAGTGTCTTTTCTTATGAGAAAAATAATTGCAATTTATATTCAGATACCATTGGTTCGTCAGAAAAGGACCAATCAACTCGAAGCGAGAAAGAAGTAGCTACCATAACCGGTATAGATGCTGATGTCATATCGATTAACATAGAAAATGGAACTAGGGTGCCGCCTGTGGTTGAAAAGAACTTGTTCCCTGATGACCATGAGACGCCAAATCTTCTGAGGCCGTGCATTACTTCTCAAGAAATTTTGAAGCATCTACCTGAGAAATCTGTAACATTATGTCAAGTTCCTTTAGACGCTGATAATATTCATAATTTTGATCAAGCCAATCAAATGAATCCTTGTGGACCCCCATATGCTGGTATTACTAAACTTCTGTCTGCACTAAATGATGTACGTGATCCCTGTGTTAATTCTCAATTTCATCGTAGCATCCCAAGAGCTTCCAATTCCAGCACGATGTTCGTTGATTATTTTGAAGACCATTCCCATGGAGGTGCTGAAACGAGTTCACTGGCAAACATTAGGCAATTTTTTCAGCCTTCGTCATCTGGATTTACTTCAACGGAAAGTGCTAATGTGAGGTTGCCATCTGCTGCAGAAAATATGTCTGGCCAAGCCATGCAATATCATCAGCCATTTTCTAGTCTGTCTACTACAGAATCTACAAGTAATCTATGTCCCTTGGAATGGAAGCAACGAGCAGTTTCCTTCAGAAACAACTGCATGAATGAGGAGTTTTTTGGTTTGCCTCTAAATTCTCAAGGTGAACTTATCCAGGCTAGTTCAACTGGTAAAGGAAGTCTTAACCAGCTAAAGAAGTCAAGTTTGGTGACAGGTTCTCCCAGTGGCTTGCATGTGCACAACTTTGACCTGCAAAGAAGTATGGGGGATTGCTTCAGCAAAAAAGACAGACATTTTCTTGATAGATTACTTCCAAAAGATCAGTTAAATTTATTTCCTGGGGAGAATCATGTGAAACAGAACTGTAACTTCCATTTACCAGCTAGATTAGGTGTCGCTGAATCACCAGTCACTGCAGAAGAAGATGTCCACTGGCTAAATTCTGGGAGTGGCAGCAACCACTCTATCCGCTTGTTGGATTCTGGCCAAAAACTGATGAACATTTTTCCTGAGCGAATCAGGAAATGTGACCAGGTTCAGAATCAAGAGGGGAATGAGGTTGTTCATCCAAAGGAAAATTCAAATCACATGTTGCTAAATAAAACCCAGTTGACAATGCGGTTAATGGGTAAAGATGTTGCTATTGATAGGAGCAAAGAGATGCAAGGATTTCCCGATGGGAAGGTATGGACTGATAAGGAGATCATATCAGAGCATCATTCTGCAAATACTGCCCTGGAAAATTTGTCAGTAAAGAGCCATTTTAAGGACTGGCTTTTAGATCCAGCATCTGGAAAACCAAATCTGCCCATGGAAATTCAAAGCATTCAGCCCCCGGAAAGCAATGAGCTGATGAAGGCTACAGATCCTAGATTTTGCCACCAATATATCAACTGGAAAACTAGTCCAGTATTTCAAAATGGCTCTGTCAACGGAAATCATAGAACTAAATTGCACCATTTTGCTTATCCACCCACTTTTCCTGCAATGTTTAACCGGGCAACTGATTTCCAGGAGCCCCTCATACCTGGGCCTGAAATTTTAAGAGTTTCCTCTCAACTACCCGCTAATTCTCATCTTCATGTTAACCGTGAGCTTATAGATTGGAGTCCCGCTGAACTCACATACAAGCAAAATCTACCTCAAGCTACAAAATCAGTATTCAACTTTCCTTTCTTGCACCCGGATTGTGGTGAACCTGTTCAACAGTCTTGGTTTCAAAACTCCTCGAAAAGCCTGGTTCCATGGTTGTTGCATGCAACACAAGTAAAGACACATATGGCCCCTAGTCAGCCTTTTCCAGATGTGGATGGAAAATATCATCCTCATACAACTGAATCTACTCTTGTTAGCCCATCAGTGCAGCATCCAACTGTAGCTTATCACTACAATCCCACGACTTCTCATATGCATATGCAGAGTTCAGTTGCTCCAGCATCTGTACTCCAACCTTCATTTGTTTCAGCCCTTTCAGGTATTAAACCAATCTCTTCCATGAACATGAGCTACAGAAACAGAAACAAGGTCAAAGATGGAACACAGAAACCTTTTGATATTAATGGCATTGATCATTGCCTCAAAACAAAGAAGAGGACTGCTTCCAAAGAAGGCTATTCAACAAAGGCTACTAAGATACCTAATTGGGGAATTCAAGAAGATATAAGTGCTATTACGGAGTTAACAAGAGAAAATTGTGGTAGGAATATCCAATGTAATGCAGGAGCTTCTGAAGTCAACTCTAACAAGCATCAAGCAAGCAGTTCTGGATGTGGCCCCTTAGGAACACAAGAAGATTCGAGTGCTATGATAGGGTTGGTGAGAGAGAAATTTATCCAGGATATGCAATACAACAATAGACCACTTGAACTCAATTCAAGCAGAGGTGAAGCAGATGATGTGGGATTTGGTCGAAATGACAGTCAGTGCACTGAAGTTAGAACTTCACCTGGCATTGATCTTTCTAAAGTGGACGGTTTGGCAAGATCAGGTCCTGTTAAACTAAGTGCAGGAGCAAAGCACATCCTGAAGCCTTGTCAATCTATGGACCAAGATAACTCCAGGCTGGTCCATTCAACCATCCCATTTGCTACAGTGCTTGATAGTAATAGCCTCATGGAATCTCAAAAGAAATCCACAAAGGTTTACAGGTTCTAGGAGTAAGTGTCTATCATCCTGTAAATTAAGCTTGTCTTTTAGTTTTATCTCCTCATGTTTCATAATGCCACATGAATATATGAAACAGGACTGTGCTTCCTTGTCAAACAAAAGACTTCATGATTGGCTGCTCTTGGGTGGCTGAGTTCGAAGGAATTAACTGCAGTCTTTTTAAGCTTTTGCTGGCAGCTCCAACATGCGGATTTATGTGACAATGGTATACATATTCCTAGTGTTAGAGATCTTTCACGATGTGACAATGGTTTATCTGGACTATTGCACAGCGTGGTTTATATGCTTCCCAAACACAGCTCTTAAAATTTAGCAGTGTGATACTTCATCTTCCGAAGCTTGAACTATTGGTGAGATGATTATTTTGCTAATTTTGTTAAATCATGGAACTAATTATCTATTCTGCTTATGTAACGCTTGTTATGTGAAAACTTATACTGTTGTAGCTGGAAATTTAGTTATCCCTTCTTTTAGTAGAAAGAGAAGGAAGGTGGTTTTGCCAACTTTTATCTTCAACTGGCATTAATTGGGACGTCTCTCTCTATTCAGAAAATAAGCGCTAGAATTTAAAATACTTAACACAACTTCTAATTTAGAAACAGTTCAACATAATATGAACAACACATGTAGCCTTGTACTAAATCAAAGAAAAAAAAAAAAGACATTCTGATACAGTCCACATTCACACGCGCTAAAGACTTTCTTCGTGTTGTATATGTAGCAAAGAGACGGATTGAAGGCAGTAGCATGGCATTTATAGAGCCTAATGGATTGGATATAACTTTCATAGGCGGCCACTTTTCTGCTTTTGCCTTACTTTCAAGATCTTCTACGATTTGTGTCTATCTTTTACTGTGTTGTCTTATATTATATTACTAAGAAATGAGATGTTAAACTAGTTTATGAGTTTTTGGTCTCTCAATTAAGTATATCCGTTCTAGGTGAAAAATGATTATGTAAAACTAAAAAAATGAATGCGTGAGAATAAAAGATGAGTATATGAATTCTGAAGAGTGGAGTGACAAATTTTTCTGAGGACTTAAATGGTAGAAAAGGACTTTACATATCTCACATTATTAATGAATTTATAAATCTTAAATAGGCGTAAGAAACCCAAATCAAAGAATATCTATGTAATTGATAAGAAGGTTAAAACCTCATGGGTAAGAAATGTAGTTTAATGATGAGATTAGTGCAAGACCAATTAACACAACCACCATAGGACAAATTAAAGAGTCCTGAAAGACTCAAATAAGTGGGTAAAGCCAACTACATAAATAGTAACTGTTTTGGTTAATCATAAAGGCATAAAACCAAACAAGTGTTTACTTAGTATAATTATTTTAAAAACTCGAAAACAGAAGTATATGCTACATTACATATAATGAAATATGAATTACAAGTTTCATTTTAATGGAAAGATTCATGATTATGATGTAAAAAATAACATACTTGATAGAAGAAATCTAAGGTGCATGCAGTCACTGTATACGTATTACATCAATTATGGAGTGTGTGTTAAGGTGACAAACAATTGTTACTGTGCTACAATACAACGGTTGTATTGAAATTTTTTCTTTTTTAAATAGATAAATCCTAAAAAATAATACAATATCTACAACTCATTTACAACCAACTTTCTCTACAACTTGAGTTGACAAAATCTTACTGAAAATATAATTATCTTTATTTTTTTTATCCTACCGTGAATCTCCTGATAAAAGTAGAGTTGATTGTAAATGAATTGTAGATGTAGCATTACTCAATTCTAAAATATTATTAGTAAAATTGTAGTCATTTGATTACGTGGAGAAGATGGATCTTTTTCCTTTTCAATTATTAAAAGAATCTCTCCATAGAGTAGAAGCCGCATCTTAATAATAAGTCCCCCTCCTGAGATATACATGCAAGTAATCTTTCAAGAAAGAGAAGTACAGTAAAAGTTTAAGTGTGATATATATCCGCATCAAATTAATTCTCAAATATCACTCTTTCCCTTAAAAACAAGCACGGCACAAATACAGATATTAAAAAAAACAAAGCTTAAAATCTAGGTTTCCAAGAGGCTTATCCCACGGTACATTTTCCATCCAAGAGTGATATACATATGCAAGGATATACAAAGAAAGTCTTTATATGTATAAATATATAAAGAAAGGAAAGATATGACAATTGAAAAGGCCTTTCAGGTAATCAATTAATCTTGAGGCCATCCTATTGGATTTCTTATTCGGGATATTGACTTATCGCACTGGTGGGACATTTTGTCCTCTACAAACTTATATTTCAATATTTATTGCAAAGCTGTGCCAAAAGTGATCACCTATTTTAATCATAAAAGAATCCCTAGCTAGAGATTAATCATTTTCATGCAAGCCAAAGCAGCTGAGATAGAGCAGTTATGTCATATTATCAATCAAGTTTCTGAGATCGATACACAGCTGACACCAGCTAGGGCTCTGACAAAAACCATTCTTTAAGTTCTGAGAGCCAATCGGTTTCAGCATCAACTTAGCTTCTTCCTAATTTCTTTTTCTGTACGAGCTAAACGTAAGCTGTATACACAACCCACATAGCTGGGTTCAACCATAGCTCACACTTTAATCATATATATGGAGAGAGAGAGAGAGATATGATCATGAATCTGCAACGAACGGAACGGATGTGAAAACTGCTGCCAGCTCCCACTACGATAGCTATAATTCTTGCAGTGCGTTTCAAAGTCTATATAGCGCAGTCCTCAAAAGGGTCTTTTTATAGCATTTTATCACTGTTAGTTAATCCTTCCAGTATTGTGATCCAATATTTTGATTGGTTTGCAAAAACAAGAAAATGGGCTATCATTCAAATTTCAAATTGGGTGATTTTGATGTGAAAATGCCCGTAGATTGGATGGAAGGTGGACGTTAGCACTCTCCAGGTTTACTTAGGTTAATACTTATATGTCTTTTCCTTCTGCAGAATTAAGATAGTACAGGTACAGCAGAGGCTACAGATGGCGCTCAGCTAGCGTATCAACAGCCTGGAGCTGTACTTTATTGACCTAATTAACTTGGGATGGTAACTAGTCACTACTTTCCCTCCAATTTCATCTGGCTAGAGAGTAGTGTTTTCACTAAACTTAAACCAAAATCCAATCATCTTAGTTCGACTGCGCGCTTAATTAATTAATTAATGATATATATATATATATATATATATATAATAATTATTATGGTAGTTCGTGTCTCTTGGACAACGAATATGCAAGGGAAAGCAGCATGCGAACTTTAGAGATCAGCAAACAAGAAGCTTTATGAGATTCTCAAAAGAGATGACATCCATGGTAGCAAGGGTGAGTGAGCTCAAGGCGAGGATATAATTACAACTATAACTTGTATACTTATTCTGTCCTCAACCTTCCAGAAGAGAGACCTCTCCCTCTCTGAGTCTCTCTTCAGAAACTGGGTATTAATTAGCGAAAACTAGTCGATATTTAATTAAAGCGTCCCATTTTCTGAGCGATGAAAGCTTACGATGATAAGCGTATACGACAAGCGCCTAGTGTACTTGATATGTCTATATGTAGTATTTGTTAGATCAGATCATCCGCAAGACGATCGAAAAGTGAACATAAATGGAAATAGTTGAACTCAATAATCAAATATTGTATTTTTCAAGAATCATTCTCAGACAGTGGCATCTACAGATTATATTGCCACAAACAGTAATATATATTCCAAATTCTAGTTTCTGTTATACACCTTCGTCACACGAACGCTTTTATTTTACACTCTTTAATTGGTCTCCACACAACAGTAACTATATATACACGCACAAGTTGCTCAAATAGATTTGTTAATTACTAGTGGCATATCCCTCCGTTTCTTTACATTTGCATGTATGAACACCTGATATTGATGCGAAGGATCGGTAGAAAGAGAAGGATATACAGCTGGGTATCTTCTCAATGCTTCTTTGCTTCCTTTTCGGCCTGCAAAATCGACTCGAAGAATATGAAAAATATCACCATCATGAGCAGGAGAGACTAGCAAGAGAGTACGACAACTATATAGATATATGCGTGTGTGTTTACAAATTAAATGCTAGCTTACAGCTTTGATTGCCCGTTCAAGAGCATCCCATCCATTTTTATCAACGAATTGAGATACTGCTCTCCTCGCATCAAGGCTCATCATCTGAAGGACCTTCTTTTGCTCGTCCGTGTATTGGGGGTTTATGTAGCCACCAATCTTTACATATTTTCGGATGTAATTTTCATAGATATAAGCTGCCCCATGGAACATTGGCAGCACTAACCACATGCAAAATAGAAGCTTTATGTATGGCCAAAATGGAAGCCTGCAGCACCCTCATTTGATTTAACAGGATCAGAGAGAAACCAGTGCACATTATAAATTAAGGATTATTAATTTTATCTCGGAAACCATACCAAGCCAGGATTTTGTAACACGATAGCTCAAATAGAGTCACAAATGAGTATATAATCCAGTATGTTAGCCACTGCTGATCATCCAATGTTGAAGGACTCTCGATTGCCCTCAGTGATGCATAACTATATATAATTCAATTTATATAAATCAAATTCATGTTAGTCATCGGGCTTACATATATCATATCATACATGTACATTTTTAATTCCTTTTTGATTTTACTTACAGTGGATAAAGAAGCATCACTCCGGGCCTGTAACGATCAAAAGAAAGAAAAATAATGATTTAGCTGAGCTTAGACTTAAAATTAATCAACAAATTATATGTTCATATAATTCTTGTCAGCAATTAATTAATCTGATATTCAAACACTGACCAACATGCATCTATTAACATCAAAATTATGTAGAAATCGTATACCTGAAAACAATTAATAAACATATACGTGCCAAATTCAAAACATTTGCAAATTAATTAAAAATAAATAAAAAAATTTACCCGACTAGGGCATCCAAACGTTTAGCCATTACAGCAAGAACTCCCATATTTGTATAATTGCTCTATCTTTGTCCTAGTTGATCAATAAACAAAAATTGTAACTGTTACTTAAGCTTATAGTTTACAATGAGTAGATCCAGGCATTTAAAGGGTGTGTATGTAGGTGTAGGAGGGTTGATGATGATACCAAGTAAAGGATTTGCGCTTGAGGAAGGCATATATGGATGCAAATGCGATTATCTTCTTTCCTTTGACAACAAGGAAAGCAATGGATAAGCTCAGGGAAGGGAAGGGAAGAAATTAAAAAGGGAGACACAAAATTATTATGCCTTCCTTGACAGCTTTGAAATGCCAAAGTTATACCTTACTTTTTCCTTTTCCCTATGAACTATATACTTTGTCCTTTTCAATATTTTTATTGGATTTTATGATAGAAAAGATTAACTTTTATGAACTAAGGTATCTAATTATATAAATGTTATTATTCGAACAAATTCTTCGAATCCACTACTTTCTACTCACTAATTTAAATTTATCGAACAATATACATTTCATGAAAGATAAGGCTCTGCTGCTCAACAAGAAAATTATCCCAAAAAAAAAAAAACTATAACTTTATGCTAATAAAAAGGATTAACCGTTCCAATTATTAGGGAGAATATCTAAATGAAAAAAAGACCCTAAATAGTTGAAATCTTTAACTAAAACAAAAGTAAAAGTTATAAAATCAATTCATGGTCTTTATAAACCTTCGAAAGTTGTAACATCAATTCATGGTCTTTATAAACCTCCGAGAGTGATGTTATATACATCCCATTTAGCTTGATTGGACTTGCATCTGTAGGGTGACCTGCAATGTCGTGGTTTAGATCCCCGCTCCCACACCTCCGGTTAGCTCCTGCTTTGATACTATTCGTAACATTCTAGCCCTCTACCGTCAGATATTATTCGCTTTAGACACAGTCTATTACGGTCTTGCTTTCGGACTTTGTAACATCCCATCCTAGGTTTGCATCCCCAGGATGACCTGCAACATTGGGATTGGACATATAGTCTTTCACGGTGATACTTTCGGGCTTTGTAACATCCCACCCTAGGCTTGCATCCCCAGGTTGACCTGCAACATTGGGCTTAGATGCCCGCTCTCACACTTTTGATTGGGTCCGAGCGACCCTGATATCATTTATAACATCCCGACTTATTGCCGTCAGATATTATCCGCTTTGGACACACAATCTGTTACGATTTTGCTTTGGGTTTTTCAATAAAAAATGTTTTCAATAGCTTAAGGAGCTTACAAGATATTTAAATTCTTTTATATGTCATTCTCAAGCGATGTGAGATGTTATAAAATTCGATCTTAGGATAATAAATCTAATTAGAAAGTCAAAATCTCTAAAATCCCACATCTTAAATACTATCATATGTTCTACATCACCAAACTGTATGATATAAATGTCAGTAAAGTTTAAAAAGTGGGCTGATTAATTTTATGCATAAGTGAAATAGGAAATTACTTAAGAAAATTGAAAGAAATGTGAAAAATATTTAACTAGTGATGAAGATGTAGGGACTTTAATTGAAAGAAGAAGGAGCCCACACAATTTTAGGAAAAATACCATACTCAAGCATAATAGGTTAGCTGAAAAAGACCATAAATTAACAAAATAAGCTTAGCCGAAAAAGACCATAAATTAACAAAATAAGCTTAGCCGAAAAAGACTTAACAATAATAATTAACAGAAAAAATAAATAAAAAATGGGGTGGGTGGGTGAAGATAGCAATGGCGTAGGCGGCAATAGGGCAGAAGGCTCAGCTATTTTACTCTGTGGTCCAAAGCCCAACAGTGTCCTTTTCCTTAATTGCTCCAAAACTCCCTTTTAATTACTCTCTCTCTCTCTCTCTCTCTCTCTGTACTTTTCTTTCCTTTTATTATCACAACGTCCAATCAGATTCCTTCATTCATTTCCTAACCCACCCTCATCTGCATGCGTGAGATTCACGCTTTTCTTTTTTTCACTTACCTTAACCTTTATTAGCCATTTCAGTTCTCAATTACTTCCTGTTGTATAGAATATACACAATAACATCTTATTACTTTTCATACTAATATTAAGAAATTTAATTAAAATTTTTAAATTAAAATATAAATGGTTTTAAAACTCCATTGATTTGATTTTTAAGTTAATATACTGCTTAATCTGAATAATTTTATCCAAAAAATCTTGGGTGTTATTATTATAATAAGATAATATAATACTTTAGGATATAATCTCTTAGTTTTAGCTCATTCAATTAGATTTTATGGAGTTTAGGTTGCTTTTAAAAGTCTTGACAACTTTATAATTGTACTATCAATTGTTTGAAAGTTAACGAGTTTTGTTACGATACAGTTGTTGTACCATACAGCAACTGTACTATAGCATATAAAAATCGTAAATACATTTATAAAATCGTAAATGAATGAATAAAAATTGAATGTAAAAAAGTCGTAAATGAAAAACATATAAAAGTCGTAAATACGATTTTTTTTATTCGCTTACGATTTTTAGATATATATTTACGACAGCAACTGTACTGCAGCATGACTCAAAGTTAATAGTTCTGTTTATGATTAAATTTGTACAAAATATTATGGATATTGCATAAGACAATCTCAAGAAAATTATAGAAAGAAAACAGGGAGATTTGTGTAATTTGTGGGTTAAATTTGAGATTTTTTTTTTCTGAGTTTATATATATATTATATTTAATGTAGTCTTTTACATTAGTTTTATTATTTTCATTTTCTAATTTTTGTTAAAGTTAAATAGAATGGATCTTACGCTTAAAATGATATAAATTTTAATAAATAAAAATGTTCAGCCCAAATGTAGCAGAAAACAATTACCATATCTATTAAGTTATATTAGACTCATCATTTGATGTCTCTATCTACAATTCCAAAAAATATTATCAAAGCTTTTTAGAAAACATTAATTGCCTTTTATTATTAAGCAATGTTACACCTACAATCCATTTGCAACTAATCCACTAACGAAAAAAAATAAAAATGAATAAGAAAAATTACATCTCTCGTATAATTTTTCTAACTTAAGTTATAAGAAATGTTGATTGTAAACATGTTTTAGATGTAGTGCTATTTTTTATTATTATTAATCCTCGTCAATACCTAAAGCTAAGCAACTAAAAAAAAAGGCAACGTAAGCCATCTAATTACAATAACAGTTTAAAAAAAAACAAAACAAAAACCAAAAAATAATTGATAAGTTATAAAAATCATTCTCCCATTTAATCGATTCACATTTATCCAAGACGAATTGTAATTAAGGCCTAGGGGACCCGGGCCCCATTTAAAAAAAATATATATTAAATTTCATATAAATATTAGTTGAAATAGATAATATATATTAAGTTTTACTATTTCGGTCTTCCCAAATATTTTGTATAACTAAATTTATATAAAAATTTGATTGATATTTTAAATTGATGGGTCCTTTTTTTTGTTTTTATTATATTCAATTAATTAAATATTCTTTAAATTAAAAATATTTTCTAATTAAATAAGAATTTGTTATATAAATAAGTTTCTTATTAGAGTAACAATTGTTATCCTATATATTAAATAAATGAAAAAATAGTTTAAATAGATTTCTTAACAAAGGATTTGTAAGGAGTTTTCAACTAAAGTACTCAAGTAACCTATATACAATTTTAATATAATTATTATATTTTTTATATGTTAATAATAATAATAATAATAATTTTATTTATATATTATATGATTTTTATTGATATATTTTTCAGATTAATTTATTAATAAACTTTTTACATAAACCCGCCAACTCGGCCTCGTAAAAATTCAATCCTGCATCCACGACTGCTGATATATCACAGCCAAAGTCACCTGATTTGAGTTATAGTTTAATCAAGTTGACCGTAGCTAGTATGATGATTATGACAAAGGGTTTCTAGAGACAGAAGGGCTGAAGGATAATTTGCAAATATATCAATATAATTAACCAAATGTGGTACAACATCTTCAAATGAGTAAAAATTAAGAAAAATACTTACATTCTTCACAACTAGAGGGGACTCTCAGAGTCAATCTACATATTGGTGCGTGGTTCTTAAAGTTTAAGGACAAAATAATCAATATCCTCTCGTTAAACTGATCTTAGTTAAGTTGCAAATCAACTTGTAAAGATTAATTAAGAAGTAAGAAACCTGTATTGACTTCTTAATTGACTAGTTATAATAACAAGTAGCTTCGTCAGTTGTTTAAATTTATTCGAAATGGGATGATGCTGACAAGGATTATGACAACGCATAAATAGAGATTCTTTGATAATATGTACCTCTATCCAATGTTGAGGCACTTGCATGGCACCCATAGTAAATGGAGATATATAGCACCATTAATAAATAGAGATTTTCCCTCTTAAAACTAATACATGGAGGTGATTTGGTTCACTGTGTCCCATCAACTTGATCTTATGAGATTGCAACTACATTGAAAGAAAATACTCATAGCAATGAATATAAAGTAATGCGAGCTGGAAACGCATTAGAAATGTTGGAAGGAAAAAGGTTTGTGTTAATGTCGAATCATTTCATCTTAAATAGGGGTAGCAATTCGTGTTTGTTTGTGTATTATATTCGTTTTGTGTTAGGATATGAATTAATGAAATTTTGGCTAACATGAAGTTGACTCATATAATTATTTGTGTCAATACTTGAAATACATATATAATCTATTTAATAAATGTGTCATCGGTTTAATAATCGTGTGTTGTAACTGTATCATATTAACTTACATAACCTATTTAATTATTTAAACCATATATGCTTAACTAAACATGCTCTCTATATTTATATTAAATAATTAAAATTATCATATTAATATGAATGATTATTAATTTCGAAGAAAATAATTAAAATCATTTGTATTTGCTATTATATAGGTTAATTTACTTGTTAATCTAAAACTTTCATATTTATAATATTTTTGATAAGTTTCCAGGTTAAGGATTAATAAAATTTACTTATTCGTATCATTAAACGGGTTAGTATATTGAACACCTTCAATACGAATTCAACATATTTATTAATAATATCGAGTATTGTAACACGAAAACGACCTAATTAATAATCATGTCAACTAATTTATTAATTTTGTGCTGTTATTGTATTGTGTCAAAAATTATCGTCCTAAATCTTAAAGAAATATGAACCCTTAAGTCCATCGACAAATTTTCTAAAAGTTAGTAAATGAAATTTTAATGTTATAAGGTAGATCTTTATAAAAATTTCATAATAAAAATGTTATATTTATTAAATAATTTGATTAAATTAAATAAAAATATTTATTATTATTATTATTATTATTATTATTTATAGTTGACGTTTTAGTTTAATTATCTTAACTATTTAGGTCAAATTTCTTTTCATTTCATTTAATTATTTCATTACGTCAATATCAACATAATATTTAAGTATCCATATTCTTTAATTTTTACGTATATAAATTCAAATAGACAAAAATATTTATTATTTATTTTAAACTTTATTAGAAAATAAAAAATTAAACTTTAACTAAAATTCAAAACAATTCTCTCATTTTATTTACTTTTTTTTTTCATTTCCCATCAATAATCATGTGAGCACTAATTCTCATCAAAGGCCTCTCTTGGCTAATCACAAATCAAGGGGTAAATTAGTAAACTGGCGGCACTCGCGCCTCCGCTAACCCGAACTGAAATGTAACGTGCAGTCTAATTACATCGGCACGAATTTCCATATTTACCCCTAGATATAATGCTCACTCTCCCTCTCTCCTACTCGCAAAAACCACAACGAAACCCTAAACGAACCAAATCGGGTCTCTGCAACTCCGCTTTGGTTAATCAGTGTACGCTCCTCAAACCTTATCAATCTTCTTTACTTTACTGCTTCGTTTAATTTTTCTACCTTCTTTAATTTCATTTTTCTGCGTCTATTTCAAAACCCTAAGTTTTCTCTTACTCCAATTTCTCTTTGTCTTGAATCTCACGTCTCCATTTTAAATTGCCGATCCGAGACCCACCGGGTCTTGAATCGGTCTGCGACCCGGTCGATTATGACCCGTTTCACCGCGTTTGGGTCTTTCGGGTCTTGTTCGAAGCTGACCATGTTCGGTATCGGACAATACAACCCTGGTTTCCCTGCCTGTTCCTCCTCTGGTTGCCCTCACCTCCCGGGTCGACCCGTATCCGATTTGCTTCCATGAATACCTTTTCTGGGTGAAGTCTAGCGCGGTTCTGGGTCGGGACTTGCCTGATTCAGAGCCTCATGCTTGAAAAGCAGAAACTTTTTTTTATTGATTGAATTTTATGTCTCTGAATAGTGTAGCATTGCTTGAATTTCGGTTAATTTTGTCATAGGATGATTTGTTATCATAATCTGATGATGATATTTTATAAATTTGGTTTCTTTATGAAAAATTACTGCTTGGGTATGTTGTGTTGAAAGCAACTGGCGTTACTCTGTTTTTAGATGTTTTGAGGACGGTATTGCTTTATGAAGCTATGTTAGCAAAATGGGTTCGTGTTAGTTTTGTTAGTATAATCAAACTTGTCTCAGGCGGGCCTTAGTAATGAACTCTCTGTATGTCGCAATGCTTATAGAAAGAGATGTTGCAAATTTATTAATAATGGATTTTTATTTTTATTTTATTTTTTCACGCTGCATAAAGATATGGGACCGCCTGGCTAATGGTTTCTAACAAATGTACTGAGTGCAACACTAAACCTTTGAAGTCTATTGATACTGTTGTCGAGTTGTGTGTACTTAATAGATTCTTTCCGCACTTTATGCATTAGGGAACTGCGATGCACCCATCTGGGAACGCTTACTTGTAGCTTTCTATCAGATGTGTGAGACCTGCAGTTTTCTTTTTCTGGTTTGCAAGTTTAAAATGAGAGGAAAGCTGACTTGAGTTAATTTTGAATTGAACAAAGTTTCTGAATCTCTTTTGTGCTCTCAGATATGTGGGCATTTTGTGTAATGGAAAGAAATTTGACAGAATGTAAAAATTGTTACCTTTCTGTTTCTAATTTAAGGCTAAATAAAAGAGTAATTTTATAATTTTTCATTGTAGGAAGTATTTAATCTTTCCTTTTAGTGGTTTTGATTTAGAGGCATTCGTGAAACTTTTTTGACATAGAGGGCATATCTTTTTCTTCTGTATATTTGTTTGAGCCCTTCTAAGACACAGACCTTTACATGTTGTAAATCTTCTGAGTCTTACCTTACGCTATAAGAATGATATGGATGAAAATAGTCTGTGATGTCTATGTTTCAAAGAAAAAAACTGTTGTAGCAGAGTGTAAATCTGGTGGAAAAAGGAGTTTAGAGATTTAAGTAAATAAAAGGGAAGCTCTTCATATAGGCCATAGAAACCACATATTGTTAGTCGTGAAAAAGGTTCCCTGTAATCTATTTTTAACAGTGGCCTTTGTTTCTGAAATTGTAAAGCATGCTTGCTCTTTCATATGTGGAAATATATATCGAACAGAGCATTTGTCAAAATATCAGACTTCAATTGGATGGGTTATAGTGTTTCATTATGGATATTTCACCAAGAGAATGTTTGTTTTTCTCAGTGGCAAGTTTTCATGCTAGACATCGGCTTCTGAATAATCCAAAAATTATACATTTTTATTTAACCGTTGAATGAGCATAGGTAGGTAGATTTAGTGGCGTTTGCAGAGTGTGAAACCCTGAAATACATTGCCTTTGCACACGGTTTGCTAGAATCAGATGATGACTTTTAGCATGTAAATTTTCTTCAAAATCATTTTGAATTAAACTTGGACAGTTTCCAGGCTGTTTTATCAATGGTAGATTGCTCATGAAATCTCTATGGATGCTCTTTATAGATAACTTTTGGCTTCTTTTTGATGTCTCTCTTGGAGAACTTTCAGAAAATGGTTAGAAATTCTTGAAACTCGTAGCAATCATGTCAATCATCTCTCCCTGTCCCCGTGGACCCAAGGAAAACCGGAAAAGAAAAAAGAAAAAAAGCTCTGTTCCTGTAATGAGTTATAAATATCTTTATATTTTTCTATTTACCTTATGTATACCTTGCTTTCATATTCTAATATATATTTTTTTGTGTATTTTTATATTGTGGCTGTTTTTGACATCCTATCAATCTTACTACTTTTTTGACTTAACAAATATTGTTTTATAATGCATTTAATTTGTTTTTGATTGACATATTGTTAAATATCAGGTGATGCAATGGATATGTCAGATGCAGTCATAGTCAATTCCAGCAGATTGAAATCTGTCGTATGGAATGACTTTGATCGGGTGAAAAAGGGTGATACATGTGTGGCTGTTTGTAGGCATTGTAAAAAGAAACTTAGTGGATCTAGTACTAGTGGAACGTCACATCTGAGGAACCATTTAATTAGGTGTCAGAGGAGATCTACTCATGGCATAGGTCAATATTTTTCTGCAAGGGGAAAGAAAAAGGAAGGGACCCTTGCCATTGTGAATATTGATCAGGAACAGAAAAAGGATGAAGGGCTTAATCTTGTGAATATTAAATATGAGCAAGAGCAGATTAAAGAAGACACTGTTAACATTGTGAATAATAGCTTGGATCAGAGGCGAAGTCGGTATGATCTTGCCCGCATGATCATTTTACATGGCTATCCATTGGGTATGGTTGAGCATGTTGGATTCAGAGTATTTGTTAAGAATCTGCAGCCACTGTTTGAACTTGTGACATCTAACAGAGTTGAGGCGGACTGTATGGATATTTATGCAAAAGAGAAACAAAAGGTGTATGAAGTGTTGGATAAATTACCTGGCAAAATCAGCCTTAGTGCTGATATGTGGTCTACTTCAGGTGATTCTGAGTACTTGTGTTTGACTGCGCACTTCATTGATGAAGATTGGCAATTGAGAAAGAAGGTTTTGAATTTCATTATTGTTGATCCTTCTCAAACAGAAGATGTGCACTCGGAAGTTATCATGACATGTCTGATGGATTGGGATATAGACCGTAAGTTGTTTGCCATGACATTTGACAGTGGGGCTAGCAGTGACAACATTGTCTGTAGAATTAAGGACAGGCTATCTCAGAATAGATTCCTCTACTTAAATGGCCAGTTATTTGATGTACGCTGTGCGACAAATGTTGTCAACCTTATGGTTCAAGATGCTCTGGAAGCACTCAGCGAGGTAACGTATAAGATTAGGGAAAGCATCCGGTATGTCAAGAGTTCACAATCAACGCAAGTGAAATTCAGTGAAGTGGCTCTAGAAGTTGGAGTTGAGAGTCAAAAGTTCTTATATGTTGATAATCCATCACAATGGAACTCAACATATTCCATGCTTAAAGATGCATTAGACTACAGGGAGGTGTTTTCTCGTTTGCAAGAATATGAACAGGACTACAGAATGTGCCCATCTGATCTAGAGTGGGAGCGGGCAAGTGCTATTATTAGCTGCTTGAAGCTCTTTGCTGAAGTTACTAATGTTTTCACAAATAGCAAGTATCTGACTGCAAATATATATTTTCCTGAGATTTGTGATGTACATCTGCAATTGATTGAATGGTGCAAGAATCCAGATGAGTTTCTTAGTTCTTTGGCTATAAAAATGAGAAGCAAATTTGATGAGTACTGGGATAAATGTAACTTGGGTTTAGCAGTTGCAGCCATGTTAGATCCTCGATTCAAGATGAAGTTGATGGAATATTACTATCCCCAGTTATATGGTAGTAGTGCTTCGGAACTCATTGATGATGTTTTCGAGTGTATTAAGACACTATACAATGAACATTCTATTGGGTCCCCATTAGCTTCTCTCGACCAAGGCCTGGCTTGGCAATTGAGTGGTAGTTCTGGTTCTTTCGTGAATTCTGGAAAGGATTCAAGGGATAAACTAATGGGGTTTGACAAATACCTCACTGAAACTTCTCAGGCTCAGGGCTCAAAATCAGATTTGGACAAGTACTTGGAAGAACCTCTCTTTCCTCGTAATGCCGATTTCAATGTATTAAATTGGTGGAAAGTTCACACTCCAAGGTATCCTATCTTATCCATGATGGCACGCAATATCTTGGGAATTCCCATGTCAAAGGTTGACTCTGAGTCGGCTTTCAACACTGGGAGGAGAGTGCTCGACCATGATCGGTGTTCATTACGTCCACCTCTTGTTCAAGCTTTGATGTGTTCACAGGATTGGATGCAGGAGTGAAGTACAAAGTCAGATCTTTCTCCATTATTTTGCCTTTTTTTATTTAGTGCTAGGTCGTCTTTGTTAATATGACTATCTCTGTTCTTGTATCTTTTGGCAAATCATCTATCAGACTCTTGGCTGTGTTAGTTTCTGAACCAACACTAGGCCAATTTTTACCTAATCCACACCTCCACCCCGGCTACACTGTTTAACAATGAGGCCTATTATTCAATGTTGGTGAAATGATGCTTTCCAATCAACACGTACCATCCATAGCATTTCAAAATTATAAGAGATACCATGCATGCATAAATTTTTGATAATTTATGGAGTTACTGACAGGACAATTTGTCAGGTTCTGAGATGTGTTTAGATGGTCGAACTGATTACCTCCTTAAATTCTATTTCACTCTCAATTTAGATATAACGAGTGATCTATATCAGAACTTGTTATATAAAGAGCGCAAAAAGTTCGCAGTGGGTTTACTGGGATTAAAGTTACGAGACATAGGCATGCTCAAAGGCAAAATCAAGCAAAGGCCAAAAGTTATTTTAGGATCTCAGGAAGGCCCCACTAAACAAGTAAACTAGAGCCCAAAATAATGAAGAATGATTTATTAGATTAACAACAATGTAAGACTTATAACATTTATATAACTTCAATTTTATAATTTGATGTGATAGTCTAAATGATAAAATCTTATTGGAGATGTCACTTTTCTAATTCATTTTTGTTTTTTTCTTCTCCTATGAATTTTTGTCATGTATGCTATTACATCAGACTATAAAGTTTAGGTCATATGAAGATTACTGTTAGATTAAAGAAGGAAAAATTGATAGAAATAGGGATGGCAATGGGGCAGGGCGGGTTTGGGGCAGTAGGTATCCAGCCTCGCCTCGTTGAAATAATTTTTGCCCCGTAAACTGGATGGGACAAAAAATTTTCAGCGGATCCAGACCCGTCATGTCCCGTCCCTGTCATTTATAATTTTTTTTTTCAGTCTCATGTTTAATAAAAAATTAAAACATATATAAACATATCACATATAATTATAACTATTTTTTAACAATCCATTCAAACTAAAAATCATACATACTATTCCAATACAACAATTTAACAAACAATACCAACAAACAAAATCAATAAATACATAGCTACAATTATAACAAATACACTTAATTTGAAGATTTTTAGAAATTTAATGCTTGTTCCAAAATTTACAAAAATTTGGAAAATTCATTTAGACACATAGAGGATACCTCACTAAAAATATTAAATAAAAATAAGGTCAGGAAACCTATGAAACAACTTAGTTTTGTCGATTCTCAAATTCTGTCTAACAGACTTGCATTTTAATCAGTAAGTTTTCAAAAATCATAACAATTTTAACAAAGTTCCAAAAATCATAAAATTTTACATATTCAAAGGAGACACATGTAATATTACACATGGTAAGAATGAGAATTTTTTGTTAAGTACAAGTCAATCAAAATCAGTTCGGTTTTCATGCTCTGTTATCAAAACAGGGAATTCTAAGTTTGCTGCTCAAAATTTGAAAATTCATTATAAATCGTATAGACCTTCAATTTAAGCAAAACAACTTTTGTTTGAAATATTTTTGAGTTTATAACAAGATAGAAGAATCACTTTTGTAAGATACCTCAACAACAACCCACAATGGGTTGGTTCAAGTGGTGAAGCGGGCCAGGATGGAGTTGGTACAGCACCAATGGTGAAGTCTTGGGTTCGAGTCTCCACAATGACCTCCTCCATGATTTAAGTGGGAGACCGTGACAGTGGGTTGTGGTTGCGCTAGTCTCCTCCGAGGATTAGTCGTGGTGCGCGTAAGCTGGCCCGGACACCTCGGTTATTAAAAAAAAAAAAAAAAGATATCTCAACAGTTATAACATGTGTCAACCCAAACATGTCCAAAAAACTATAGAAATTTTCAGGTTTGGACAGCAAACTTAGAAAATTCACCAAAATTAAATATTATAAATTTTCGAGTGAAACAAAGTTTTAGATAATCTTCGAGATGTCTATTTTAATATATAAAAATTTTAAAGTCAGAAAAGAATCAAAAAATTTTTAAAAATTCTCGGAATACAAATTATTCTTAAAAAATTTTTATATTTTAGGTGAGGGGCAAGGTGAGGCAAATGAAGTTAGGAGTTGGACCCGGCCTAGGATCTGCCCTGACGGGGTAGCACATATTCAAACCTAGACCCACCTCTAACCTCTTGCCCCGCCCCGTGTGTGTGCAGGGGTCACAGCGGGACCACCCGAGGCGTCGTTTTGCCATCTCTAAAGAGAAAGGTGGGAAAAACGGAATTCAAACATATACAAGCAATGAGTGGTGCTCACAGAAACGAATTGTTTCAACGGAGACATCCTTGTAATAATAATAATGGAAGAAACGAACAGAAAAAGAAATGATTGAAATAGTACATACACAATACAATGTGTAATAACAATACCATGCCCATGTCCTTTCACCTTAATTTGTTGGCATTTGAATTTTACACTAAGCAATGAAAATGTTCATATGTGGCAGGATGGTGACACGTTATGTGGCATTTATGGTATTAGGTAATGCAATAAATTTTGGGCATCATCATCATTTCGAAGTTGGTATCTAAGCATTTTGTTGCAACTTGCAGGCAGCTCAGCTGGCTATTAGCTTGCTTACTAATACTAGCTGTGGTCCCTTCGTCATCTTGACTTCACCATTGTTGTCAATAAATTGATTAGGCTCTGTACTTTGCATTTCTTTCTTTCAAAGTGACAATTGAAAAGAAGCTAAAGGCTATTCCACTCAGAAATCCATAAAACCTAAAGCATATATATGTATATATATATTTCTACCTAGACATGTGGGCATGTGTGTTTTGTGCCTTTTGCGTTTGTGGATTTGATATTCGCCAATCCTTCATGCTAGCTAGCTAGCCCTTCATATTAATGTTTGTCAACTTTGTTTGTTCCGCTACTTCTCTATCTCCGTGTTTCGATCACGGCCGTCCGATCTGTTTTAGTCAAAATTTCATCCGATTTGGGCAAATTCTGGTCATTTCAATTAAACCCTTTTGGATTGACTTGAACTTGATAAATTTCTTAACATCTTGTAATGTGATAACTTTCTGTATGGGACTGAGCCTTGATGTAAAGTTAGCTTTAATGAACTCTTGTTCTCTTTAGACAATGCTGTTAATATAAGCAGTATTGAGACTAATTTCTTCCGAAGTTTCAAAGAGTCTAATCATTGCTCAATCTTTTTACCTAAAAAAAAATATTTTTAATGTGAAAACAAAGGTATCAATCATGTTTTCTCTGTATTTTGTCTCTGTTTTATACTATTTTCCATGTTGCATTTGATCAAATATTGACCCTAAACAATATGTAAACTGAAAAAAACGTTATTTTCTGGTTAGTAAACAGTCAAACCAAATATTGATAATGAAACTCATCTAACTTATTGGATGCGTGATTGGCTGACATATCACAATTTAAGGTAAAGAAAGAGCCATCATTAAATCTGACTATAGTACCCACCATTGCCATTTTCCAAAGTGGTCCTGATCACTGCAGAAATCCAAGAATTTTTCTGCGGCGATGACAAGAGAAGTTGGGCAGTAAATATGAATGCATTTAGGCAGTGACTGTACAAAGAGAATGAAAAACAGAATGAAGCTTAATGCAAAATCTCAGAGTTCATTTATGTACAGTAAATATATACACATGGAATGACAAATATTAATAATTTCCTTCATCAAACTGATCAATTGCTACCATCAATAAGAATTAGCTTAGAATAATATATAAATTAAATATTATCAGAAGACTATATAAAAAAAATCATTCTATAACTATTATTATAGTTGCCATCTATACAAGCCCAACTACATACATTGTTACATTTGTTTGTCATTTTACTTAAAAGCTTAAGCTAGTAGGTATGGAGTTAATAATAGTTTTATCGTTCAATGTACATATAATAACTTTCAGTTCTGGTACGTATGGAGCAACCAGAGATATGTATTAATTTGTAAGTAACTCAAGAGGCAGCTCAAGAAAATTATTTTGACCCGGTCGATAGGAAAAATAAAACCTATTCCCATTATGATATTATTGATGATTATTGAAATAAATGCATATATGATACGATTTCAGTAAATAAATTTTGAAATGATTTGATATATTTGCTCCAATATTGAAAAGTACTCTATTTTAACTTTATCTAAGTGTACAAAGAAAGAAGTAAATATATGCTAAGAGGGATTTGATCTTTTTGTGTTCACTGTTTAACTATCTCATTTGTTTATAGCAATATTGAATCTTGATCAAGCTTCTAATTAGTTAGGGGTGGCAATTCATGTTTGCATGCCGTGTTCGTGTCGTGTTAGGATATATGTTAGTAAAATTTTGGCTAATAAGGATAACCCATTTAATTATTCGTGTCAAGACTTGAAACATGGATACAACCCATTTAATAAACGTGTTATAGCTCCATTACATTAACTCACATAACCTACTTCATTATTTAACAAATATATGCTTAACCAACCATATTCTATGTATATATATTAATAAGATTATCTAATAATATAAACAATTATTAATATAAAAATAATTAAAATAATTTGAATTTCCTATTAAAATAGGTTAATTTGTTTCTTACTTATTTCTACTTGACACGATATGTTTAACTATTCGTGTCATTAAACGGGCTAGCGTATTAAACACTCTAAATACGGATCCGATACATTTATTAATCATGTCGAGTATCCTAATGCGAACACGACCCAATTAATAAGTGCGTTAACACTAATCTGCTAATTTCGTGTTTGTATCGTATTAGCGTGTTGTATCAAAAATTGACACCCCAATAATTAGTGTGCAATACTTTGGTACGATCAATAGGTAAAGATAGGGAAATTGAGAATGCTAGATGAAGTATATATTACTAATTTCAATATTGAATATTGAATATTTGGTTTGACTTATTCTTTCCAAGGTTCGTGGCCCAATTATATAAGTTGCCAAAAAAAAAGTCTAGAAACAAGAAATAACATATTAATAGGGTTTTCTTTAGAAAGAAAGGTGTTTCCATATAGATAATTAAGTTGCAAATTTGATTCAACCGGAAGCAAGTTGCATAATTAGATAACTTGTATATTCAGTTGAAAAAGTGTTTCACTTCGGTATGAAATTACGACTTACATATACAATTACAATGATTATGGATTTATGCCAACAATTCTTGCTTGAACTAATTACCCAATTTCATAATTATTTCGACTATAACTTCGAATGCGTAAAAATCAACAAGATGCAAAAGGAGAATTCAATATTTATTGCAACCGTTATAATTGATATTGAAAATTGGTCATTTGTTTAAAAACAAAGGTACACGCACCACCACCCAAGTCTTATTCTAAATTTTCTTTCTTAAGTAAAATTTATCATCCAATTTGTAACATTCCCACCCCTTTTGCCATATCATGTCATCATTTTCATGTCAACATATTGAGGGAGATATATCACTTGAGAATTGACATATGAATTATGAATGCATTATGCAAAATGACATACGTCAATGATTTATATCTATGATAACATATCATTTTAAATGAATAACTTGCAGTAACTCTTAGGATATAAAGTATTATTAGATAAAACAATAATGCCCATCTCAAATTTCATGCTGTTATCTATATATATAATACTGAATCACCGATATCTAATAATAAGACATTGATGTAAAAAAACAAGTAATATATCAAGTATACCACACAAAATAACGCGTCATCTAGGAGGATAAATTCACGAAGGTACGTAACAAAGTAAATTTTATATGATGTCGATCGTGTGTTTGTCAAAATAATACATTTCGTGTAGAGATTTGATCGATGCCAGGTATGTGTATGAAGAGACTAACTAGTTCCAGTTTGAATTGCTTTACTAATTCCAGTTTGAATGACATTGAAACTCTCTTGTCAAGGAAACGACAAGTCATTGAAATAGATTTAATTGTGTATCACAGAGAATGGAAATAATTCTATGCTATGCTTTGTAATTACGTATTAAAAACACAAATTAATGAGTGGAATAGCACTAAGCTGGCTTTTGGCACATGAGCTTTGAGAAAAAAAGAGAAAGCAAATATTCAACGATAGCAATGTTGGCTTGTGAAAGCTAAGTAACATCTCACTCTTTTTATAAAGAATTTTGGCTTAATTTGATAAGTTTCGCTAAATTGGGTTATCAGATTGTGAAATGTTGAAGATAAGTCTCGAATTCAAAATGTAGGTTTGAAATTCTTTATTAAAGACAAAAGTATTTGTTGGGCTCAAATATATATATAGCTATAGCTAGCTATTCTCCATTTCTGGGAGAGAATTCAAATATTTGGGACCAAAAAATGGAATTTCTTTTCGGGTCTTCTGACTCATATATATTAATTAACATTTAACTAAGATTGTAAGCAATGATTTTATAATCTCAATTATTAAATATTTCCAATAACATAACTTTTAGATGAAATTAGCCTAAAATAAAATTACTTATCTGTTCTTAGTTTATTTAAACCGATTCTTTTTAGGTAAAATAATGTATGTGGATAAGATATAATAATCTGATCCATTGTAGTATATATTTTAATCTAACTTTGACCTGACTAGATGGAATAAAATATAAAAGTACTTGACATCAATAATATAAAAAAATTAAATTTTAAATCTAAAGACTGAAATTTTTCCACAAAATTAAAAGATAGAAAAAAAAAAGCTACGGCAGTTCTCCCAAATTGATGATCAAAAGTAAGACCTCATTGCCACTAAGAGAAAATTAACCAACTTCTAGATATTTTATATTAAAACTAATGATAGATTTGTAAAGTGGATCAGATCTAAATAACACATAGGGGGTTTAAAACATGCGTCCGTTTGGTTATAACGGCTCTGATATTTTTAACGTTTAAAGGGTTAATTAACCTTTTAGACCCTAAATTAATTTTGATATTGATTAGAGCAATTGATCATTAAAAAATATAAGATCCCTCATATACAAACAATCAAAATCGCATATACAATAGATAATTCTGTCAGATTAAACAAATTTCTTTGCAAAGAATATATAAATTCATAAAAAAAAAATCTTAATTTCGAATTACAGCATGATGTGTGCACATATAAATGGATGAATTCCAGTACTATTATGATCGATCTATCTATGAAGAAAATGACCTCTCAGATCCTTATAGTACTGGCTAATTACACATGAATGTCATTATAATTAGATTAAGATGAAGATTAGAAAGAAAGAAAGAAAAAATTGAAAACATTTAAGTGATGAATAAAAAATCAAAATGGAGGAGGGTGTTGTTAGGTGCATGCATGTATGGTGGACAATCACACGTGAAAGAGAGATTAATAATAAATTAAATTTCGAATAGACTTGTGAAGAACGTTGAGTCAAACATCAATTTAACAGTAAGATAATAACTTATCATTAATATAAACAAATTTTAGGTATATCACTTCTTGACTTTAAATTTTTGTGCCAATTAGGACTCGTACGTCCTCAAACCGACCTGTCCCTATATAACATTAACAATTTGTATAAAAATCTCTGTACAATTAAGCTAATTAACTCTTTATATGTCTTAATCTTATAATGAGAGATTATATAATATTTGTTGGTTTTTGTTTCAAATGTTTAGTCCGTGACAATTCTATACTTGACAGTCACCCCACTCTAAGATGATCTCCATATGAAGACCATCAACAATATTTCTCACAATATGTCTTCCATTTTAAATCAAGTTTAAGCATATGCTAATTAAAGGCTAGGAAATTCACATTTTGAACGCAATTATAAGCTAATGAGGTAGAGATGAGTAGGAGATCCTTATCCATCGTGTATATCGTATTCAGTGACGGAGCCAGCTTTTTACTTGAGTGGGGGCAAATTGAGACATTAAAAAAAAACTATTTACAAAAAATAAAAATAAAAAAGTCATATTTATTATTAGATTTATATATTTTCTTATATTAAAAAGATTGTATAATTAAGAGTCTAAAAGAAAAATATTTATAAACTATAAAAAGTAGTCGTTCAAAAGCTATTTTATATTTTTTTAGAGTTAAATTAATATCAATAAAAATACTTAAAAAGAATATTTGATATATAGGTTCTTTTGTAGAAAAAAAAGAATATTTGATATATAAGTTCTTTGTGTAGAAAATATTTTTTACTTATAAGTACTTTTGTGAAATGCATTATACAAAAAAACTTGATAGAATGTTAGTTTATTGTAATTTAATCCTTAACTTGAATGTTTTATAAATTGATAAAATTAATATGAGACCTTGTGAATTAAAAATATATTATGATATTAATTAACCATATATTAAAGTTTAATAGCTAATATAGATAACTATTGTTGAAGCTGTTAAGAGTAAAAATGATTATAAGATAGATTAAAAATTTAAATTACTTAAACTAGAAAAATAAAGGTTTATTATGTTAAAATATAAACTGTAAGGGAAATAAACAAATTTTGTAAATTCAGTGCCGGCAATTGCCCCCACTCGTCACTATGTGGCTCCGTCTCAGATCGTATTGTTATTAAACTGAGATTTCTATATATACTTTTAAATTATGTACTCATAATTGCATACTTGGTTTTTTATATATAAAATTATTATAAAAGTTTAGATTATAAAATAAGAGTTCATGTCCACGTATATCTTGACAAAGTCGACATATGGAGTACTCCACATTTGCGGATTTTGTTTTTGATTCTAATCCAATCAAATAGCAAAATAATATATTTTTTCGTGGGTTTTAAAAAATGAAAATTATATTCTGATATAAGGGTATGAAACTTTTTTTTTTTTTTGCTTTGACATGAAGCATATTATTTATGTTGCACCGTTATTAGAATGACCTCCCTTAACCAAATAACTATTCATATATTCTCATAATTTATGAAATTATGAAAACAAAAATTATTGAAGTTAGCTCAATATATATATATATATATATATATATATATATATATATATATGGAAAGGAATAGATTATAGATAAAGCATCTAATAGTTGTTCTTAATTAATTTCATTATGAAAAGGAAGAGAATAAGTTCTTTTGTGAAGTAATGAATTTAATGTTGGGTTTGCGTAGCTAGTAGGTGATTGAATAATTAAGAAATTAAAATCGATTTTACGCAATATTTAAGATGGTAACTAAACTAACTATACTACAGAATGTTCTTCTTGCATGCACGATTGGTGGTACTTATTTGTTGTATACATATTCTTTAATTGTTCTTCGTAGTTTCAATTAAATAAGAAATTAAGTCTTTAACTGGATTTTCTATCATCTCATGAGAGTGAGAGATTCCACATATATAGAAGGTTTTTTTTTTTTTTTTTAAAAAAAACTTCCACAGCTAGTAATAATAATGAAAAAAATGTTTAAAAATTGTGACATAGAAGTTCGAAATATTAGAAAAATAATTAGAAAAAAAAGATCAGAACCAAACTATTGAATGCTAGCTAGAGTCGTACAAAGAGTTCGAGTTCATGTATATTATAAATGAAGAATACTTTAATTTAAAATACATAATTCGAGAAATGGATAGTGGAGGTTTGCACAGAATTATATATATGCTTGAACTGAAATAACAACAGAGTGCCAGTTATCATATGTGCATGCTAACTGCGAAAAGAGCCCCAAATAGATATGCACAGATGTAAAGCCAATGTTGTAGCAAGCTAGGCTTCTAGCTAGCTAATTATATGTGAGCATAATAAGATGATGATCCTAGCTAGCTATCAATATGTATAATTGATCATCCATTAATATTGAATTCACCAATACGATTCTGCCTGCAGAAATCTTGTTGAAGTACTGCATTACATTTCCATAAATCAATTTGAACAAGTTGCTATCAAAATGCGTAGGAGTGCATTATAATATCAGTTCCGTTAGGTGTAAGAATAATGGGTGTTTTTCTTCTCAAGAAATGATTACAAATTGCCATCTCATGGACGTGGTCATGTAGTAGCTCTATCATTAATATGAATGTTTGACATATTATTATAATGCTTTGCTGAACGAGACCGACATAGAACAACCCTAAGATAGACTCTAGAGGTAACTGGGTTTGGCCACTATGCAAGTATCTATTAAGAACTAATGAGACTTTGCATACAATCCAAATTAAAAATCTAGCAACTTCTTTTGTTTTATTATTAGACTAATTAACTGTTTTCTATTAGATTAACACAAGTTGATTCTTTTAGAAAATATAACAAAGTTGCGTAGTCAAATTCAATCTTAAGAATTAGAGTACGCTCTCATATGGATTCAAGATGCATTAAAAGGACGTTTTTTTATGAGCTAACAAGTGCTTTTTGAGTTGTACAAGTCAAACTCGTCATCGCTGATGAGCGAACCACTCATCAATTCATATGAAATTCGGTGACTGAATAATCTGGTCGCGCCAATATAATTCATCATTTTTGACAAGTGAAGACGCTTCTCAACTCAACTCGTTAGTTGGTTAAGTATAGAAAAAAGGTTTAATTAATTTCGAAACATCCCTATAAACTCAATTATCTTTATAAATTGCTGAAAATTCTCCACCTAAAAGGGTGTTGACATAGCCCTAGTGCACAAATCAAAGATAATGGTAAAGGAATTTGAGCCATTAATTGAAGAAGTGATGCATGCAGTGACATAAAATATGCGAGTATATACAAGAGTAGCATAGTACTGCATATTATTTACCGTAAATAAACTGAGAGTAGGGAATGGGGGTGAACAGGACATCACATGGGAGTCTTTTTTCAGTTGCGTCACAAGTAGGCAGAGAGATGAAATAGAATTTCTAATAATGTAAGAGAGAGAGAGATAAGGGCAGTGAAAACTTTCAGGCAGAGAGTGAGATCAGAAACAAATCTAGAATATGAGAGGCCCCAACTAAAAATCCAAAAAGCAAAAAACAACATGGGATGGGAGGTCCTCTTATTTTTTTGATATTTAAAAAAAAATTATATTATATATAAAAAGCTGTACATATATATATGAATACAACTTAGCATCAAGGTCTCATTCAACACCATCACTAGTCACTTTCCAATCGATCTTTTGTTACCACCTCTCCCCTTTCCCCATATATGAATGAAATGGACGGTTAATGGAGAGCCTCAAAATTGACAGCAAACTCTCTCTTCATCACAGTATCACGACCAATCCTTTCTTTTTACTTATACATACGATACAAGTTATGTAGAAAGTAAGATATAGTAACACCTAGTTGAAGGGCCGGGTCTATTTTGTATCTATATATGTATTTATATATACCCTTTAGCTACAACAACTCAGTTCCATTTTCTGCAACTCCCTAGCTACTGTTTCCCAACAAATTACAAGTCAAGATCAAGATTGTGAATTCAAGAACCTTTTTTCCTCTTTAGTTTTCTTTGCAGGTTAGACTGCACAAACGAAGATTATATATATTTATATATATATGTAGAGGTTAATTAGTATGATTTTATGTAAGGTTTTGATTTGGACTGAACCAATTTCAGGCTTTAAATTTTAACAAGTTATAATCTTTAATATGTATATGATATGCTGACGAGATTATAGATTAATTTTTTTTTGTTCCTTTTGGGTTTAATTTGTACACGTTTTTCAGACAGCAACCACGGAGTTCCCTAACCAAGAACCGGAAAGCTCTTCCCATAGAAAAATGGGAAGAGGCAAAATTGAGATAAAGCGGATCGAGAACACCACCAACAGACAAGTCACCTTCTGTAAGCGTCGGAATGGTTTGCTCAAGAAAGCCTATGAATTGTCTGTCTTGTGTGATGCTGAAGTTGCTCTCATCGTCTTCTCTAGCCGTGGCCGCCTCTATGAATATGCTAATAACAGGTTTATTTTCATCTTCTCTTTTCTTCATTTCCCGTTTTCTGTAACTTCCATTATTGCTTCTTCTCCTTCCTTCCTTGTTGTCTCTCCTAACATGTTACTTCTCTTCATCATCGCTTTTGCTTCATTCAAGGGACCTTTTTAATCCCTCGCTGGGGTTAAAGTTTATGTTTTTCTCAGCCATATGTGGTAAAGGTTACATCTTTATCTTGAATTTGTTGAGTTTTTTTTTTCCTTCTTGATCATCTCTTAATTTCTTCTTCTCATTTTTGAGTTGTGGTTGAGCATATGCTGATGATCTTACATGTCTGATTTCCAGATATGTAGTTTTGAAGATTACTTTTTTTTTTTTAATGGATTTTCTGCATATTTGCATATTGATGATGATATGCAGTCAAGGGTTAAGTTCCCATTTTTGGATTTCTAGAAAAGATTTGAGTTTCTCTAAGCAAAGACCACGCTGGTCTTTCTTTCTTGAATTCTTTTTCTATATTTGCTTTCTTTTGTGAGAGATTTTGGTGGTATTTTCCCATTTTCTTCTCATGCTTCTTCTCAGTTCTTTCCTAGAATGCAGATCTGCCGTTAAATACAAGTGATGCATAGTATGTTAGTATATTGAAGGCAGCAACGAGGGTTTTCTACAAGCTATGTGCAGCTGCAGCTTCTTTTCCCTTCTTTGCTGATTCGATGTTAATCTTTACCACTCTCTCTAACTCTATCGCTCTCCACCGTCAGCTAGCTATCAGCCTAGACAAGTTTGCTGCAACCAAAGCTAGATAGCTGTTTCGTTTCTCTAATTAGTCCATTCCCTTGCTCTTCAACGCTTCCTTAATAGCATGTCATTTCAACTATCTTTTCATCAAATTACAGCAAGGAAAGAGCTAGCCCTTCAATTGAATAATAGCTAGAGTTTCTAAAATAAAAAACTCAGATGGCTTTCTCATACACTTTCCACAAATCTTCCTTTCAATCAGACTGTCAAAGCTACGCATTAGAAGTCATCTATAGGCTGCCTGCAGATTATCTCTTATTTGTTTACCATTTTACCCAGAAGGGGGTGTTGTTGTTAATTAGTTAACCACGGGACAATAAAGAATCTGCTGTGCATCAAATTGCATATTAGGGTTTCACAACTTAATTTAATTTAATTTAATTTCTTTTTCTCTTAAACAAAACTTATCACAAATAATCAATTTGACAATACCCAGAGTAAGTTTTTCTAGGTTAATGGGGTCTGGACGATGCACCTTTTAAGACTATATAACCTCTGAAATTGGAGATTAGGGTTTTGGACTGAAATGAACAGGGCCAAGTTAATCTTAAAACAGATTTAACTTCATAATCGGGTTTTAGAGCCTTTACATTTGTTGATGGGCTAATGAGTACGTGGATATTTTCCGATCTTTTTGACCATTTCACCCCTCTCTAGAGCACAAGGAGAGAAAAGGGGTTAGTTGTGAAATGTGATTAGGGTTTCCTTCGTATGAGCTGAGCTGTATATATGTCTTAGTTACAACTCAAGAATCTTTAGTCACGTCAGACATGATTTTTCAGTTCTTCACATCTGACAAGAAGGTAGCGTCATGATTCCTTTACTTGGCTTCTCTTTCCAGTGTTGTTTTTTCTCATCTCATTTTATTTTTTTATCTCAAACGGTGAAAATAGGTCCTTCTACTTAGATCTACCCATATCTTTTACCTCTGAAGGGCTAAAAGCAACAAGTAGAGACCAGAGAGAGTGTAAACTGGTAATCAGTTTAGGGTAGATCTTCACTTCATTGTGCATTCTACAGAGAGAGAGTTTCATTTTTGTGGAAACACAACTCCTCAAAACATGATGGACTCCTGCTAGCTGCTAAGTGCTAGCGTAGTAGTTATGTTATGCTTCAATGTTTGATATGTCAAATACCGCTTAAGCATTTACATGAGAGCAGACTTACTTCGTATATTTATTTATGCAAAACAAACTCATGGATACATACTCTTATTCACTGCCCAAATAGAGCTTCTTTTACACCAAACCCTTGAGGAAGATGGACAAATAAATATACTTTCATGTTTCTGGCAACATACAGCCTCATCAATTAATAAGTTTTTTCACCATTTCTGTGTCTAGACACCTCAAGGCTTTCAATCATACAAAATTCACAAATATTACAGCTGCTTCCTCCTTTTTTTTCTTCTTAATATTTACTCACATTTCATGTCACCAACGTTAAACACCTTAAAATTAATATGTAAAATCATACTTTTTTTTTTTGGGTGCTTATATGGTCACATAAAATCTTGGTATTTGCACATATAAGACCAAAAGTCAAAAGAATTCTTGGCTTGTGTACTGTTAGCTAGATGGAAAGACAGAAGAAAAGTTGAGGTGACACTTGACCGAGGAGAAAAACAAAGTGTACGAGCCAATGGGGTTCTCTGCACTCTTCTGAAATGTGCATCAATGGCTGCTGCCTGCTGCAACAGCCTTCTTTAACACATATACCACAACAAGTCTGTTCCGAAGACATATAGACGCACAATGACACGAATAGTTTTCAGTTTTTATTTTATTTTATTTGAATATAAAATAACACTATTTTTTAACACTCATGATCATGACACACAATCTATTTAAAGTATTTCTTTTCTAGGACTTTGAGCTCATGTTAATGGATATTTAGAGAGTCCGTTTGGTTATTACCCTTCGTGTAACCACTAGTGAAACGTGTCAAGTTTACAAAGACAAAGGTTGTCGAGCCAATCATATTCAAAGATCTTCTGCCAGCGTGGCAGAAACGACTGCTCAGTATCTCGACGAAATTAAGGTAACATGTTACTGTTGCTCTCCATGTTTAAAAGCAAAAGGCTAGGAGCTGGTCTTGTTCATGTTCCATCCACTGACCATTTATGTCCCTGCCCAAACCGAACCTCTCTGTTATTTACCATTTTACCTCTTTATATTGGCTTACGCTACAGTATATCGGTCGTATCGATGCACCACTTTTCAAAATTTTTGTAAATTTTATGTAAAAGTTATAAATTTTTGTATAAAAATCGTAAATATGAAAAAAAGTTGTAAATGAAAAATTATATAACCATTTTCAATTTTTTGTAAATTAGTGTAAAAGTTGTAAATCATTGTATAAAAGTCGTAAATGTGAAAAAAAATTTACAACTTTTATACAATGATTTACAACTTTTACACTAAATTTATAAAAATTTTAAAAAGTGGTGCACCGGTTGTACCGGTGCACCGTAGTATGACCCCCTTATATTATATCATTTTGAATTATTTGTTTCTTACTTTTATTGATAACTTCTATAAGGGTTAAGCTGATTTTGTTTTTGATAGTTCTAAGCTATTTACTGCTTTTCTGATTAATAGTTTTTCATATAGTTATTATCAAACTCTCTTTAAAACAAACATTTGATTAACTTAAAACTACCCTTTGAATTTTTTTTTTTAACCATTCATGTTTGATTCATTTGCTGGAAAACGCTCTTGATTGCATTGACTGCTGTCTCTTAAATAATTTTCACTACAATTCCATTTGAAGTTCAAAAAAAAAATTAAAAAAAGAAAAGATCGCCTTTTTTTTTTCTTTTTTGGGAGAGGGGTAGGGTTCTTCTTATATTATGTAAAAGCGTCTATTAAAATGTTTGTTTGTCTATACCCAAATGATGTATAAGTTGCCTCCAAGAGGCAGCTCGGTTAGTTGAGGGCTTATGAATTTGTACTTGGATGAATTGAGGTCTCAAGTACGAACGCTTGTTGCAAGTAAGTGTCGTTATTTTTGAAAGTTTAAAAACTTGTCTACGTATTTCGAAATTCCTTTTTTGCAATGGGTATTGGATTAAAAAAAGAATGATGTGAATTTCATGGATTGTTATATCAAGTGTTTGATTAAATTCCTAAATGACCACTAAAACGACATAAAAATGAGATATATAAATATTGCATCAATTATTTTAGTATATCTGAATTCTACAATAATATTATTGGTGAGTATGTATAGGATATAGCAATGATCATAGTATCTAAATTTTATATTTCAATGTTAGTTAATGGAGCTGTGGAGGCAAAAGAAGTGTATTTCATGATTTTATTTTCAACAGAATCAATTTACTACAATAGGGAAGTAGTATATATATGCTCCTTAAATGTAAGGGTACTAGTAGACCATAGAAAGTGAACATACAAACTGATTTTTATATATTATGTTATTGTCACATCATTTTTTTTTATTCGTTTAATTAATTTGTCTTCTGTTTTCATTTTTGTATTATATTTTCTACCAAATTAATTTGCATATGAGAAATTTGGATGCTTACTTTCAAATTTGAGAACATAATTTCCTTCTCATAATAATCAATATTAGTAAAGATTTATGTAGGACTTGAGGCCCATGAACTGATTATGTGGAAATCACAAGAAAAGAAGGCACTCACAAAGGAACCGACTCAATGAACAAAACTTGGGTCTGTTATGGGGCTTTTATTGTTATTAATATTTTAACAATAATTAATTATTCTGAGACTAGTCATAGTTCTTCCTTTGTTTGTTTCTTCTAGTTGCATTTCCCTGTTGTCAAGTTAATATTTAATTCAACTTTTGCCTACCATGATAAGCACTTGTATTATTTAGGATTTTGAGTTTGAACATGAACGAGCGGCTTTACAATCGCACACAAAAAAAGAAAAACAAATAAATAAAGAAAATAAAACTACTTAGATGATTCTTATCTGTTTGCTCTCTATGTCATAGAGATGTCCAAAAAATTACTCATTGTTAATAATAAAAGTCACTGTTGTAGTTAATTTCTGAAAATAATTCTCATTGTAAGAGGTTACTCAGGTAACAAGCAATTTACTGGAGGGAACTGAGTTAAGCATTTTCGGCTTGCATGTAATGATGGAGCACTTTTTCCTTTTTTTTTTTTTTTTCTCTTTTGATAGGAAACAATAATCAGTGGAGCGCATTAATAAGCCTATGCTGAATGCTCGCAACACTCCCTTGAAAACTCTTGTTTGTGCTCTCCACTTTTGTACTGATGTGTGCTCATAAAACTTTAATCATTTGTAGCCGAGTTTGTAATCCAGTTTTTGTTATTATAATTAATAAAACTTTCATAGAAAAGTGTTAAGATAAGAAGTAGAGCGAAAAAGAGAGTGCTAAAAAAGAGTGTTGCTAGCATTTCTCATAGGCCAATATGCTAATCATCCCCAAATAATTAATTCTTCATTCAATTCAGTGTAGAGTACTGAGAAAGGAATAATATATCAGCAACATTCCAAACCCCAGTTATTATTTACTTCCCACTAGGACTAGTCTTAATTATAAGTACTATCTGTTAGTGTATAAGATCATTCTGTATAGAAAGTAGTGCCTTGCTAATAAAATTTTCCCCTTTTGATTGAGCTAAGGTATTTTCATGTCTATGACATTCACTCTTGATTTATGATGAACTGAAAATGTACCCAAAACATTAATGAATCATAAATCAGTGTATGATATATGAAACAACATAAGTAGGCATGGAATATGTTAATGAATTGGTATATATATTGTTTCAATTTTCTAGCTAGTTTGAATGAAAAACCCTTCCCACAGTTGTGAAATGAAGACTGTTTAAATCTAAACTAGACTGTTGGTTAGGTGTCTTGGGGCAGAAAGTTTGAGTTTTCCAATTTTAATTGGAATATGAATAACTATGAGATTCAAATAGAATAAATTCATGATAAGATTAGGATTTAGAGCCGTAAGACTCTTAGACCTTATTTAATTATGTCCCTTAAAGGCTCTTTTATTTTGTTTGAATTTTATGTCATCCCCTGAATATGATTGTGATGTAACATACCTGAGATTTGCTTGAATGCAAATTAAAACCATTTATTTTCTTATCATCCAATAAATAATATTGGCTTTATGTATCTCTGGATATTTGTACTTTAGTTTCAAGGTCAAATTTATGGTACAATGATGTTAGGGTTTTTCACTTTTCACTGGTGCCAAAATGCTGGGTAAGTCAGCGGTGAATAGTAAAATAAGAGAACAGTTTTTGGAGTCTAGCATCTATGAAATTATTACCTGGGTTTGCACCATTTGTGTCTTCGCATTTTCGTCTCTACTACGGACTTGATCTCTCACAAGTCATGATTCGTAGATTTTGACAAAGATTTGGAAGTCATAATACAATCTTGTCTGCTTGTTGCTTGCTATTTTAATTGCGTACGAAGTCTAGTACATGAGAGAGCATGTGGGCTGCCGGTGCTGCCTTTGCTTTTGCAATATGCATATAAGTACTTACGGATAGAGCTTTATGTCATGCATGTGATAGGAAAATTTTAATATAATGTCTTTTCAAATTTGTCTTTAGTGGCCATAGATCTCCTGCAAGACTAATCTACTAATGAATACTCTTTTCAAGACCTCACATGTACCCACAGCCACAAGAGAGAAGCGACAAAGTAGCTAGCATAGATAGTAACCAGTACCCATTACTGTATTTTTTTTTCTTTCTTAAACTTTGTTTCCTTTTTTCATCGTTTTATCATTTCATCACTGTCCTATAACTTTCGTATGCAACTTCTGCTGAATGTATGTCTGGATCATCATTTCAGTCGTTTTATTGAATAATGCACTTGTTCTTCATAAGTTCTTAACGTAGTGTTATTCATTTTGCAGTGTGAGAGCAACAATTGACAGGTACAAGAAATCATGTGCAGACTCTTCAAACCCAGGATCTGTTACTGAAGCAAACACTCAGGTAATATTTAATATAGCTAAATCTTATAGAGTATGTGAAGCCCTGGAGTCACAAAGGGCAAACTATGACAATATAAAAGAATGTTTAATGCCCCATGTCTTGCAGTCATTAATGTGCTTGCTTCCCAACTTTTATCGTTATGGAATTTGATATTTTAATTAATTAAAACATCCCATGTTTTGCATCACATACTTTTACTTGTTAACCTAGGAAACAAATTAAGCTCAGGTTTTGATTCCTGATTATGAACGACAAAAAGAACAGTGACAGTAAACGAACAGGAATTAGCATGTCGCATGTTATATATACTACGATGCAGCCTACTCCATATATATTTCCTTCAAGCTGGAAACTAAAAATATACTATCTATAAATTATATATTTTCTACGAACAGAAAAACTACCAAAACAATTTATGTATGCTTGTTTAGGTTAGCATCACAAACTATATATAGCCCATATAAATAGTCACAGGGAAATCAATCTAGGTGTTGGTTTCCACAATCATCATAAATTTTTTGTGCTAATTCATTACTCCTTTGATGGGGTTTGCTTCCAAGGCAAGAGTCTAGAGACCAAACCGGTTTTATTTATTTATTTATTTTTTTTGGTTGTGGTTCATGATGATTGAAAAGATTACTACTTTATCTGTCTTAGACTCTTGGTCTCTTTGTGGCTCTTGATTAAGCCAGAGAATAAATAAATAAATAAACTTGGACCTTCAATAAAGATAACTTGAGTTCAGAAGGATTATTTGTAGCCATATATTTCTGATTTCAGTCTCGACTTCTGTGTTATTTCTGATATCTCACTCAGTCTTCTAGTACATTTCAGTTCTTTTCTTCACTGAAACTTGAAGGCTTTCGGATTCCTGGATCTTAATAACATGAAATATTGACAACTTTTTCTTTCCTTCTTTTATAAGAAGCTTCACATGATTGATAGGAATTTTCCTTGTAGTAACTCAAAAGGGTAGAAAATTTGTTAGCTTTTCATGGGAATTTCTCAAGGTTTAAAAATAGAAAAAGGAAGCTCTAAACAAAAAGAGAAGGATGACATTCACATAGCTTTGTGTCTCCAAAGAACACTGCATTAAACTTTATCTTTCTACTACCAAAAAACTGTCATTTTCTAGTCCGCTGTCTCTCCAATGTATATATCTAGCGTAGGAAGGCATGCATCTATGGCACTGTGTCACCCCAGAATTTGTTTTGAGAATGAATGTTAACCTTGCAAAATAAAAGTGCTATCACTAATCTCATAGTATGGTGTGAAAACAATCTGTGTTGAATAGTTTAAAGGAAATGAACGCTTGTTTGCACTGGCTTTACTACAAATTAATTGAAGGCCATTTGTGGGTGATTCTAAGCCTTTGGTGTTGTAGCAGACAATCAAATGTTTGTTTTCAGCAAGCTAGAAAGCATCACCCTTTTCTTGTAATATCAATAGTTTACGCTTGGCGTCATCACTAGGTGAGTAATTCTCAGATGAAGAGTTGGGATAGTTTCAGGGGCAGCTAGGTTTAGGAGGCCAGTGCTGAAAAATACGTGAAATTTATTAATTAAGATTACATATTCTTGCATTCACCTAAAGTACATAGAGATCGAGGATGCAAGTGAAAATGTAGATGAAATGTTTTGTCGAGAAAATTATGGGTATTTTAGCTTCCTTCTCTTCAAATCAATATTTTCTTTTAGATAAAATAAAAGTTATTAAAACAGTACAAAAATAGATTACAAGAAGTGAAGTAAAAATTTAAAAAAAGTTCCAGAAAAAACAATCAGTATTAAAGCAAATGGCCCAATCCCGTTAAATAAAGAAAAAGATTTAATTAAAAAAAGATTTGCACTTTTATAATATTTGATTTTCAGTTAAAAGAAATAGATAATTAAATCCTCTGAGGATACAAATTTAGGATGTTATATCTCATAAATCTCTTGATTATCAAAGTTACGGGGTCTAATTAACAGCACTCTCGAATATCTAGATATAGGAAAAATAAAAATAAAAATAATAGATTTGACTGATTTGACCAAGTGGAGAGTATATACAATACTATGCTTAATTTTGTGTTCAATTTGTATTTTAGCAAAAACAAAGATACTTCACAATTATGTGAAGGAACTATTCCTTCATACTCACACATCATGTGGGTGCATATATACTTGCATATATATTCCAATTGACAAAGGTTAATTCTGAGTACATATCCTTGAACAATAATCATCCTACTTATTCTGTCATTTTGATAAGGTATGGAAGTACCTAAAATATAGTCTCATCATGTACATTACCTCAGTTTTATCAGCAAGAAGCCACCAAACTCCGGAGACAAATCCGAGAGATTCAGAATTTGAATAGGTAAGTTCATAGGATAATTATATTAACAAGTTCAACTCATTGTGTGATGTCTTTCATTGGAAATTTTTATAAACAATATTGCCATTTGCAGGCATATTCTGGGTGAGGCTCTTAGCACCTTGAGCTTTAAAGAACTCAAGAACCTGGAGGCAAGACTGGAGAAAGGTATCAGCAGAGTCAGGTCCAAAAAGGTATTATGCTTCATTGCTTTAGATTTTCGGGTACATTTTTTTAACTCACTTTATAATTTCTTTTGAAAATGCAATTTCCTATTCAACTGACTGGGCCCCAATTCTGCCAGAATGAAATGCTATTTGCTGAAATCGAGTTCATGCAGAAGAGGGTAACTTTTCTGTCCTGCTCTAGAATTTTTCTTTTGCGTGTTTGCTAACAATGTTAAAAATTTTATAATATGAAATAAAGCAAGATGAAATACATGTTGTAAAGTAGTTTCACATTAATGAGGCATGGATATGCCCTAAAATTTATATTTCTGGTTGTAACTGCATGCACATCCTTCAAATTAACCATATTATACAGTATTGGGAAGATCAATAATTAAGGATAATGAAGTTGGTTTGTGTTAATAGGACTCTTTAAGAGGATGGAACTTCCATACTAATTACAGAAAGCTACAACTCTTCCTGAACAACAGAATCCTTTTTATAGAACTTCCAAGCTTTATATATAGCTGATCCCATTTTTGCTTAAAACATTGATTTTATTTTGAAATCGTTACTGCAAAATAGTGAATTCTCACAAGTGACACCCTTGTATACATGTGAGTGATTTGCAGATCAGCACAAGCTCACATTTCTCGGAGTACCGAATATATACTACTGCACAATTCTCTGTGATCAATGTTATTAAATACTGAGACTGCGGTCTGTGTTTCTGGTCTAATGTTAGGGCTCAAAATGATAAGAAATTCCAGATAGTCCCTTTATAACTTGCTTCCTGCACATCTCCAAAGCTGTCACGCCCATGGCTTGGCTTGTTGACACAAACCCTTTGCAGAAATAGAATCCATAATGAATAAAATAATGGAAGTTGGAGTTCACTATAAAATTATTTGATTGATATGTTTGTTACTTACGCTTATGGTATGACCCATTTGTCTAAATTTGAATAATGAAATGTCAATTTTCATGTTGTTAATAGTAATATGTGCACGTGCAGGAAATTCAGCTGCAAAATGATAACATGTACCTGCGAGCAAAGGTGTCACTCTCTGGCCCTCTCCACCCACATATATATTTGCTATCTATTTTTCTTTTTTTCCTTGATTAATTCGTCTTATTTTGTGCAGATTGCTGAAAACGAAAGAGCAGAACAGCAGCAGCAATCAAGCATGATCCAGGGGTCTGTCTATGAGTCTGTGCCCTCACAGCAGGCGCCATATGATCGAAATTTCCTGCCTGTAAACCTCCTGGAACCTGATACCCAATACTCTCGCGAAGAGCAGACGGCTCTTCAACTTGTGTAAGGTTCTATCTTCCATCAACACTTTAAGTAATAACTAAATATCATCATCATCACTATTCACTTCTATTGTATACATAGTCATTAGTCAGTCACATTAGTTCAGAGTTCACAGAAAGCATCTTTTATTGTTAGATCTTAAAATTACATTTATAAATTATGAAGCTTTAAATTATCACTTCATTCATTCCACTTGGTATTCGTTGATAGAATTTCTAGGATTTCTCCGGCAGTATTTTGTGAGACCAAGTACAAAAACTCACTCTTAGATCAAGTTCACATGCATGCTGCAAACAATCCAGCAACTGTGCCATTACTTTGATAGAGTGGTTAGTAAATTAATATCCATTAGGAAAAGAAGAAAAGCAAATTTATGGGAGAATTTAATTGAGAGCAAAAACTATTAGAAACCTTCATCAAGAAGTCATTTAGCACTAAGATTACAATAATTACTCTTCTAAGAATACCAATGGATTAGTTATCCATTAATATAATATGAGAATGAAGAAGTCTTCAATAAAAACGTTTCATATTCCTGTTTCTATGCTACAGTTAATACTAAATTTTTTTGCGTATTAGGAGCTTATACTTAATATTGGTCTATATAATATAAGATGTTACAATTAATATCATAATTTCCGCATTTTTTTTTCACAAATTATATCTTTGGATAAAATTATCGATTGACATATTAATGTTGAAATCTCTTGGGCGCAGTTGAATCATGCAGGCAATGATTATGAAGCTACCATATCATGATGTGCAAGCCTTTCAAATTCGTTTACTTCTGTGATCGGAATATTGAAAGTAGAAATTATGAACAGATGAAACCCAGTTCGTTAAAAATTAACCAAATTGAGACCTTAGCGTTTCTGTACTTTATCAAGTACTCTTTTTACTTTCTGTGTGTGTTGTTGCAAAAAGGATTCCTCTCTCATGTATTATTATGATGATTGATGCACCCTGATATTCAATAAAATAGGAACTTCAATCTTATTTTAAGCTTTTAGCTTCATTCTACTTGTTTCAATTTTCTTTAATAATGCCCAAAACTTCTTTCACCTCTTAGTATCTTGTTATAAACTTATTGGAGGAAGCATTTAAAATCTTTCAACTTTTGATATTAAAATTAAAAAAAAAAAAACATTTATGATCCAAAAAATTTGAGAGTAAAGACTTTTACCTGTGAATCTAGGCTTGGGGTATGTTAGCTTGGACTAGCAGGTGATAAGATGCATATACAGTTTTGGAATGAGATCTTTAAGGAAATTATTAACATTTTTGTCTCACTCATAAACTATTTATATTATATAGGTTGGATATCTATTACCTATCATCATGGAAAACCAATAGTAGCCTATTATTGTTGTTTTTCTATCACGTAGCTGTGCTATATTGTCCGTACTCCATAATGCTCCATAATCCATATGGTGTTATGCGATCCAACCAATTCACTCAAAAAATTGGCTGATCCACTTAATAAGCCAAACGTGCCAACAGTACAATGCCTTTTTTAAAAGAATAAACCAGCGGTTAAGCTAAGATGCAGCTCATTGACAAATCTATGTCATATTGCAAATGGCGTTTCATATCGCGCCGTGACTAAAGGATAAACACAAATATCGATGTTTATTTCACCAAATACACATGGATGTGAACTAAAATGGTCATGTTATAGGTAAGAATTGGAATTGACAAAAAAATAAAAAAAATCCAATCAAGTGATTGTTACAAGCTAATTCTTTTAGTTATTCAGGATACTTACTTATAATCAATAATACATACATACACACACACACACACACACAAAGTTATGAAGACTGCAGAGTCAGCCTAGTCATTTTGCTCGAACACCTCAACCACATCCTGTATTTGTCCCAGTTGATTATAATTTTGTCAAACAGCCTTGCTCTAGACTTGAATAACTATGCCACATTCGGCATTTTCAGTTAGCACCCAAACTTGGAAGACGAGGCACAAACATTGCACATTGCATGCCAAGTCATGGAAGTACTGCTGTCTACACTTTACAGCTGGGTTATGTGAGTGGTGTAACATCACAATATGCTAGAAAATGCATTGCATTACTTCAGCAAACAAGGAGAAGCATTTCGTTTTTGCCACATGATATGACAAACACCCTTGCCATGGTAAATGTCGTGTTCTCCACGATGTGGGGCATGCAACCATCAGTAGCATAGCATTGACATGGTTCACAGTTTCGTACCACTTGTCCACCATGATAAAAGCAAGAATCATATCCCGTTGCTTTTCGCAACACATTTTTCATTCCAACTAAGTCAAACCCACTACAATTTTAGTCGAGGAAAGCAATTGATTTACTCTCAAGACTAAACAGATATATTTTGGTGAAATGATGATCAGCATGACCCTACTGCATGCTATTCTGTGATTGGAATTACACGACTAAAAATTGTAAAACAAGAGGGGGATTGTAAACATAGACCAAAATAGAAATATCATAAATCAATTTCATCATTGAGATAGAAATTTCAATTATCTGACTACAATATACAATATTGTAAAATTTATGACGATTATATATTGCGTGGTACCTGCATATATTTCTATTATGGACAAGATTTTAACTAATATCATACTGTTCAAAGCATGAGAAGAGACTGAAGCCAAACCTTCTTCCCTCTGGTCTCATACTGCACACTCTATCCTGGTTCCAATATGAATATGTGACAGTGAGAGAACTTTGTCCTCTTCACTCCATGATTCTACATTTCCTAATAAACTTGTTTGAGAAATTTACATGTCTATTCCATAGGCTTCGTACCTCTGCGAAACCAATCTCAAGCCATGGCTTTGCCGGGCCACTAAAATGTAAAACAGCAGCAGACTTCAACATCTCCCTACGAGTTTCCGGATATCGATAACCCAACCCATCCATATGCCACGAAGGATCAATTGGAAGCACATTGTCTTCTAAAGCAAGTAAGGCTGGGGGAAGCACTCCTGGTTTCCATAACGCCAATCCAGAATTGAGGTTCTGTGAAATACAATAATAGTATTATGGAAATAAACAAAAACAGAACAATTTCTTTCCATTACTTAAATATGATCCAGTGATTAGAGCCAATAACGTATATGAATTTTCATATCTAGCCATTTTACAGGGTCATAAAACTCTAGCAGTACGGAACTAATTTTTCAAATATCAGACTCTTCAATGATAGAAGTGACTACCATCTTCATTGATGACTACCATTTTTCTTGTACTTTCTCCAGATGTGTTCTTTTACACTTCTCAGTCACATTTGATCTCAAAAGGATTGGAACTAAATGAAAGCTACTGCCATGACCCACGGCACTAGGTTATGTTCCCGCATAAATTTCCTCGGCTCAATTAATCTGCTTATCAAATGTCAAAGCCTTATGAAGAATGGGGCAATGGATGGGAAGGGAGAAATAAGTTCACATTCAGATTAACATGAAAAATGCATCGCCACACATTTTTAAGCAGTATCCATAAGACATCTTGTTATTGAAAAGGAGTTACTACACTTACAAGTTTCAACCATTTATGGTAAGTTGCTGTGACATTAGTCTTCCTCCAAGCTTGAAGATCAAGGACATTCATTCCATAAAGCCAAGCACAATGGTCATGGTCAAAATTGGATGAGATTATTGGGCTAGAGAAATTCAAGTAGTCCCTGTACTTTCTTCCTGGACAGCAGCTTTCTCCACATGACGAGCCAACAACTGCGGCAACAACTTTCCCATTGAGATCTAATTCCCACAAAGGTGATATGTCATGTTGTACTACTACATCATCATCCAAGAATACTACCTTGTTGAGATCTGGAAACAGCTGTGTGGCCCACAAAAGTCAGATGACAGAAAAAATCATTAGAATTCACATTCAACATTATCTGTTTGAACAGAGAACAAAGATAATATTGGATGCTAACCTCAGAAATATAAATTCGAAGATGACTCATAAGGGATAAGCAGCTGGGACTTAAAACCTCCAAATATCTTCTATGCTCTTCCCCATATTCAAAATCTTCTTGCTTCAAATTGTTGTAGTAACGGCTCCAAACTAAACGATTAATTTCTAGCATCTCTTTAACTCCAACGTTCACTTCCTGAGACCAATCATATTGATGCAATCCTTTAACTTCCACAACTGCTGATTCAAGAGAATTGATTGCAAACCATGCATGCATTGGAGTGTAAGTTTTCCTGTCTGTGACTATATGAAACACCACCTTTTCAGGTCTGGCTGAATTTTGGACGGTAGAAGAGATTACTACAGAGGCGGCAAGGACATTGTCGGTTAGGAGAACAACATGGTGAAAGGATGGGTCAGTGAGGCGGGAAACATATTCAGGTGGAGGTAAACGAGATCTGGCCATGGCATTTACAGCATACTCTTCCGCCAACTTGAGGCAAAGGCAATGTAGGCTCTTTGGGATACCATGTGAAGCTAAATGCCAGTAAATTGACTCACGCTGTCTTGCAGACTGAACTTTGTGCTCCATCCCCAAAAGCTGTATGTTGAAAGCAAAGTACTCTAATTAGCTTACAATGAAAATCAGTGTCACAATTAGCTTGTCAAATAATGGCATCCCTTCGAAACAAAATAAATTAATAAACTGATAGATTGATTATCATCCCAAAGGTCATGCACAGATGATGATGCTGCTGTAGGGTTGTCATCAAAGAAGAATGTGTTAGAAGTTAAACCCAAAACGAAAAGTAGAAACTACTACTTGTGAACCGGCGACAATTCAATAGCAAACATGAATAATATATAAAGTGGAAGACACATAAATTACTCTTCATATGGGGTCAAATTTTTAATTTTTAGTCCTATCAATGTCAGATGTAGTCTTGAATAGCAAGATCAATGGATGATTGTGGAAACTTCAAAAACAGTTAGCTAACAAATATCAGATTTAAGCAAGTTTGCAGGTTTGAACACTTATGGAACATGGTTGTAGAACCTTGAGCCAAGATGTTTATAAATGTGCAGACACGAATCAAAACAGCCGACCAAGTCACCAGTTAAACGAGTTAAGAAAAGAAAACTAACTTAGTCCAATCAAGATTTCCAATATTTCAATTTGTTTTCACAATCCAATGAAATTGTCCTAGAAAGATCTATCCTTGGCACTATAAAAACGTTATTCCAAGAAAAGATGGTTTATAATGTGAAAAAGTTTCTTATGCTAAAACACTTACAGTTAAAAGTGAGGCTCATCGTTTTAGCTTGTTATGTTAGTTATGTTCAGCAGTTTCTCATTTTATCTAACAAGACCAATAAAATTAAAAATGTCACACCTTAACAGTAACTCATTTAACATGACACTGTGTTGATCTACTACTTTAGGCTTTCCCCCATTGTTCAGCTTAAACATTATTGTATACAGGGTTATAATTAATTATCAGTCTAACAACATTAATAGATTGTTATAAAAGGTCAAACTTTTCACCGTGCATTTTCCTAGATACATTATAAGTTAATAATAGCAATATTTATAAGATGGGGTTCGCAGATATGGACCACAGTTTGCCAACTGAAGTGAAAAAAATGCGACGAGTAGAAATATATCTAAAGAAAGGTGGAAAATAAATCCATGTCATGTACCATTGCTTTAGTCTTGAATGCAAAGGCTTTAATATCTTGTTGTTTCGATGTCACCTCTTTCACAAGCTCGTTGAATGACTCTAATGAACCATCTACTCCTTCGTTATTGCTACCATCTTTTGCCTCAATTAACGCTCTTGCCAATTCTTCTCTGAGTTTCTTTATGATACATGCATAAACAGAGAACGCAACTAATAAGCAAAAGTTAATTACTTTACAACCATTGGTTCCACCAAACCGTGTTGACGTATGATTGAGCAAATATACAAGACCTGTTACATCATCAGTTTTGGGCTATTACCAGACATGTTTCGACAACTTCCATACATAACAGAAGTGCAATCTTACTAATTTCAAATTTATCAATCATGTCATCATAAAGTACTAGGCAAGCAGTCCAATTGTACTGGCAAAGAGCAAATCTCCACCAGTCATTCTTCCTTTTATTGTATTTAAAGGAATTGAAATCAAGTGGAGTAGAATAATATAATTGCAGGATAACAAGCCACGTATTTTCGGAAGCAACTGGTGTAAGTGATATGCTAAATGTTCCTCAAAATGCAATGATACAGAGACTACGCACTGAGAATTTCGCTTTCCAAAGTTCATGCTTTATGGATAAAAATAACATCACTCAGTTGCAGTCTCATCCACAATGCCATTACTTAGGTTGTAAGTCAAAGATAATTGTGCAAGCATTAGAATTTGTAAATGCTGAGACCCTTAAGAAGAGAGGTTCCAATATTAGCCGTCCCCACTGATTAATTAAAAAGCTGCAGAGAATAATAATGTCATACATGCTTTATTGACATCTTGTGACGGTGGGATGCCCCAGTCACGATTTTTTTTTTCCTCTATTCGAAAGAATTCTATATTTTTAAAAACAATGGATATGACTAATTTAAAAAATATATAATATTTTGATTAATGTGTTTTCAAAAATAATTTTTAAAAATAAAATCTTAAACCTTTTTTAAAAAAATAATTCCAATTTAAAATATTTGAAAAAAAACTATCCTCAATCAAACAAACCCTGTGCACCTAGCAAGATTCAGATTTTCTAAAAAGTGCAAAATTTGATAATTTTAGACAGGAGTGGCCGTACTCCACCACACAGTCACTGTGACACTTCAATCACGAGGAAATAGGAGACAAAAATATTAATAACCAAGTGGGCGTTAAACAAGTCATATTAAATCTTTCAAAAGATTGACTAGTAAATAAATTTAAAAAGGCGCAAACTTTGTCAGAATCAAACGCAATGATCACATATTTGGTAAGATTTAAGAGAATTGTTTCATTTTAAATTAGCTAAAAAGTAGAAAAAAATATATGAAAAGTTGTCAATTTATAGAAAATTGTAGGTGGGTGAAGGGGACAAAATCAACAACTCGAGCAAGTCCTTATCACAATAAGAAATAAATAAATTTTCTTTTCGAGAAAAAAATATATATATGCGATTCTCAAATTTAAACTCCCAACGTGTCCCAATAGTACAAATTTGATATATTTACCAGAATACCCTAAAAAAAATAGTAGCAGTCTGGACGGCAGTATAGCTGGCATGAGCATGACTCAAATATGGGTAAACATTTCGTTTAACCAAATTATACAAAATCAAATATGATATTAATTTATACGGCAATGATATGATTTTTTCTTTAAATTTTATGCCTAAATTCTTTTCTTGTTACAAAAGTTGTGTTTAATTGTAATTTCTACATTTTACAAATTTAATATGGTGTAACATAAGTGGAGTGTATTGTAATATATCTTATTTGTTTATTATCTAGTCCTTTTAATAAGTTACATAGAAATATTCTTTACGAATCTTAAATGCGCTACCAGAAAATTGGCGCAATCAAAACCAAAAGGGTATATTCGTCATTAATGCCGAAGTAATTACCTGAGATGTGTCGCTCCCACTGAAAAGCCTCCGTCCTATACAATCTGGAAACGTCAAAGGTAATTAATTAATTAATTATCTTTAAATTAAAAGAGTAATTTAAAAGAATAATGCTATTTTTATGAATTATTTATGTAAACTTATATATAAAAATTGACGTAGTAATATAATGTGATAAATAAATATAATAATTTGATAAATACATATTAATAATAAATGATCATAATTAATATAGATGATATGACTATTATATAAAGATGTCACATCAATTTATATATATTAGTTTGTATAAATAGTTTGTATAAATAATTTGTAGGAGTAGCGTTACTCTAAATTAAAATCCTCTACCAAGCAAAAATATGAAAAGGTCCTCTGTTATATGCATATTTACCAAAAATATCACAAAAAATAACCAATTGGAGTCCAGCAAAAGTAAACCAAAAATGGTAAAAAAATTGTTTTTACTCAAACAGAGACGAGAAATAAGTTAAGAGAGTTACCAAGAGAGGAAGAGCAAATAGCGGAAGATTCAAGCACCAAAAACGCAACTCTAACAAAGAGAAACGGCAGAACGATTCCGAGCACAAGCACCACCGGCAACAAAGTCCGGGAACTCGAAATCCTTCGGCTAGCCAGAGCCAGAGGCGGCGTTACCGACGATCCTTTTCCGCCGTTCGCTATCGTCACTCTCTTTATACCCGTCGTCGATATGTAGAACTTCATTTCCTCTCCGCGTAAGTACTTTGACCCCTCACTTTCCCGCAGTTTCTATCCTTTTCCATCAATCCAATCACCACACGATAAGATCTAATCTCCACTCCACTCCCCTCACTCACACACACACGCTCTGTTCGCACACAACAGCATGACGTGAAAAAATGGATTAAAATCCGAGATTTTGATCATATATAAAACAAACAAGAACATAAAAACAAAAAGCAAACGAATTTGTATTATTTTTATTTACCTATTGAGAAATGAGAAGTCACGAGTTGGATATCTGTGCAGTCAGGGATTTTGATTTCGGAGATCACGCACTTGTGTTTCCGCTCGGAAACAAAAACAAACAAACTAATTACAATATGACAAATAATTTTTTTTATTTTTGTTTAATCTATTTTACTGGATGAAAAAATGAGAACAGTAAGAGAGAGAGAGAGAGAGAGAGACGAAAAGCCAAAAACGAAGGCCGCGTTTGAAGCCGCGGGAGGGAACTTAATGGGATTGCAATTATTTATATTCGCTTTGAAGGAGAGGATTGTGACTGACTTTTTTTATGTTCGTATTAAATGACAGATTTGTCCTTGATTTTTCAACTTTTGTCACCGACAGCGAATGTAGCAGCCAGCTCTAGTGGCACACCTCGTATTGTATTAATCCCACCAATATTGTTACCATGTGCGCCACCCCGTGCTCTTACTATACACCTCACCTAACTTTCCATCATTGATTCGATTTCTCATCTAAACTGATTTCATAATATTTTAGTTTAATTTTTGTCTAGGTAAAAAGTCAGATCATAGAAAATTTTAAGTTTTTAAAATAAATCTAGAGTCACAATAATTTTGAGAAGTCTATTCTCACCAAATTGTCGTGCTTATCACAACTCTGATGTTGGAGGACAAATTTATAAGATTAAAAATACATATATAATATGTATATTAGAAGTTTTAAATTAAAATTTTCTATTCAATGTGCTTCAAATTTTCATTAGATTCTTTCCATATTTTTATTAGCTTATACGTATCAACATATGAACAAGTAGGCAATAAATAAACAAAAAAAAAAAAAAACTGAATGCCCCAGGAAACTTTGGTTTAAGACTTGACAATTGACATATGTTATTTGTTTTTTTTTTTAATGAAATACTAAATTTTAAGTTTCTCTTTAATCTCTAACTCCTTAGTAATTTTGATCAAAATAACTTAATTTGAATGTTTATATTATGAAGAAACTTACGATTTATGAACCCTAGTCAAATGATGACTACTGACGAGTACTATTTGGCCACCATTTACTCAAAATAACAATCAAACGATGAACAAATGATTCAAAAGGTGACTGGTAGTCTGCTCTGGCAATGATGAATTTAATTATTAATGCACATGAAACGGATGGGGAAATCCCAATATAAACTCCTCCGAAACTGCCAAATTTAACATCCAATTTTGTGGCGGAGGATTAGAAATCCGGCGGAGATTGAAGGAGAATGATTAAGTTAAGCCCTCTCGTTTGGACAAACACAAACGAGACCCCCACTGTTTCATCTCTCTAAGTTTCATGAATTCGGTACAAAAATGTATCCCATTTATATGCGTATAACTTCTTGTTCATAATAAGAAGCAAAATAACATTTTTATAGAAGGAAAAATGCTATACTTATAACTTATTTACATCCAACTTTTCTTATAATTAGCGTTGATAAAATATCATTAAATTGATAAAAATAAAAATAAAAAATGTTAAATTACATGACATGATAATTATCTATTCGTTTAACAACTCATATTATAAAAAAGGTAGATTTTATATAAGTTATATGTCTAATATTACTCTTATAAAAGTGTCAACTGTCAACTGTGCGACCACACATGCCACATGTCTGCAACCAATTGCATGCTTGCACAAACTCTCCTACGAGCTAGCTAGGCTACCATTAATGTGCAAAACAAGATGGATAAATGCAATAGCTTCTGTTGGCTACTTTTAATTTCTTGACATGGGTTCATGAAATCGCTAGTAACAAGGGCACGTTGGTGGTTTGTTAGTGAGCACTGAGCACAGACAGAATAATTAAAGGGTCGACGTTAGTCTGAGAGAGGATGAGAGGACGGTGAAGTGGTGTCTGGGTGAGGTGACATTGTATAGTTTGTACTGCTGCTTCTTCCAAAGAAAACGCATGTTCCTCCAGCCAGTTCTTGCCTGAAAATTGCAATATAGACGAAAGCCAACAGGGTCATCCTGGCCCATCAATCCCTTTTGCCTATGTTATCTTTTTCCTATATGTACCTTTCGATTTGGGGACACTTTGTTTTTGTTATTATTTTCACAATAATTTGATCCACATATATTATGTTGCTTGTAGAGGTTTTAGATATTAAAATTAATAAAATGGATTTGTAAGTTTAATTTTTTTTTTAAATAAAGAATTGACAACTTAACAAACTATCAAGTCATATATTGATCCAGTAAGTAATAAATTTAAATATTTTTGTAGAATATTTCGATCCACGCATTAAATGCACATGAAAAAGCACAGTGGAGGTTTTAAATATAAGTTTATTTTTTAAGTTCAATTTTTTTTTTAAATGATAATAATTTACCAATTTTGTTATATTCGAACACCGAATAATGTTAATAATATGCTTTTTTTATTTAAAAAGAAATCATTTTTTACAATTAGAAAATAAAAAACTAGTCCTTTATCTTGTAGATACGTTCGAAATGATCTTTTTATGCTTTCAAACTATGGTTATATTAATTTTGTTTTTAGTTTACAAATGAAATGAATTTATCTCAATATAAAATTTTTATAATTTCTTAACATATGGAAATGCCTTTCGCACACATGACTATGCACATTTGTAGCCTATCATTCCTTGAGAAATCGCACATGGTACGCACATGTTTTCTACATAATTACCTTTAGATTCCAAAGAGGGTTTTATATAAACCATTAATTGGTCAAGTGAGTTATTAAAATAAGTTATATAATAATAAATCGCCATTAATTTGATCCCATTTAATCTTGCCACGTGTCCCTATTGCACCTGGACTTGTACTGCCTGGGGCAAAACATTTGCATTAATGACATGGTTTGACGGAAATTAAACGTCACGTTAAAAATTCAATGTTAAGTCGTGATTAGACGTCTAATGACGTTAACATATACCAACTAATTTTTCGCTTAACTAATCAAGTGATTTCCAGTTCTGGTTAATGGTGGATTCAGGCTTCTTTCAGGCCGGCCATTTTTTCCGATGTCTCATTATCCATGCTTTTAATTACATGTATCACTTTAATTAATTAGCAATATGTATAATAATAAAATCGGATAATGATGCACCAAATAAATAATGGTCATACATCTGCCACCTAACATATATATATAAAGGGTCGTTAATAAATATAATTAACATCTTGAAATCGATGTCATTTTATTGTATAAATTCATTTGATACTAAATTCAATTATTAAAAAAATTGTGAAATAAACATATTGGTAAAAAACTATCAAATATAATACTTAAACGATTTTAATAACAAAAATAAAGCTTTACACATGGATATTACATAGTCTTTAATAAACATTATGCAAATTGAATGTTGTGAAGACATATGTTAAGATTGTTCATAAATAAATTACTTTTTTTCAATTTAAAGATTCAATATCATATATTGCGTTTTCGATTAAAAGATTGTATACATGTTAGCTGTCTCTGTCCACTTTTTTGTTAGTCAGAAACTGATTCTAATTAGCTATATATTTATAGCTACGAAAATGAAATTGCTTCTAACTTACGAAAATTTGGCACTCTATTTCTGTCCCAGTATCTCGCTTTGTTTTCGCTGTTGCCCAGTTCTATTTTATATCTCTGCATTATCCCATGCATGCATGCAACCCGTGCATGGAAACATGGAAAACACTTTCCAAGCTTTCAATTACATATTGCGAATTCACGTTCACCCTATTACGTATATATGGGCCTAAAAGTCTTCTCTTCTGTGTAAATCATGCAAAACCCTAGCTAGAATTAGACGGCTCATCAAGTAATTATATAATTGAGTGCTTCTAGCCATTGTAAAAAGGAGAAACCCCAAGTGGGGAAAAGGGTTTCTGAAGAAGTTCTAAAAGTGCACATTCAGCTTGAAACTTTCAAAGAACGTAGTAGTGCTTTTAATAATGCGTTTCGGTTTCAACAAGTATCATGATGGGAACGAATTCAAGATGGAAAGAGATCAGATTTCTCAAACACATTTCTACGTTCACACAATAAAAGTTTTGAAAATCTTTTTAACATTCCGGTCACTTATCGCTTGTCACTGTATAACTTTATAGTGCTTTAGATATGTATACGAAACTTTATTATTATATACACTTATAATAAAGTATTATACTTTTTAGGATAGATATTGTATTTGAATGATATAACATTGATTTAGTATGGACACGACAAGCGTTCGAATAACGTTACATCAAATTTAAATTATATAATTAAAAGCTTATGATTCAAGAAAATTTTGAGTTTTGATTATACCTCTTTATTGAAATATAAAGACTAATGTTAAGTTCATACTCGCTAACTTAAGCTTTTAGATGAAGTGACAAACTGAATATGGTATCAAAGCCTTTTGATCTGAGATCCGGTCTACGTATAAGAAAACGTAACATGGAAGAAGGTGTATTGAAACATTAGTTTAATGTAAATAGAATTTGTTTTATTAGGATCTCAATATGAAATCCCATTAATTAAGCTAAGTGATGTGAATTCATTCACAAAACAAAATATTGGAAAATTTATATACGTGCATTAATTTTTGGGAGGGAATGGTACAAGAAACATACTAAAAGCGACTAAAAGTTGAGCAAAACTTATTGCATCGTAACTGATATCTACTACCAAATTGGGATAAGCATCCTTTAATGGATTGAAAATTAATGGATGAAATTTGGTGAAAATTAAACAAAGAATATATAGTTGTTGAGTAGCAACATGCATCAACAAAATGGCTCTATTAATTTGCTGCGTAAAACATGGAACCGAGAAAGAAGATGACCAAAGCTTTATTGGCTTTAGCTCTTGTTGCCACATCTGTCCGTCGGCAATAAAGTAATTCAAAGATATTTGTAACAAAGTAACAAAAAACTTAAAGTTAAGTCAAAGTTTTGGGGTTAATTTGATTGCAAATGTCAACACCAACTTTAAGATTGCGAAATATTATTGATTTGCAAGATTAATATAAGATGTGATTGAACATTTCATTAAATTCAAATATTAGTAGCTAAATTAATATTCTTTTGTCGCAATCTTGAAATACTAAGTGAAATGTACAAGAGAGTGAAAGTCAAAGATGAAATTATTGAAGAAATGAAAGAGGTTAACGTGGTCGATTTGGGAATGTGCAAGCACATGGTTCATGCTAATTATAGTAAAGAAGAAGCCCCAAGATTTGTGTGGCTTGAAATATGTTGCATGTGGCGAACTTCATTGCCCCCACAAAACCAAGCTTTTTCCCATTATTTTGTGATTTGTGTCGACTGTCAAGATCACATTCTCTCCCCATTTAGATTACTGCTTAGATTCATCAAATTAATAAGAGATTTTAATGAGTTTTATTGGCCCTCAAATTCTGCAGGAACTTTAGCTACGTCTATGAATCATCTATATTTGGTATATTTATAATACAATCATAAATTAATAAATAAATTCTACTTATCACCCCATAATCATATAGATATATTATATTGGATGCATGGTTTTAATATGTGTTCTAAGAGCATATGCTAATACTTCGAAGATAGCGAAATTTCTCTTAAAAATTGTATTCCAAAATCATTAAATACAAAATCTTCAAAAATATTATAAAAATTAAAGATATTAACATGTATCTTTAAGACAAACATTAAAACTACACCCTCGTATTCAGATTATATCGTTACATTTACATGATACAAATGAGAAGTGTTGAAATCTCTTCCAATTTTGAGGTATAAGTAACACGCAAATTTGGGCCTATTAAAAGGGAAGTGAAGTCACATCTAGACATGTGGAGGGAAGCTTAAGCTTGATGCAACTAAAATTAAGAAAATGAAATTAAAAAAAAAAAAGTTGGTTAAAATAATTGCATTTGTATACAACACAACACTCGTCGGGGCTTGTGAGGGATAGAGGAGGAAAAAGTTGCATCAAATGCTTGTGAAATGAACACCTGCATGGAGATTGTGCATGGGTGGGCCAAGCCAAGCCTAGCCCAATCCCTGAGCACTGGGCTCCAAATGAACTCATTTTTATAAAGATCCCACCGTCTAATCCCTTTTCATCCACATTTACTCTAAATTTATATATATTATAAAATATTTAATTATACTATATAAAATATTATTTTTTTGATATATTTACTTTTACAACACATTTTTAAAATATTTTTAATTATTTTGTTATATATGATTTGAAGTGGAGCAGGATTACTTGGGTCACAAATGCATAAATAAGCTAGCCTAAAGGGCCCTCATTCTTGTTGACCCTAACAACACTAAGCTGGCCCAAACTATAACAATGCTAAGTATCTTATTATTATAAGTCGTTCAAATCGGCCTCTAATTTTTATCTCTCCAGCTCTTATTTTTACTTTGATTTTTATTTATAATTTTGCACTAAGCTAATATTACTAAAGAGGACAAAAAATATTAAATACACACACCCAATTATTGACCATGGAATAATCTCATAACAAAAATAAGCTCAGAACATTCGCTCATAACAAAAAGAAAAAGTCAAATCTTCGAGATGACACGTATTGAATGGCTATTTTGTCATAGGATTTGCATTATTTGCAAGCTTATGTGTTATGCTTTCCTGTAGGCAATATACTTTACAGTTTTACCATACTTGCAACTTTTTCTACATCTGCTTAACAGTGGCTACATGGTGAGTCATGTTTGTTTTAATTTATTTTATAGAAAAAGCGAGAAAATCAGATTACAGACTTTTTGAAAATGAATACAAATATCTTTCATGAGTAATGATGCTTGGAATGGGCATTAGTAGTAATGATTTCCTTTGATTTTGATGGAATTACGAGTCTGGTTCATTTCTAGATGTGATCATTTTTGCAGACTTTTGGCTCAGTTATGTATTTGCAAGGAAAATCCATGTACTCTACCTCGAGCTCGACAACTGTAAGCTCAAAACCCGAGAGTTTCAACAAATTAAAACAAAAATAACTAGTTTCAGGCCCCCATGACAAGCTATGACTGACAGTTTGCGTTCTATTAAGTGAGAAGATGAGATGACGGTAGATCATATGTATGAAATGACATAATCCGGAGAAAAACGGCACAACAAAAGTCGATGTATTCAAAAACTAGTTATACATTTAAGGTGTCTAGGAGAGAGGAGAGAGCGTTAGATTGGACTGGACTAGACTGAATTAATATTAAGATTAGAATTAAGATTAGACTGAATTAAATTATATAATATTATCTTATATTTGGTATAATATGAAATTGAACTAAATAATATTGTCTAATGTTTGGTGTAATATGAGACTGAACTATTAACATAAATAATAATTTTTTAAAAAATAATTTTTAAAAATAAACTAACTTAATTTTTTTTAAATTTAAACTTGAATAAAAACTAAATATTAAATATTTGTTGATATTTCTATATAAATAATAATAAAATTATATTTTATATTAAAATTAATTTTTATATAAATATAATAATTTATTAATAATTAGTATTTAAATATTATTAGATGATATTTATTTTTATATTATTAATTTAATAGTTATTTTTATATTAATATCATACTATTATTTCATTACTTTTTAGTAAACAATCAAAATTGATTTTATTAAATATTTAAATATAATTAAAAATTATTGTTATATTATATTTATTATTTTATTTAGTTTTAATTTTAATTAAAAATTAAAAAATTTTGTCCCAATTTGGGACTATAAGTCCCACACTATAAGGTGGGACTAATAGTCCCACTAATTTGGCATTGGTTGGGAGGGAGGTGGGACTGACTTGGACTATCAGTCCAGTCCCACCTCTGCACCAAACATGGGATTGGACTAAGTTAGTCCAATCCCATGTCTGGCCCGCTCCCAAACGCGCCCTTAAAGGATAGTTAGGGAATAAATAAAGTCTAATATTTTTTATTAAGTTTATTTAAAAGTGGGAGTTGAAGAGATAAAAAGTGGAAACTAAATAGAACAACTCTAGTATTATAAGTATTAGTGTGCTATTATAGAGTTTAAAGTGAAAATATTTGAAATCCTTATATAAAAAAAATAATTTCAATATAACGAAACACAGTAAGATAAATCTAATTTTCTTTTCATTTATAATTTTTTTTAGTATTACACCAATGTGTTTAAAATGTACATATTAAATGATACTTATAAAAATTATTAAATTTCTAATTATCTTTTATTTAATTGTAGTTTAACTCAATCTCTTTACTTTCAAATAATATACTTTTCAATCTTTTAAGAATTTGATGAAACATAATTTATGTTTTATCAACCATCCTTTCTATTATTACTATTATTTTCATTTCTAATCCACTAATTACGGTCAAACTAGCTTTTTTAAGATTATCAATCTTACTAGACTAGTCATGATTGCTAGTTTAATTTGTTACTAGTAGAAAATTTCTCTTAATGGCATTTTTATAAACCCTCCATCCAGAGTATAGATTGATTGGAAATCCTGAATTGAGAAGACTGGTAATAATTCTTTTGCGGATGAATTGCTTAACCGGGGAAAATAGAGCAGGGTGCTTATCTTGATTGTTTTTAACCACAATGGAATATATTTAAGCTTAGTCCCATCCCACCACCTTCATTAAGATAGAGAACATTAGCCAGCTTGAACAAAGAAGCTCAACATTCAATTAATCCAGTCTATGTGTAGGTTTTAACAGCTTGTACTTATTCACAAGCCTAAGAAGATTACCTGCCACACCAGTCAAGCATTTTAATTTCATGTTAAAACAAGGCTATAATGTTCAAGGCTATAATGTTCTAACAGTTAAGCTCAACATTCAATTAATCAAGTCTGTGTGTAGGTTGTGATCCAACATTAATTTTAAATCTAATATGGCATGTTTGACAGCCAACATTGTACTGTATAAAAAATCTGTACTGTATTAATTTATACAATACTTATGTTTGGAACAAACTTTACATTGTACTAAATAATACACTGCATAATTTAATGTAACATGTATTACATTGTCTAATGCAAATAAAAACCACCGCATTACTTTGCACTACACTAAATTAATAAATCATTATATATTTCCTCTTTAATTTTAAAATACAACAAAACCCTTATATACAATAATAATTTTGTGTAAAATAAAAAAATTATATTTTTTATTTTGATCTAATTAGGACAATATGAATTTAATAGAAATGGAACAAGTCTTTTCTTTTTTTTTTTTTTTGTTATAGACTGTACTTTGTGACACAAGAAAACTATTTTTATAATATAATTTTTTTATATTAATTAGGACAATATGAATTTAATCAAATATGAGGAAGATTATATATTTTTATAATTGTAGGTTATAATTATTTTATTTAGTATTTAATTTATTTAATTTGGTATAAAAATAATATTTAATTTATTTAATAATATGTTGTTAATTTTTGAAATGAAAGATAATATAATACAATTTAAAAATACTTCAAACATAAATATAGTATAGTATAGTATAAAAAATAGTACAATGTAATGTTTTACCAAACATCCACTATATTATGCATAGCATTAATTAATACAATACAATGCAATGCAATGCAGTTATTAAAAATAATACTATACAATGTTGCGTGCCAAACATGACCATAGTACACTAATTAGTCTAGCTAGCCCAACTAGCATTCAACAACCAGAATCTCCATGATAGCAATACCAGAAGAATTGGCATTGATGAGTTTTATCATTTATCTTCACTGGAAGTATGAATATGAGTATACAAAAAGCTCTTGCTCTTGAGATTTTCAACCTTCTCACCTGACATCTTCAACTAAATTATCATTAGAAAGATTATAATTTACAACCAAGGATGACGTGATTCTCTAATGTGCAAGGCACAAAACCGATATAGGGACCAAAGAAACTTTGAATAATCCTTTAGAGATATTATGAAGTTGAATTTGTTGGAGACAAAAGGTTTAAAACTTAGTTTTAAATCATGAGTTATAAGTTTTAAAATGAAATTAATTTTAAGAGTTACAAATACAATAAAACATGAGTCACAGTTCTTGTTATTTATAACGTACATGTTTTTATTAAGAACATTATGGTTAAGGAGTTGTAAGAGATTCAATTTGTAACTTCTTTGGCTAAAAGACTAATATATAAAGGAGTATCAAAAGTTATAACATGATAATAATATACTTTCGACAATGATATACTTTGAGTATTTTTACGATTTTGAGCAACCGCGACATATGAAGATTTTTTTCGGTGATCGTGCTCATGGAGACGATAAGCTGTGAATACTGGTTATATCTTGGAGCCATTGAATACTGATAGGACTCACATGAGGGGAGGACTCTTTGACTTTAAGACAATGTCTTTGACATACCTCCCAAGTGCTCATGCCGCATATTTCTTTCTCTATCTCTTTGCTTTTTCTATTTATTTAATATATTGTTATGTTAATCTAATTGATATTTTATTATTTCTTCAATATGTTGTTGTTTGACTATATTATTTAAATTTATTATAAATATTCCCAATAATATAAAGCAAAAGAGTCCTCACATGATTATTTGCTTATTTGTTTATTAATTGTATATATTTAGGTTTTTATTATTTTGATTGCTTATGTTGCATAAACTATTTCATAATAGTGTATACATTCAACTTCTTACTAGATCGACGGCTATAAGCATCTATATAGCTAATAGCTTCATCTATATTTTATTTATATTTTAATGAATATGAGAGGATCACAAGTGTGATGGATTTTGCTAATTGTTTTGTTTGTTTGTTTATCACATAATGTATGTTGAAGATCTTTGTGAGATCTATCATGATTTATATCTTTGTTCATAACTTGAATATAGCTAGCCTTACTATGCTATATATGATTAGTAAATTATTCTAGTTTATATTATCATATATACTTGCATATATAAAATCTTATTTTTTCTTGCAATGAAGAGCTAAAAATGCATATATAGTTTAGAACATAAAATTAATTTAGTTACTGATATGAGCTAATTTCAAATATTTGAAGCTTTTTTTGGATATTGAATATATAAAGATGGTTATTCTCTTACAGATCTAGTCTTCTTGGTATTAAAGAGTTGGTGGCTTCGTTGTGTAACTTGCTTTTCAATTATTTCTTTATTTTACAACACAAGCAAATAAATATCTTTATTAAGTTAAAGACATGGAGGTAAATGAAGATTCAATTCTTTTATGCTATACTTCAACCATATAAATTGTATTTATATCAATGTTTTTTTATTTGTGATTAAGAGTAAAGTAAGAATGGATTAAGTAGTAACTCTTATATGAATAAATTTAGTAAACTTTGGTGTTATATACATCACATTTTAATATGATTTTTCCTTACATAATTAGCTTGTTATAAGCTTTGAAATAAGATAGTAATGAGTATTTAATTATTAAGTTCGATTTATAGCATATGGGATATATTAATATGGTTAGTAAGAATTTTTATCATCTTCAATTCTCAGTTATGAATATGTTGGTAATAAATGTATATTCTAATATTTCATTTATGAAGAGAGGTTATATCTATTTGTTTTTATTGACATTGTGGTTATAAGGTATAGATGTTACAAGTAATAGTTATAACATCAGTTTTCTGCAATTACTTTTCCAGGTATGTGATTAATTATTAAAATTTTCTTTTTATTTTCAAAGAACATGAATGACTTATAACATTTAGTGGTTTTATTTTCAAAATCTTTTATGAGTTTTTATTATAGTCTAATAAATATTTCAGTTATAAAAATTCATACTATTGAAATTTATTATAGATTGATTATTTATGATTTAATTAATTTTATATGTTATTAATTAAGAGTGTCATTATTTGGAGCTAGATAATCATTGACCTTTATTGCATATTATTATAAATTGATTAAGAATTCAATTTGTATGTTACTTGCATGCATTAAATTTTTTATTATGCATTTCCATATGTTTATTAGAAACTTATATGCAAGATGGTGAGCTATTAATTTATAGTTGCTTGTAGTTATCATTCATATTAGATAATAATATCTAATAATTGATTACTAGAGTATGATAAGAAGATTTATTGTTTATTTTGATAACTTATGTAGTTACGTTGAATAAATTATGGTATAAATGCTAATAATAATTATTTAATCATATATGAGTTATATATTATGTTTAGTAAAGCAGCAATAAATATTTTGCTAATGTGGGGGTTTGAGTTTTAAAGAGGTTTCATATTTTTAGTTATTAAACTTTGGACAATAATGATATGAGTTAAGTTGTTATTTCCATGAGTTTTAAAAAACTCAACAAATTAGAACATTAATATTTTGTGTAGTTATTATTAATGTATTTAAAATGTTTCTTAATGTGGATGTTTTCTTACATTATTGTTGTTAATATTTTATGATATTTTTAGGGAAAAAAATAAGGTGCTATTATAAGTTAATAGACGATTATTAATTATTGTGTATAAGTTTAAAAATATCATACATAAGATTTTTAAGTTTTTGGTGATTGGATATTTCACATTAACATTCTAAGCTTCACTTATTTTATTTTTATGCACTCTAACATATTTTGTAAGAGTTAATATTGTTTAAATTAAGAGAGCTAGTGAAAGCAATTATCAAAGATGGACGAATTTATGAGATAAAGTAGAGAGTGCCTATGTGTGAAAATTTATGAAGAATTCCAGCATACTATATTAATTAATTAATTAAATTGTCCAGAGGGATATGCTTAAGCCCGAAGGAAGTCACCTAAGGAAGTAACCTAACCTTTGTGATTGAAAATCCCATGAAAGAAGTTCAATGAACAGGAACAATCCGTACTGCGTGACTTGTTAAGCACAACTATAATGGCATATCTTAGAGGAGATATGATCATATTCGTCCATATGGCAAAGTGCTTGTTATATGTGATGTTAGGAATGATATTTATCATAAATGAGTCCAAAGGCTAGATATTTACCTTTTGAGGACTTACCTAAGTGAGAGCGTCGTGAAGGCTGCGAACATGAGAATTGGACTACTCTCTAAAACTCTCATGAGAATTAAGATTAAGCGCATGGTCATTAATAGCGCCAACCTATCAAAATCATGTATTCGTTGATATTATGTATGTGATAGTTTGAAGTTAGGTCAAGAAATCTAGTTCAAGACTTTGTTCGCTCATGTTTCTCAAATGAATTCTATCTACACTAAATGCAAGTTTAAACTCGAAAGATACCTACACTTATTGCATAATAGTAGATTGCTCTTTATATATTTTTTTTATTTTATGAGTATTTTTATCTAAATATTTTATTTTATAAAGCTTTAAAGTTTTAAGCCTTTTGTGGGGGACTGTTAGAGATATAAGGTTCAAAACTTAGTTTTAAATCATGAGTTATAAGTTTTAATATGAAATTAATTTTAAGAGTTACAAATACAATAAAAACATGAGTTACAATTTTTATTATTTGTAACGCATATATTTTTATTAAGAATATTATAATTTAAGAGTTACAAGAGATTTAATTTGTAACTTATTTGGCTAAAAGACTTTTATATAAAAGGGTCTCAAATGTTTTAACATGATAATGATATACTTTTGACAATGATATACATTGAGTATTTTTATAATTCTGAGTAACCGCGACATATGAAGACATGTTATTTTCTCCGGTGATCGTGCTCATCGAGAAAATAGGCTCTAAATACTAGGTTGTATCTTGAAACCATTGAGTTCCAATATGACCTGTATAAGAGGATGACTCTTTGACGTTAGGACAATACTTTTGACATACCTCCCAAGTGCTCATGCCACATATTTCTTACTCTATCTCTTTGCTTTTTCTATTTATTTAATATATTCTTATATTAATCTAATTTATATTTTATTATTTCTTCACTATTTTATTATTTAATTATATTATTTAAATTTATTATAAATATTCCCACGAAATCCTCGCTTATGTGAATGCAACAATTTCAACAGCAAAAATAAATGAACTAGACCCACGTTATATTTTAGCACATGCAGGATGATAGCACAAGATTCTCCCAAGTTCATACAGGACCTAATGCCAGAATAAGAGCAGTCTGCAGGACAAAAAATTAAATATGCTCATTTATATTTACTCAATCCGTCACCACAAAGAAAAAGTATATCAAGAATAGAGCATTGATGTGGGAAACAGGTGTCAGCTTTTCCAAATAGAACAATGCTTTTTCTGTTTTCTTTGGTACATCACACCATCTTGAAGATACAGAACTTCATCATCATTGTGATGCTTCTCCGTTGATTCATACATGTTCTGTATTCTTCTTTGTTTTTTGGCTTTATTTTTCCTCTCTTTTCCTGAAGAGGGAAGGTAACTAAGAAGCACTTTATGCAGAATTGCTTTACATTCACGACAATGCCACAATTTATCTGAATAGTCATACTGTCACAGGACATGGAGGAGAAATTTTCAAGAGCACAATACCCATTAAGAAGATGGAAATGAAAATACATTTTATTGAATAAAATAGCTTTATAATTTAAAGAAGAAAAATACATGGCTGCAAGTTTGCAGTGGAATTTTAGAATATAATTGCTTAGTCCCTTAAGACAATGGCCAATCTAAAATTTCACCAAAAAAAAAAAAATTACTACTAGGTGATATAATGCTTTTATGACGATGCCAAAAAATTGGTAACAGAAGAAAGTATTCCAAACCCTATGACCCAAAGAAATGCAGAGATCAATCTTGGGGTTTGACCTTGTGATATGCTTATTTTGCCACTCAACCAAACAAGGTTTTCGTGATTGATTCAAAGCCATTTTTAATGGAGGGATTGTTTTTTGGAGTTGAAACCACCACCATACCTGTTTGAGTAAAATTATTTGTAGTAAACTGGGACGCAGAGTTGCTAATATCAGAACCATCAAATTGTTTCTCAATCTCAGGCATCAATAACATTCTTGGATGAGGGAGAAGTGCACCAGAAACGTCACCCCACCAGTCTGGATTACTAAGGTACCATTCCATTGTCTTCTTCAAACCCTCCTCCCAGGTAGTCTTTTCACGCCAACCCAAGCATTTTAGCTTTTGATCATCTAAGAAGTATCTCTGATCATTAAAAGGCCTATTCTCCACAAACTGAATCTGTTTATCCGGGTTCAAACAAAAGAGTTTGCAGATATCCTTTGCCACATCAATCACTCTCCTTTCTTTCTTCGTCCCAATATTGTACACATGGCCTACTTCACCTTTGTGGAGAATGGTTTCAAATGCCTCAGCAACATCCTCACAGTAGAGATAACTCCGCACGTTTGATCCATCCCCATGAATAGGAAGAGTCTTTCCTTTCATTGCCAAGAGGATGAATTTTGGAATTAGTTTCTCAGGAAATTGATTCGGCCCATAAACATTGTTTCCTCTAGTAGTTATGACAGGTAAACCATAAGAACGCCCATATGCCATGACAAGCATTTCTGCCCCAGCTTTAGTGGCAGAATATGGATTTGTTGGCAGGAGCTGAGATGCCTCATGGTTCCCCACCACAGCATCCTCATCCGTCTCCCCATAAACCTCATCAGTGCTTACATGGATAAACCTCTTGATTTGACCAGTGGTTTTGCAGGCTTCCAGAAGAACATGGGTGCCATAAATGTTGTTCGTAGTGAACTCAAAACTGTTGCCAAAAGAGTTGTCAACATGGGTCTGTGCTGCAAAGTGCATAATAGTATCAATTTTTTCAGTTAAGAGGATGTAGTTGACCAGGTCAGCGCTGCCAATATCTCCTTTGACGAACTTAAAGTTGGGAGATATTTTGGAGGGATTGAGGTTCTTGGGGTTTGAACAGTAATCAAGCTTGTCAAGAACAACAATCTTGTAATCAGGGTAGTCGCGGATGAGCCTGTTGCACACATGGGAGGCAATGAAGCCAGCAGCTCCAGTGATAAGGATGTTCTTTGGTGTATATGAAGTAGCCATTGCAAAACAACCTTTACATGATCCAAAATCAACTTAGAATATTAAAATAGAAAAAAACAGCACAAGTTGAACAATGAAACAAAAATCGTCCTGAAAAACATTCTAAACATTGTTGCAGAGCATGAAAAGTGAAGAGTGAGACTCAAAACCCATAAAGATCAATATAAAGTCATCATGTCTCTTCAACGACCTTCTTTTCTATATATATGTCCCCAATATAAGCAATTAAAAAAAAAAATTTTGTTCTTGAAAGTGCTGAAGTTAAGTCCAAATATAAAGAAGACATTACAGAGGTAATCACAAAAGCGGGCCAAGTAACATTGAATAATTTATCAACAAAACACAAATTTTGACATCCATGAACAGTTTAAACTTGTCTAAACACTACAAAACAATGCTTAACTAAAGTTTTCCCCTCATAATCTCAACGCTTAACAACGAGATCTAATCAAAACCAAACCAGATCCACCCCATCAAAAATGCATCTTTCTGCACTTTTAATAAGCAGTAACAAAGCAAGTTAAAAAAAAAAATCATAACTTTAGCAAAATGAAATCATTCAAAGCAAACCCAGTTGCACATACAACTCCCTACAAAATTCAACAGCACAAATGCATCAGTTAAAACACGGTTAAAGGCTTCAATTTAAAACAAAATCATAAACTTTATTTCACAAAGAGATGGTACTTCAACCATTACATTTTGCTAAAGAAAGATTGAGCAAGACTCACCTTTTCTTGTCTCTGAAGATTCCCCAGACAATGTGGGAAAGCAAAACAAGCGAAACAAGTGGAGACACAGACGCAGAAACAAGAGGAGATCTGTGGAGGGAAGGTAGTCAATTGAGTTCAACAGCAAAGCAATGAGCTATTTATAAATATGCTTCTGCTTCCAGTTTCTTTTCTTTTTACTTTCCGTTTTTATTTTTTATTTTTAATTTCTTTTAGTTATTGTTTTCATTTTCATTCCTTTTTTTCTTTTGTTTGAATTTTGTTGTTTCTGTTTTTATTTTCGTAGTAGTTAGGAAATTAATAAGCATGTGATGGACCATTCAAATATTGCCACGTGTGACTGTGTTTGATAATGACCTTCGATTTTCCATAATTGACGATGGTCCCTCTAGAGTGACCGACTGGTACGGGTGCAGATCCAACACGTGATTACCAATTCATGAGTGCCAGAAGTCAAGTTAATTTATTTTTTATAAATTGAAATTCTAGATTATTTCATATAATAATTTGAACAAATAAATAATAACCTCTCAATTAAATTCCTTATAGTAGATAAATACAAATGTTTTAGGATAACACTTTGGTTCAGTTTATCTATTATTCAAAAAATTGTTTTTTCAATTACAATTAAAAAAAAGTTTATTACAATACAAACAAAAAAATACATGTATTGAGTCTTAGCCTTCTAGCTTATTCTAAAAAGTGGTTTCTATAATTTTTTTTTTTTAAGTTTGGAAATAATGAAGAATTGACAGCTTTATTTGACGAAGCTAATCTAAGAGAACGTAACTATTATTAATTTATTTTAATGCCACATGATCGAAGGATTAAAAAAGCAAGATTAAAAAAAAATTAAATACAAAACATAGACGCATGGCACAAATGGAGTAACAAATACCCTAGAAAGGAATGAATGATCCTTATAGAAAGGCATAGAATAATACATTGATTAAGGGGCTTTTAATCAACATTTAATATAACGGCTAAATTAACTAAGAGCATTTGAACATGCATTCAAAAAGTATACTTAATGGGACAATTATAATAGATATTCTTGAATTTTGGGTTAATTTTAGCATAGAATAATTATATATTTTAATATAAAATAATTATTCAAATCTATAAATATTGGATTTTTGAAAATTACTGACCACAATGATATATTAAACATGTTCAAATCAATCCATTTTTTTTTAACATTTACATTTTTAAATCTTACAAGTTGATTAGAAAGATGAAAGGATGCCGTTTGATCTTAAGTTAAAATTAATTTAGGCATAGAAATAGGGATGTCAACAACTCGAGACTGGGCCGGGGACCTCAATCCCTGGCCTCAGCCCTAGGAAGGTTTTCCCGGGACGGGGCCGGGCCGGGAATTTAATCCCAGGGCTGGGGAATTCAATTCCCCGGGTATGTACCCCGGATTTTTTAATTCTGTTTTTTATTTTAAAAAAATTGTACGTAGATATCTTCTGTTGTCTACAATTCACTTACCATTTGCTTCAACTTGCAAATACAAGGTCGTTATAGTTAAATATGATGCAAAAAGATAAAAAAAAAAAGCTAAAACAAGCAACCTGCCAAAACACTCGACAAAATTTGATAAAACTCGACACATTCGATAAAGCTCGACACAACTCGACACAACTCGACATGTAAGTGTCAAGTCTTCAAAAATATACTGATTTCGGGTGTCGGTTGTGAATTTGACACAACATACATGTAAGTGTCGAGTGTCGGATGCTATCATCCGACACTCAATGTCTTCTAAAATAGACTGATATCGAGTGTCGTTGTGAATCCGACACGACTCGACAAGTAAGTGTCGCATTCACAACAGACACTCGATATCAGTCTATTTTCCAAGACATCGAGTGTCGGATGCATCATCCGACACTCGACACTTACATGTCGAGTCGTGTCAAGCTTTATCGAGCGCGTCGAGTTGTGTCGAGTGTTTTGACAGGTTGCTTGTTTATATTGTCGTAAATTAAATAAATTAAATAAAATATATTTTTATATTTATTCCGGGCCGGGGTCGGGCCAAGGAGCCTAGTCCCCGGCCCCGGGCGTTCCTCGGGATTACTCTCCCCGTCCCCGGCCAATCTCCCCAGAAATCCGGATAATTCCCTGTAATACCGGGCCAGGGATTCGGGTCCCGTCCGGTTAATTTTGACATCCCTATATAGAAAGCCCTTGATCACTTTAGAAATCCAAATTTCTGGCAGACCCGTTTTATCTAAATGTTATAAATCGAATAGTTATCTTATAATGGCCATAAATTTTGAAAACTTTTCTCTTAAAGTTAGGACAAATTGACCTAATTGACAAGAGTTTATCATGCATATGTTACTCTTAAAATAGCCTAATTGCTCATTAATGTTGCTAAATAACAATATCATCAAATTAAAGATAATTATTTTTTAAGTTCGAATTTGTCTAATTTGTAAGGTTACACATTTTGTCTCTTCATTCGAAGCCTTGGCTCTTCAATATTTTCAGCTTGACTTGATCATAAAATCAAGGCATAGATTATAGATAACATATTTTTAGCCTAAGCCTATTTAATTCCAACAAGATTCAATGAAACACTAATGACTAATCGTAAACTTTGTAACGATCTATTAAGTAAAGTAAATGTCTTGGTTTGACTTTCAAAAATCTTTTCGTTTTTTATAAAAATAAATAATGGCTTTGATTTCATTTAATAAAATTAATTTTAAGTATTTAATGGAAGGCAAATTTATACATTATGGATATATATATATATATATATATATATATATATATATATCTTTAAAAATTAAAGAGTTCGATCCATAATTATCATTATATCATTACTATTTTAATCAACTATCGACAGCAGGGTAAGTTATGTGTCATTTTTTCATAAATAACGTTATTTTTTTGTGTTCTTGTATTCTTATATTGCAGTAGTAGTCGCAAAGCAAATATGCCCTGCATGATTTGTCGCATCCCTTCCTTTATATCACATGGCAAATTGTCTAATCACACATATATTTGAACTAGTTGGTGAGACATGCCTGCCTTTGCCTTGCCTTTTGCTATCCAAATTGCTATTTGGCTCGTGAACAATAAAAATAATGTTTTGATTACAAATTGGAAAGAAAGAGACGTCAACTCTCAAATAATGTAATGCATGGCTACAACTTTGCTAATCATTCTTTAAATAGAAACTTTGATTGGTTAAATGACACAACCCCTTATGAAACATTGGATTTCAATCAATTCCTTCAATCTCCTGAAACTGAACACATGCATTTGCCAAGAAAACGTGTCCGTTTTCTCTATCTTGTGGAGGGTTTCAAGCTTTGCTTGAAATCGAAAGATATGTAGCAAAATTTCTTGTATTGTTTTACCATGTGTTCTTTTTCTTTCCATGTCAATTGTTTTTAGAGAATGATTTTGATATATGTCTTATATTTTAAGAGATGGTATCAATTTCAATTCTCCGATTTATGTCATCATAAATAAATATTAATTATATAAAAATACAATATTATATTTACTACTTTTAAAAAATTTTAAGAGTATTATTAGACCTACAACTCATCTACAATCAACGTTTTTACAATCTAGTTGACAAACTATTAATGGCTGGGTCATATATTTTAATCTCTTTTATTTATTTTTATTTCTAATAATATTTTACTAATTCAAATTGTAAGAACTGTCAGTTAAAATTTATAAATGCGTTGTAAGTGTAGTATTACTCAAATTTTAAATGAGAATTATTTAGTAACGGGCCTCTTAGGGCCAATAGAACCATTCTAAAGCCCAAGTTAAAATGCTTAAATTTCACATCCTAAGAAAACCAGCCCAAAACCGGCCCATTGTTGGAAAATGAGGTGAGACTTCTTATCCGTTTTGAGTAAATGGCGATTGAGCCACGCACAAGCAACAAGGCGCGACGCGACGGCGTAAGATGACGCCACCTCCTTCTTCTCTGCAACTTGGAAAACGCCAAACCAAGCAAACAAGAATCAACGCCGCCTTCGCCTGACTCGTTGAAGTGGATCTAGGGTTTTTTTCCTCTCATTCAAAACCAATAGTTCCAAGGTTTTTTATTTTTTATTTTTCTTTCCATTCCACTGCTCGTCCACGTTTGAATTGCATTAGTCTTCGTTTACGTTATCAGAGAAACAAAATTCGTTTTCGTATCAAGTAGTTGTACATTTTCTCAGCTATAGAAGCAGACTTTAGTTTAGAAGATTTTTTTTTTTAAAATCTCTCGTTCAGGATAATTATTTATTTATTAATAAGAAATCGAATTATATAATTAAGAATTCGTTATTTATCAGAGCTCTGCGCTAGCCTCTGCATTAGGGTTTTCGAGGTTGTATTGTGTAATTCAATTGGGGGTGTAATGGAAAAATTTGACAGCAATTCAATTTGAGGGTTTTGGGTAACCTATCTACAACAGGCTTTAATTATTATTAATTTTTTTTTTTTTTTGGGGAGCCTCAGCATTTATTTTGTTGATACTATTATGCTTCATTGAAAACTCTAAATTTCAAAGAAAATTAGAAGGAATAGTAATCTTCCAAGTCGAAACTGTTATGACGATTACTCTGTAAACCTTCAAAAAGAAAATGAGTGTGTACCAATTTTCTAAAGAAGGAAAGTTGAGGAGAAAATGATCCGTTGAGTTACTACCAAATTTCATAGTTAAAAGAGTAATTTACTAAGTGCATTTGCCTTGTTATGAGCTGAAAGAAAAAGGAGAAGAGATAAGAGAGGTTAGCTTGATAGTAGCTAACTTCGAAAGCTTGCATTTTCTTATTTTGGAAATGTCTGTGTGTGTTTTATAGTCGAAAATTAGATTAAACTGACTAACTATTGAACCATTGATACGAGTGAAGTCGGAGAGAAATGGCTGGACACATCATGGTGTCAAGCCTGTTTTGCCTGGTTCTGGTTGGTTGTTTTGTTCTGTAATTCTTTTTTGTGTAAATGGTGTTTTCTGTGCTAAGTATCTTCCAATTATATATGTTTACAGGAAAAATGTCTCAAGTGAGAGTGTTGGTGATGTATGATGGGGAATGGTTCAGTTCTTCTACTGGTCATTATGTCTACACCGGTGGTAAGACGAAAGGAATTTTGATTTCAGATAAAACTACTTTTAAGGAGCTTTTGGATAGAGTGTATCATGTTGTTAAGGTAGATCCGAACAATTATGAAATTGCAATGAAGTCCTTATACAAGGCAAATATACCTACCATACCTGTGGAGATAGTTGACGATGATGATGTGAGATTCTTTATACATGAAAATATTGCAGAGCCGACAGAGGCAAGAAGTCCATTGTGCATTACACTCAACCGCAAGGAACCACAATGTCAAGAAAGAGAAGGATATTATCCAGCCTTAGATCATGAGAACCCATTTGGTTCTCGAAGTGAAAGAAGTGAAAGCAATCAATTTTCAGTAGTTGTACCTGGGAAACAAGAAGGAATTCAGGTTGAGAAACCAAATCCAATACCTTTCAATGATGACGCGATGCACGCCACTTTAGGAAACCAAGTTGATTTAGGCTGCGGTGATGGATTACTCGTTGATGATTTAGAGGTGGCTGCACAACATGACCGTCAATGTGAAGATTTGCCTCCGCTAGTGTATGGTGATAAGTTGCATATTCGACGCCCTGAAAATAAAGGGGCAGTTGACTCTTGCAACTCTTTTGAAGGTATAGCATGTGGGAAAACATTCGCAAGTAAAAAGGAATTGCGTCAGAAGCTTAAACTTGGAGCAGCAAAGAACAATTTTGAGTTCAAAGTGAGGAAGTCGACCAAAGATCGATTTGAAGTTGTATGCGCAGATAAGGGCTGTAAGTGGCGACTCCGTGCGACTAAACAGAAAGATGATGAGTGTTTCGAGATAAGGAGATTTTCTAACATCCACATTTGTACAACGCCACCGGCCAAAAAGCGCCGGAAGCAGAAGGCACCAGCTACGGCAGAAGGGCTTATCAGAAGGTGCGGTAGATGTGGCGCAGTTGGTCATAATAAGCAAACTTGCAAGAAGAAGCTTATGCCTACTGATTCTTAGCAGTTAAATATTGTAGTGTGCTACGATTTGTGTAGTTTTGCCCTGTTTTATGATTTGTACACCTTTTTTTTCTTTTGATTTGCATGTATATAACCATGTTAGTATTGAACAGAAAAATGTCACTACTGCTGCCGTGAAATACTAAATTAGAGTACATGGGTATTAATTTCAAATTTTTATTTTATTTTTGGTTTAGAAAAAAAGAAGACAACAAATTTAAATATAGATTTATTTAAACAACTAGAAGATGGGACTTGTGAACTGTTAAGCTAAAATTGAGGCGTTAAAATGCAGACTCGGATTCAAAGCCAGATAACAAAAGTGACCGAATCCAATCCCGGCGCTGATCACGCTTGTCGCAAAGGGCCGATATTGGTGAGAGTGAAAGAGGGAGAGAGAGAGAGAGAGAGGAGTTTAACGCACGCAAAGAGCTTATTCACAGGCGTGGAGCGTATCTATTGTCACGCCAAAAGCCAAGTGGCTTTGCAACGTTAATTTAGCACTAAAGCAATCAACCCTCTACTCACTGAACTGGATCTGGGCTTTTCTATTCTCTCTCTCTCAGCGGACATCAATTGTTTCAGGTAGTTCCCCTTGTTCACATTCTTTAGTTAATAAATAAAGATTTTTAGTGCAATTATTACCCAGAAAAAAAAAGCAGAAAAAATTATTTAGAGAAGGAAAATCAAACTGATGTTTTATGTTTTCATTTTTCTCATTTTCAGCTTTATACAATATAATATATTATTAAGATCAATTTCCATAATAAAATATCATAATTTTTGTAATTTTTTTTTCCTTTTCATTGAATTGGTATTAATATAGCTATCTGCAACTTGTCAATGATCTCTGGTACAGCCTCTGCATTAGGGTTTATGAGATGGGCTTTTTTTTAAAAAATTAAATTAAATTTAATTTAATTTTTGCACATATAAAGAGAATCTTCATGCATAGTGTTTATGAAGAAAAGTGACTGCTGTGAAGCTCTGTTAGTTGCCGGGGAATTATAGAACAGTAACAATTGTGAATTTTGATTGTTATGTTGCTCTTTCGTGAAAATGAGAAATTAACTCGAGCTATACCAGACGGTTCCGCTAGCTTTGTGGAGTGCTTTCTCTGATTTTAATATTAAAATTTTGAACATCAATTTACAGATTCTCACCTTCAAATTTCAGCTTTCAAAAGGTGGGTTGTGTAATCTTTATCATTTAAGCAAATTTTTGTGAAATTCCGGCAGTTCATTTTTCTTTCTTATCTTTTGTTACTTGAAACCATTATTGAAAGGAATTAGTTCTCTGTTTTATAGGAATGTTGAAGCACGGAAGCAGATCAAGGACATGGCATGGACCTCAAAACTCTCGGTTGACAGTTCTTATCACATGTTTGGTTCTGATCTTTGTAACATTGATATTCTTATTTTCCGAAAATGAGAAAAAGCCTGCTGATTCATCATTTGGACTTCTAAACCAAAAATGGAATAGCTTCAATTCTGCTGTGCAATTTCAGCCAACTGTAGAGTTGAGGAATGGGACAGACATTATATGGCAAATACCTGATTCACCAAAGGCAGTTCTCTTTCTGGCACATGGGTGCAACGGCAAGGCTGCTAACTTCTGGGACAGGTCTTCTAAGTGCCCAAACTGTGTTGGTTTGCCTGAGGAAAGGTTACTTGTCCTCCATGCTCTTACTCGAAAGTTTGCTGTTCTTACCATATCTAGTGCAGGGAGATGCTGGACACTGGGGGAAGAAAGGCTATTAGTTAAAAGTATTATAAGATGGTGGGTTGAGAAGCACAATCTTGAAAAGCTTCCACTTGTAGCTTTGGGTGCCTCTTCTGGTGGTTACTTTGTTTCTGCACTTGCCACTAGTTTGAGGTTTAGTAGTATTACTCTTATGATTGCTGAAGCGGTATTTGATCAAATGGATATTCCAGAGGACTATCCACCCACACTTTTTGTGCACATGCCAAAAGATTCGTATAGGCAACGAAAAATAGGTGAATATATGGAAGTTCTTAGAAATAAAGGTGTTGATGTTGCAGAGATTGAATGCATGGAGTTTCCCTTGTCTCAAACTTTTTTGGCCAACAGAATTCCAGGTCTTGATCAATCTGATTCTGCTAAGTTATTTAAGGTATTTCAGGACAAGGGCTTTATTGATGACAATGGATATATGAAGAAAGATGGGCGAGCAACACGTTGGAAAGAAGCAATCAAGGAAAGCAAGACAATTTTGCTGGATAATAATTTGATTCAACATGTTCAAGAGGAACTAAATCTTGCATTTGCATACCATGAGATGACTAGCCTGCAGTCTGAGCAGATCTTTAAATGGTTTGAAACTCACATGAGCATTGCAGGAGGCAGGTGAAAACTCTTTTTACCTCAGCATTAGAAGAGCTTTGTGGCTCTATTCACTTGAAATGATCCATAGCAAAGCAAGGAAAAGCCAATTAGATATATGGTCTATAACCAATTGTCATTGGAACACCTCTTTGAGGAATGATGTAAGGATCATAGATGATGGATCTGTTCTCTTGAGACAATGACATGTCAAATGAATTGCCAGAGACAAACCAAATGCTAAATCACCACATATGGTTAGTTTACACTTAGAAGCTGCATTTTGAATGGAAAAGTGTAACAGATAAAGTCCAAGATGTTAGGCAAACTTAGCTATCTGTAAAAAGAAAACAAAATTTCACATTTCAAATCATAAATTTTTGCTCCTTTTATTAGAATTACAAAGTAGTTTGTGCATGAAGAGTTATTTGTGTGGTTGTTCTGCCATGAGATGCATTTTCACTTGTATTGTTTCATTAATCTTTATTTTACTTGCCATTTACACATGATTGACTCTTGTGCCGAATATGTGGTTAATGGTCTGGGGTACTAAGAAAAAGATGGGTTAGATGATGCCATCCCTTTGCTTGATGTGGTACATTTGTAGTGAGAATTAGGTGAGCTTTTGATGGTTTTAAAGAATCAAATTAGGTACAAGTAAGAATTTTTTGTGGTCTCTTTTCTTTGCTACAGAGACGTTCTTTTCTTTTTGTAGCTTGCTTTTGGTTTTTCTCTTGGATTATTATGTTCTTTTTTGTTTGATTCATTGGAAGGCTGATTGGCATGGCTGTTTATATGCTTCGTCATTTATCAAAATTTTCACCCTCTAGGTTGTTACCAGCACCTTCCATTATAGAAGATCCCACTAGTCTTAACAATTGTACCACCCCTGTTCGCCCTCTAGGTTCTTACTAGCACCTTCCATTTTACAAGATCCCACTAGCCTTAACAATTGTACCACGCCTGTTCGCCCTTTAAGTTCTTAACAGCACCTTCCATTTTACAAAATCCCACTAGCCTTAACAATTGTACCACCCCTGAACCCGGTCCTGGATTTTGTCATCTCTGACTCTAAACCCTAAACTCTATCTACATTCTAAATGCACATTTATAGGTTTTGATGCAAAGGTAGAAGATTTGACTCAATGAAAAATTTAGCAATTCAAGTGTGGGAAAAAGACCAAGACATGCCGAAATTTTTTCAGTTCTTGTTTTAAGTAGATTTCATATTTTGGTTGACAATAATGCAAGAATCAAGGTTTAGACGCAATAAGAAAATTCCCTTTTCAAGTGGAGGAAAAGTCCAGGACATACCAAAACATTTTTATTCTTGTCTTAGGTTAAGTTTCGGGTACCGACTGATAAGAATGCAGGAGCCTTAACAGTTATACCATACATAAAACAACTTCAGTATTAATTTAAATCTCAAGTTTTCTGATATGGTATATTCATTTCCATTTCTTGAAATTAAAAGATGGTCTCTATATAATTACGATGAGGAGATAATGTAGCAGGGTCACCTTTAAGGTAGTTCCTTCTTTTTGTTTCCTCTTCCTTCTACGCCATTTGTTCATGTTAATTTAGTGTGATGGTTAACTTTTTGAGTATAGGCTTGCTTTCATTTTTTGTTGCTAAAGTTTACAATTTTTTTGTCCAAAAAGGAAAGAAAAAAAACCAAAAAATAAAAAATTCAGAAATATAATTATGAAAAAAGGGTAAAACAACTCGTGGATTATCCATTTATTTGATTTATCAATTGCTTATTATTTGATCTCTACCCAAAAAAGTGCAGCAATGTTAAAAGTAGGTCTGTTAACAACAGTTTTTATTTAATTCACTGTCTTTTGTTAATGTTAGTATCGATCAATTTTTTTTTTTCAGAATATTTATTAAATTTCTTGTAACTTACTGGAGTTTACACATGAATTCCTGTTGCGGTCTTCAATAGTCCACTACTCGGCGTTCAGGTCATTGAATGCGCATTTATTCATTAAGATACGCTCTTTAGATGTGCAGTTTGCACAGCAGCGTGCTCTCATTAATGACAGCGTCACTCTGGCCATGGTTTGTTTAAAAGTTGAAAGAGCAAATGTGGCCATTTTTAATGATAAAATATTACAAAGCAGAGCTTTTGCTTAGCATGCCAACAGGCAGCAGTGGAGGAGGTCCTCGTCGGCAAGCCATTTCCGATGTGCAACACCAGAATCACAACAGGGTCACTTTGATAATCGCCATACTTAAAATTTAGAATGCCTTGGCACACGTTTGATTAATTGAAAGGTTATAAATGAGATTGATAGATCGTATTGATTTAATATATATCTTTACTTCACGTAGTTATCAATACAATTAATGATCCTTATTAAAACAAATATATGTTTGCTAGGATTTTATAATTGGATGATGAATGTTGGTATCCCACCTGGGATTTTCTCTGTCGGGCAGCCTTGAACAGTTGAACAATGAACACTATTAAGATGAAAATATTCTTCTGAACTCACCTTAATCTTAAATTACTGGGGCAATCTTGAATTAATATTGAAAAAAATGTAAAATGTGCTCATTAAACAAGGAGGAAAGAATATTATTGAAAACTAGAAAACTTAGATTAAGCATTTAAACATGGATCATAGTATCTATGGAATCAGAATACTAGTGTAACATCGCAGATATCTTAAGATACTAAAAAGCACATAAAAATCTTGATAAAGTAGCACACACCCTCGACGGGAAATGCTTCCACAAACTGAAACTTGACAAACATGCCAAATGAAGGTGGCATCTAATTAATGTTCAGGCTCAGTGCTTGAGACGGCCCTCATTTGCCAACTTGAAGAGCTGAGCTTGAGCACCTGCAGCCTTGTCTGAGTGCAGTGCCGCCACGAAACTCTGCCTCACTTGGTTGGTTGTGAAAGGGAACTTGTGATTCACCAAGGAGTTCAGCCAAGAAGCAGTAGCTTCTCTGTAGAGTGCTCCATACCCATCAGTGCGTGTGTTGGAAAGTGCTTGTTGCAGGCTCATATTTGCTCCATATCCTGGAAGGCTAGTCACTCCGAATGAGTTGCCCATTGAACCCCACCAGCCCAACAAACCCCATATCAAAGTTGGGTGGGTGCTCCAGTATCTGCAGCAAATTAACATGCATGAAAAATTATCAATGTTCTACACCAGTAGCGGCATGCAAATAAACATGCATGAAAAAATTATCAATGCCATCACTTACGTGCATGTACCAGGGGTTGGAGAATTTGGATCGGGAAGGAATGGTGGTGTAGGAATGGTAGGGGTGCCTGGAGTGATATATGATGGCGGGCTGACAGTGAAAGGAGGGCTACCACCTCCGGAAGTTGGAGGAGAGTAGTGGTATCCGCCACCTCCCGAAGGAGGGTTTGATGGGGTGCTGGGTTCGTGTGGTGGGTTTCCACAGTTTGATGGTGGTGATGGAGTTGAAGGAGTGGAAGGAGTTGATGGTGTTGGGTTGTAGCCTCCATGTGATGGAGTTCCATGATGGGGTGATGGAGTTGACGGTGTCCTTCCGTGGGGTGGACTTCCTGCAATTAGAACAAGTATATATACACTTCAGTTCGAAGCTGAATTGTTATTATATTTGTTAAAAAAAAAAGGAATATGCATTTGTGTTTTGAGACGTTGAGACTGCCAAAACCTGAAGGGGGAGTTCCTGCATGAGGGTCTGGAGAGTAGTAGTTCTTTTGATCTTCCAAGCTAGTGGACATCACAGGAATGATCAGGCCCTGGACAAGCAAACAAGCAACCGTAACCCACATGAAGTGAGAATCTTGTCTTTCCCAGGCCATCTCTGTCTGCTTGGAAAACGCTTAAACAATTACAACGAATGAAATGAGGGATGGGGTGTGCTTCAGCGGAGAGCTAGCGGTGAATATAAAGAGCAGACAAGGGGAAGTAAATATTAGCAGGTGGAGGAGTGTGTGGTTAGTTGATGTATCGCAGAAGCATTAATATGAATCATTAATAACTTTGCTTTGTTGCAATTATGCTTGTTGGTCACATGAACATGTCCTTTACCCTACTTTCTCTTCCATTTTTCTTGTGTACGTGTCTCGAATTTAAATTATCGGCTCTTTTGCAATGCAATTGGCCCATGTTTGGTTAATCATTTTTGTTTGTCCTGTTTTCTGAATTCTTGTCTTTATTGCTTTGATAATTTCAACTTAATTTGCAACAGAACTCTAATCCAAATGGTTACAACACCTTCTGCGAGCAATGATCAGGAGATGCTTTCAACTTGGTAACCCAAAAGCTGTGGCCTTCAAGATTCAGCATTCCAGTAAGGATTTTGTGAAAGAAAGATGAAAAACAATGAAGCGAGCAACAATATTAAATGAATTAAGACTATCTCAATTACTTTAACTATGGCATAAAATGATTAAAATTTGTCACTATAATGTTGATCAATATAGAATTAATTGATTTGGGTACTGAAATTTGCTAACATTTTCCGAATCTAAAGGCATCTCTCCACTCGAAAAGGTTTATATAAATGTACTGATTGATGTTTGAGATGGGATCGAAGTCTACTGGACTTAAAACCTCTCAGAAAATGAACCCCACCTGGATATTAAGTCAAAGCTATTAAAATATTTGTCTAGCTTCTGCTCTTTATTTATTCCCCCTCTCATTTTAATTATCAAGTGCATGCCCTCTCATAAAATGTGTTCATTATAAATGACTTGTGAAACAATGGTCCTATAGCTATGCAGGTGGGATGCTAGTGAACAATTGAAATTACACTGTGGATTGAATTAAAATACATATAAAACAGAACAACAACACATTAAGGCCACTTCTCTAAGATTTTGAGATGATTCTTGTTTATCCAATCCTTAGTGAAGGCGAGTTTGAACTTGCTTGTAAACATTCAGTCCTCCCCTAAGCCAATTTATATCTGGGTGGTGAGCGGTCTAATCTTCACCTAACACAATGAAGCAGTTTCCTTTCCTGGAATGAGAGCACCTGTTACAAGATTGCTAGAGAGAAAAAAAATATGGAAACAGGCAACACAGCTTGCATGCTTAATGACGTGCTTCAATTTAGGGATATTGTAAAAACTTTTCGAAATCTGTAGAGTATAATGCCCAACTACTTTCTGTCACAGTCTAGTTGGTGCTGCCAGACACCGTTGAACCTCCAGAACTTAATCCATGCGTCTCTAGCTTGGTCCAAACCAGTAAAAAACTAGATTAGCCGACTAGAAAATATGAGAGTATAACCAAGTTAGATAGATTATGCTATGATAAATTATCAGTTCCAACCCTTCTTTTATTCCAACACAAACTAGCATTACAGCCAACTGCTCTTGATTTGTGATGTTACAGAACTATTACCACTAATTTTTCAGGCTATTATTGCCCAATTCCAAAGTTGTGACACGAGATGAAAATCTTTTGACAAATGGCTACAAGCTTGAAAAATGATTTGTAAAGACAAATGCATATAGATGGATCAATGACCATGACACAAACAAAATACATCGAAGCTCAGAAGACATGTTAGCAGTAAAGTCGAAAGGGGCCACAACTCTGAAACTGGAAGTGGGGTGTTTTCATTTTCCAAAACTTAATTACTTCTGCAGACAAGTAGGTGAGGTAGCAGAACATTGTAAGCAGAATAGTAAATATAAGACAGCGAAGGGTGGTGACAATATTAGTGTCTACAGTTGAATCTCTGACAAACCTACATTTGACCTATATTTTAACATAAATATTAAAAATAAGGGTCAATTTGGATGGAGAATTATAGGCTGTAATTTCAATTATTTTATCTTTTCCGCCATGAGCAAGCTAGAAACAGCTTGGCTTGTCCCTTCCCTTTGGACTTGTCAGCTTGGTAGACAACACCCGGTTAATGTTTTAAGGCCATCTAACAATGAAACCTTCATCATTTCTGATTTCTGCTGTTGAACTTCCCTTGTAAATGGCACATTAATTATTGCCTGCCACTGTTAATATGGCAGATATATTAACTTATGATTTTTAGGATGACTCCAGAATCAAAAATTCTCCAAATGCTTCAACTGCTGAACTTAACTGGGAATTCTGACAATTTCATATATAAAAATTTGAAATATTTATTTTCATTTTTTTAAGCTGTTCCACCAGTGTTGCCGATTTGAGTTGAAATTTTAGTAGATTGGACCTGCATGAGTTGGATTGGAATGAACTATTAGATTTTTTTTGCTTTATTTACAGAAAATATTTGATTTAAGTTTATTATATTATTTTAGTTTATTCTGAAATAATAAAGAAACTGTTAAGCGTAGTCTAGTTAGTTAGCAATAATTTGCAGATGTTAGGTCAAGCTTTGGCACATCACCATCTATTCAAAGAGTCGTGATCAAACAGGCCAACATTAATTGACTACAAGGTTGGCTCAACCTCTTGATTGTGAAGCTCTTTCTTGGTTAGATTTTAAAATACTAGGATGCCCAACCTGGCTTCCTTGATGCTTTGCCTAGAAAATTTTTTTATTGTGGTCTCATTTTTAAAATATTAAAATATTAATCGATAACATCATCGAATCTATATAACGAATTGTTTGACTCAATTTTATATAAGATGTTCTTAAAATATTTTTTATTTTTAACATATTATCACATCAATAATATAATATAAACCATATTCTAAAACTTCACTGTTCACGTTCCTTGGCTGCCTGGCATAGTCTATAACTGATGCCTATACAGCCATCAAGACTATCCATCTCCAGCCCAATGATGAAGAACAAGGATGAAAGCACTGAGCTTCAGATTATGTGCACAATACATTTAAGTGCTCTTCTATCATATCATTAGCAGCAGCCAGCAGCAGGACCATTATATGTTCTCTCATTTCATTTGATGAAATTATTATTACTATATATCATCTTTGAGTTTCTATCTCGTAATATTGATCATATAATTTAATTATCTGATATTTTTTAATATCTATTGAAAACTTATAGCATGCTATATATGTTTCCTTTTGGTTTCGATTAGAAGTTTCTAATTAGGCTTATTATTTGGCCAATAGCTGATTGATGGATGAAAAAACCTTTGGAAAAAAAAAAATGGTTGAGACTTGAGAGAGCTCATACTTCTTCAATGAGAAAAGCCATAACGTCACTGGCCTGCATGCTCAAGATGTGGGTGAGGTTCAATGGTACTCAAGAAACACAATTCTAGTCAAGAAACAATAATATTAATATATATATGTATGTATGTATGTTCATGTACCTTTGAAGTTCAGTATTTAAGCTCTACAAATTAACAGGTTGCATGTATGCACCGTCCTTATCTCGAAAAATCGAAAGTCTTAGCCTCTAACTTGATAAATGCAGTGCTGGCGTAAGAATTGAATTTTATGTACTTCTGCAATTATTTAATATCATATCGAAATCCAGCATAGATTCACACAAAGAACAGCAAAAATACAATTGTTTATGTTATCTATTATCAATTTATGATGTTAATAGATTATTATTTAAATTTGTTTCAATAATTAACATTGCTGCATAATATTATATATCTAATGAATGGCATATATAGTCTTGCAAGAGTGATGATAATATTGCTCCATGCGGTGAATTGTGATTTTGTGGCCCTTTACTGGATTTGGAAGATGACCAAACCTTTGCGTGAGGTAAACCACTGCCACAAAGATTTGGCCAGTGCAGCATATCAGTTTTAACACGTTTAAGAGTGGCAGAGAGCCCCAAGGCTGGTTATAACTTATATCTTTCCTCTTTATCTTGCTATTGTAAACTTGTAGTCAGCTGTCATTAGGGCTCATTTTCACCATTTTGACTTCGTAACGAAGAGAGAACTTTCTGTAGAGTGTTGGACTTGGCAGATTTTTAGGGATTCTTAGTAATAAAATATTCAAGGACAGTGACCACTCGACGGCCCCAGATTTGCATAATCTTTCAGATAAAATATGATGATTACATTTTACTCTCCAAGGGCGGTTAGCGCGTTATTATCATAGTGCACATGCAATGTTTATAATCACTATTTTGATACCTTATAGGGAGGTTATTTTTCCCTCAAAGTCAACAACTTGGCAAATAAATAATAGCATTAGTGCGATGGTTATGCATGGTTGACCTTTCTCGATAATCAACTGTTTTGACTTGTCGCTTCCTTTCTATGGGCTTGTTCTGTCACTACTAACTAATGATTGCGTGTATAAATCAACACTAGTTCACCTGATTACGACACTCAAACTATAAATTCCAACTTATAAGTCAATCTTTTGATCATCCATCATCATCACATTTAACAATGGCTATTCAAGTTTGCTATTTGCTGCTTTCCAACTGGGTGTTCTCTCTCTTAGCTGCAATGCTCTTGGCCATCTTGATACTGCTGAAACACAACAAAAGCTGTGGCGAAAACAAGAAGAAACTCCCACCAGGGGAAGTGGGACTTCCCTGGATAGGTGAAACAATGGAGTTCCTTAAGGCTCAGCGTAATAACAAATTATTCGAGGACTTCTTTGAACCTCGGATGGCAAAACATGGGAAGATTTTCAAAACAAGGCTACTAGGTTCTCCCACAGTTATAGTAAATGGCGCTGAAGCTAATCGTTTTTTCTTGTCGAATGAGTTCAAGTTGGTGCTAAGCTCATGGCCTTCTGCATCGGTTCAGCTAATGGGCAAGAACTGCATTATGCAGAAACAAGGAGAGCAGCACAGGTGCCTCCGGGGTATTATTGCCACTAGCCTAAGCAATGCTGGGCTGGAGACTATAGTGCCAAAAGTGTGCAGCACTGTTCAGCTGCACATTGAAAAGTATTGGCGTGGCCAAGACAGTCTCAGTCTTTATCGGTCAACAAAAATGCTGACGTTTACAATAGTGTTTGAGTGCTTGGTGGGGATCAATGTTAAGCCAGGTTTGCTGAAAACTTTCGAGGGAGTTTTGGAAGGTGTTTTTGCTCCACCAATTAAGTTTCCAGGGTCAAAATTCTCGAGAGCAAAGAAAGCAAGGTTGGAGATAGAGAAGATGTTGGTAAAAGTAGTGAGGGAGAAGAGAAATGAAATGGAAAGGAGAACGGATACGGAAGAAGCTAAAGAAGGAATGTTGTTGTCCCAACTGGTGGCTGCAATGATTCGAGGGGATATCACAGAGGAGGAGGTGATTGATAACGTGGTTTTGCTTGTCTTTGCAGCACACGATACTACTTCTTTTGCCATTGCCATGACATTTAAAATGTTGGCTCAGCATCAAGATTGCTATTCTCTACTTCTTAAAGGTACGTACATCCTATCTTATTTCAACTAGCTTTCTTACAGTCCCATTTTACCACTTTTTAACAAGCTTACTTATGAAAGTGTAAAAATTACTCTGGGGCAGAACACGTTGACATAATCAGCAATAAAAGGCCAGGTGAGATTCTAACTATGGAAGACATAAAGAAGATGAAATATACTTGGCAAGTTGCTCGTGAAAGCATGAGGCTCTTTCCTCCTATCTTTGGCTCTTTCAGAAAAGCAGTTGCAGACATTGAATATGAAGGATTCACTATACCCAGAGGATGGAAGGTGCGTTATCTGTCACTCTCTTTAAGACTTTTTTTTTCCCCTTCAATAATAATATTATCACATGTGAGAACATGCAAATACGTGAATCAGAGCATGTACCAAATTATAGATTACATTTTGTGAGTACGTTCAGGTGCTATGGACAACATATGGAACACATTATAGTTCAGAGTACTTCGAAGACCCTTCAAGTTTCGACCCAAGTAGGTTCGAGAAACCAGTCCCACCTTATGTTTATCTTCCTTTCGGAGGAGGGCCAAGAGTGTGCGCAGGCTACCAACTTGCAAAGCTAAACATTCTCACCTTTGTTCATTATGTTGTAACTCGTTACGATTGGTCTTTACTGTACCCCAATGAGCCAATCACCATGGATCCCCTCCCCTTCCCTGCACATGGAATGCCAATCAAAATTTCTCGTAAGTTGTAATAATAATGCAAAATGGCATGATTTACATTGTATCTACACATTCTACCTTGGAATGAATGTCAGTTACTTCGATCTATTAATCGGTTTTGAATATCTTTAGTTTTCACAAATTGCTATAGTTGAGAAACAGCCGGCACGAAACATTACAAACCAAATTAATACATACATAGGCTTAAAATTTGGCTTTGCATTTTATTCTTCAACATTTTACCTTTTCTCTTCCATTGGAACCGTATTCTAGTTTTCAGATCAAATTAATAAGACAAACATATTGCTAGAACTGAGACCCGGAATACTGAATACTTCCCATTTGGAAGTCGCCCTCAAGACCTAAAGTCAAGTGCTTGTACTTTATAGCTCAAGATTTACCATTAGACCAAGAAATGGCACCAATAAAGGAAGTCTTTATGACCTAAAAGATATAGAACGTCCCCCAAGTCATTATAGCACAATTAACCATTAATATCAGAAGGCACCTATTTAAGAACCAATGAATTTATTGAATAACCAATGAATTGAACTACAAGCAAAATCGAATGTCGTTTTGACTAGAGAAGGGAAAATAGTCATTCCATGTAAACAAAGCACAAATAAATATTGCAAAAGCGCAATTGGTCATTGCCTGAATTGTTTTCCGCCTCTGGTTCCTGTATTTTGATTCACCAATTTTCTTGATTCAACCCACAAGAATCAGAGCGTGATCCAGCCGGGAAAGAACCTCAGGTTGGGTGATTGCCACCCTCAACTTCTCATTCATTTCAGACCGAATGGTTTCAAACTGAAGACGGAAATCACCAACCACAAGGCAGAAACCAATGCAGAGTCTCAATTGTGAAAGGACCAGCTATGAGGGAAAGTAATGGATGGCTGTAATTATGGGATTTGAGCATCAACAACCTGTTAGGAAGGTAATCGTATCTACAAAATTCTTAAAAAAGTGGTGGATCTTTCACACACTGCTTAGGATCCGGCAATAGACTGTGACTAATTGGCTTCAAGCCTCTTCTGAACCAATACTTGACAAGCAACACTTCAAGTTTCCTGACCTGAAACATTTATTTTTCATTTACCATCAATAAAGTATTAGGACGAAGGAAAAAAAAAACCAATGCCTAAACTGCCAGCAAGAGCAAAGCAAAAGACTATTGGAGCAACTCTTAGGGAACGGCACATCTTTTCACCAGGTTTGGCTGATTCTTCCTGCAGTTTCATGACTATCTTCACAAACAAAGTACACTTAATTTTTAATATAAAATGCAGGCACATGAACTCATTTTAGACACTAACGAAAAAAAATTCCATAAAAACATTCAATGCATTTCACTACTCTCTATGGCACTTAAAAGAAAATTGCTTAACACACTATATCTTTGTTGTACGTAACCTAATTTTTTCAACAAGTGTTTTTGTCACAACCCATACTGGACATACAGAAAGTAACATTTTATGTAGTCATTTAAATGTGAACTATAATATTTCTTTCACTAATTAATATTAGTATCACACAAAACAGAGTTTCTAATCACAACCACACCAATTCAATGTAGCTAGATACATTCAAACTCAAAAGGATTCCTACAGTAGGGCTATGATAATTTAGACAGCGGTCTATGGTTGCCAAGGGAACTCTATCGATATGCCAAAAGTCCTCCATCCAAAAACTCACTCTACTGCTCACCTGAGGCACACAACAACTTCAGTGAGTAAAACTCAGTAAGTAAGCTAAGTTAATATACGACAATAAACAATAACATTGGAATTCAATCTACAGTATGAAATTATCCACTTCTAACTACACAGGCATTAGCTAACATGTTAAAGAAGAAATGCTCCGAACTCACTTCGGTTACATTTGCATTCCTTTGCCAATTTTCTTTCTAGACCTTTGTAGGTCGATTCAATCTCACATAAGTGAGTTCACATTTCCCTACTCATCGCTTTTTCATGTACAATCACAATCACAGAATGAGGAAGCTTCCATAGTATCAGTTACAGTCACCTAGGGAAAGGCTCTCTAATCAAGATAGGACTTTTTATTTCACAGTCAGTTCCCATACAATAGCTCAAGGCTAGTCTGACAATCCGGGTGATACCGGGCCCATGCTACTGAATCTCGTCTAGAGAAACACATGGTCCAGACCTCCCCTCAAGCCATGGGAGTACGGAATGCTCAAGGCTAGTCTGACAATCCGGGTGATACCGGGCCCATGCTACCAAATCTCAACTAGAGAAACACATGGTCCAGACCTCCCCTCAAGCCATGAAACAGTACAGAACAATACAAATACATTTAGATGCCTACACTTGAAATAGCTCGAGGCTAGTCTGACAATCCGGGTGATACCGGGCCCATGCTACCGAATCTCATCTAGAGAAACACATGGTCCAGACCTCCCCTCAAGCTATGAGAGCTAAACTTCCTAGGTCTTGGCATGCCAATCACGTTTCATCATTCACAATCAGTCACATAAAGGAAGCTCTATATCAAGCTTCCAAAACAGTCACAATATTTCACATTCAAGCATCAAATTGCTAGCATTTAATAGTGTTATAATCCACAAAATTTCATACATACAGTACACAATTTATTGTGACCTCAGATTAGTTAGCTTACTTACCTTGTATGGCTGCTTTTCAATGCTTTTGATTGACCTAAAAATAAAACAAAAATCTCTTTTTAGGTCACCATACAATTGTAAAACATTTCCCCTTTTTGGCTCTATTTCTATACTTACTTTGACAAACAATTTACAACAACACTTGTCTACTTTCAAAATTCACACAATTTGGTAGACATATTTTAGACACATACCTCATGTCTCATTAAAATTTTTAGAGCAAATTGGGGTCATTAGGTCACTCAAAATAATCAAATTCATTACCTCAACCATCCTGCCACTGCATTGACTTCACTGAGCACTATCAACTTAAAAATTTTTAGGAATTTCAATCCTACTCAAATGGCTACACAAATTTATAGGATGGTATATAACATATATATATACCTCCATACCAAAAATCAGGGCTTTTCAAGGTGTTTAACCCATTCAAATCCATTTATTTCTAACTGCCCTGTTTTGGAAACTAAAAATTCCAGTTTTAACAAGCCAACTTTAAAAATATATAACAATTCACACAGACCTTCAATCTCAATGAAAATTTACAGTCTCATATATGACACATAAAAGGACTTTCATACCAAAAATCAGGTAATTCTATGAAGATTTGGACCTTCAATTAAAATCGTCTTCCCCTACTCTGTTCTAAGACAGGGGAATGTGTAATACCATACCAGAAATTCAAAAATTCACTACAAATCACCTACTTCGAATTTTTGAGTGAATCCAATTGCTATACACTCCTGGACATGTCTATTTTCATCCATAAAAATTTCAGAACAAGAAAATGTCCCACTGATTTTTGGTAATTTTCGGAACATGCACTGCTCAGTGTAACAAAATTTCCAGGATTTAAACTAAACTCTCAATTCTTGCTTATATCTTCATCCTCTTGCTTAGATGCACTCAAAACTCATTCAAATTCATGTTTCCACCCAATTTCCAGCAGCACAAACAACAATTCACATACTCACATCACAACCCAAAAGAATTCTTGCAAATACATACACAATAGCACAAGAATTCTAAAGAAGAGAAGAGTTCTTACCACTTGCTTGCTTGAATCCTTGGTGAAGTTGTGTGTGTGTGTGTGTGTGTGTGTGTGTGGAGCTTAGAGGAAGTGAAGGGCTGGAAACGTGACCTGGTAAGTTAGAATGGAAGAATTCTAGAATTCTTCTCATTTTATATATAAACACAAGGCAAAGTTTCCATTTAGTCCATCTCTCCTCCTTTATAACCATTTAATCCATTATTCTTCTCATTAAGCCCCTCATTCTCTCATCTATTACATTACAAATCCAACACATAACTAATACATTAATACATATATTACACATGTAACCATAACACATGCTATAATGTACATTACAAAAACTTAGGATATTACAACTCTCCCCCCCTTAAAAGAATTTCGTCCTCGAAATTTAGCACAATTATTCGAATAGAGAGGGGTATTTGGTCCGCATCTCCTCCTCTAATTCCCAAGTTGCTTCTCCTATGGAGTGATTTTCCCAAAGTACTTTCACCAATGGTATGCCCTCTTCCGAAGTCCATGCTCTTTGCGATCTATAATTCGGATCGGTCTCTCCTCATATGTAAGATCGGCTCTCAACTCCGGAAGTTCAGAACTCAGCACATGGGATGGATCCGAAACATATTTCCTTAACATGGAGACATGAAAGACATCATGCACTCCAGACAATGAAGGTGGTAAGGCAAGTTTATATGCTGCCTCTCCAATCCTTTCCAGAATCTCATAAGGGCCAATATATCTTGGACTTAATTTTCCCTTCCTTCCAAATCGCATCACTCCCTTCATAGGGGCAACTTTAAGGAACACTTTATCTCCTGCTGCAAATTCTAACTTCTTCCTTCGTTGATCAGCATAACTCTTCTGTCTGCTTTGTGCTGCATTCATTCTGTCCTTCACTTTTCGGATGATATCACATGTTTGTTGTACAATTTCGGGCCCAAGTATCTTTCTTTCGCCAACCTCATCCCAATGGATGGGTGATCTACACTTCCTCCCATACAAAGCTTCATAAGGGGCCATTCCTATTGTGGATTGATAGCTGTTGTTGTATGCAAATTCAACCAAAGTCAAGTGCTTGTCCCAGCTATCCTTGAAGTCCAACACACAGGCTCTAAGCATATCTTCTAAAATCTGGATGGTCCTTTCCGATTGACCATCTGTCTGAGGATGGAAAGCTGTGCTGAACTTTAGTTTAGTGCCCAAAGCCTTATGTAAACTTTTCCAGAATTGGGAGGTAAATCTTGGGTCCCGATCTGAAACAATAGATACCGGTACTCCATGTAGTCTAACAATCTCATTTACATAGAGCTGGGCATATTTGTCCATAGTGAAGGTAGTGCGCACGGGAAGAAAATGCGCTGATTTTGTCAACCGGTCCACAATCACCCAAATTGCATTACATCCATTCCTCGTCCTCGGTAGACCCACAACAAAATCCATAGTGATGTGTTCCCATTTCCATTCTGGTATTGATAGTGGATTTAGTAATCCCGATGGCCTTTGATGTTCAGCTTTAATTTGTTGACAAACTAAGCATTGTTCAACAAATTGAGCTATTTCCTTCTTCATACCAACCCACCAGTAGTTATTTCGGAGATCCTTATACATCTTTGTACAGCCAGGATGCACCGAATAAGGAGAATTATGTGCTTCATTCAATATTTCTCGTTTCAACTCTATCACATTAGGCACACACAATCTTCCTTCAAAGTATAATACCCCGTCGGAGGAGATAACAAAACCTGGCCTCTTCCCCAATGGAACTTCTTCCCTCACCTTATTCAAAAAGGCATCTTCACATTGACTCTTCTTGATCTTCTCAAAAATGGTGGGTTGTACTATCAATGAAGCCAAGTGTAAGCATTTATTCGGCTGAATAATCTCAATAGCAAGTTTCTCCAAATCTTGCATTATTGACCATTGTGTGGTAATTAAAGCAGCCATATGCCCAGAAGACTTTCTACTCAAGGCATCCGCCACCACATTCGCTTTTCCAGGATGATAATTAATGACACAATCATAATCCTTGACCAACTCTAGCCATCTCCTTTGCCTCATATTTAATTCCTTCTGAGTGAAGAAATATTTAAGGCTCTTGTGGTCGGTATAGATCTCACATCTTGCTCCGTATAAGTAATGCCTCCAAATTTTCAATGCAAACACCACTGCTGCTAGTTCTAGATCATGGGTAGGGTAATTCTTCTCATAGTCCTTCAATTGTCGAGATGCATAGGCTATAACCTTGCCATTTTGCATCAAAACACACCCCAACCCGTTCTTAGAAGCATCACTGTATATCACAAATCCTTCTGAACCAGAAGGAATGGTCAGTACTGGAGCTGTCACTAATCGATTCTTGAGTTCCTGGAAACTCTTTTCGCAGTCTTCTGACCATACAAAAGCTACATTCTTCCTAGTCAACTGTGTTAAGGGCGAGGCTATCTTGGAAAAGCCTTCAACAAATCTCCTATAGTATCCAGCCAATCCCAGAAAGCTACGCACTTCAGTTACATTAGTCGGTCTCGGCCACTTCACAATAGCTTCCACTTTATTTGGGTCTACTGAGATCCCATCACCTGAAACAATGTGACCCAAGAAGGAAATCTGGTTGAGCCAAAACTCGCATTTCTTGAATTTGGCATACAGTTTCTTCTCTCTCAATAACTGCAATACCCTTCTCAAATGCTCTTCGTGTTCTTCAAAATTCTTAGAATACACCAAAATATCATCAATGAACACAATGACGAATTTATCCAAGAATTCCTTAAAAACACGGTTCATAAGATCCATAAAAGCAGCTGGAGCATTCGTGAGTCCGAAAGGCATCACCAAGAATTCATAGTGCCCATACCTCGTTCGAAAGGCAGTCTTGGAAATGTCTTCCTTTCTGATCTTTAACTGATGGTATCCGGATCGAAGATCAATCTTAGAAAACATACTTGCCCCATGCAACTAATCGAGTAGATCATCAATTCTTGGAAGTGGATACTTGTTCTTTATAGTCACCCGATTCAACTCACGATAATCAATGCACAATCTCATTGTCCCATCCTTTTTCTTCACAAACAGAACCGGTGCTCCCCAAGGAGAGACACTGGGACGGATGAAACCCTTATTCAGTAACTCCTGTAACTGCTCCTTCAGTTCTTTAAGTTCCGTTGGTGACATTCGATATGGAACTTTGGATATAGGAGTGGTTCCTGGTAAAAGATCGATAGTGAATTCAATCTCTCGATCAGGAGGGAGTCCGGGTAAGTCTTCTGGAAATACATCTGTAAATTCATTTACCACTGGAATGTTCTGAATACTCTTTCCTTCCTCCAGTGTCTCCATAACACAAGCTAAGAAACCCATACATTCCTTCCGAAGGAACTTTTGGGCTTTCAAAGCTGAGACAATCCGTGGCAATGAAACTATATCCGCCCCAATAAAGCTGCACTCCAATCCGAGTGGAGTATGGAATACCACTTTCTTCTCAAAACACTTGACATCTGCATGATATTTAGATAGCCAATCCATACCCAGAATCACATCAAAATCACGTATCTCCAAGATGATTAGATTGGCCTCTAACTCTTGGCTGTCTATTTTGATCGGGCAGGATTTCAACTCTTCTTTAGTACACAATGTCGTCCCTGAAGGAGTAGAGACACACATCTCAACCTCCATAATTGAAGGCTTTACCTCCACTTTATGAGCAAAAGTATGAGACATAAAGGAATGAGTGGCACCCGAATCAAACAATACATGAGCATTATGACCCAGAACAGAGATAATACCAGAAACAACCGATGGAGCCTCCCGTGCTTCGGTGGTGGTGAGGGCATAGACTCTTCCTTGAGCTCGTGGTTCTCTGCCTGGTGCATTCTGAACTCTACCAGGAGTAATTGGAGCTTAACTGGCTTCAGGACATGAAGCAACAAAGTGTCCGGTTTTTCCACATCGGAAGCAAGCTCCAGTCTTGAAATGACACATTCCTTTATGTGGTTTGTGGCATGTGTCACATACAGGAAATTCTTTTTTGCCCATATTCTGCTTCTTCTTTCCCTTGCCTTTCTCGAACCGTTTGCTATTATTCCTCCATGGCTTCCTTGGTTGAGAACCAGAACCCTCTTCTTTAGACTTGCTAGCTTCAGTCATTTCTTCATCTCTGTCCAATATCTGAGCCTTCCTCAGCACTGCACTGTAGCTTTTCAATTCAAAAGCTGCCACGTGCCTTCGAATTTCTGGTTTCAGGCCTCTCTCAAAGAGCTTGGCTTTCTCCTCTTCTGTATTGATGAGGTGTGGAGCAAATCTGGAGAGAGCCTCGAACTTCCTTTCATATTCTGTGAGGGACATGGACCCCTGAGTTAACTGTAGAAATTCAGCAATCTTCTCATTCTTCAATGACTGAGGGAAGTACTTGTCATAAAACAACTCTTTAAACTGAGCCCAAGTAAGCACTCCATCTTCTCCAGTGTGAGCTCTCTTGGTCATTTCCCACCAGTAACTTGCACTATTGTCTAGCATAAAAGTAGCACATGTGAGCCGTTGTGTATCAGTACACCCCATAAGCTCGAATATTCTCTCCATTTTACGAACCCATTCTTCTGCAGCTAATGGGTCTGTTGAGCCTGTAAAGGATGGAGGGTTGAGTCTTCTAAACTGCTCCACAACTTGTATATTTTCAGAAGTGGTGGTGGAACTAGGTTGTGCAGCCTCCCGTCTCACATCAGTCAAAATCTGTACTAACTCCTGGACTGTAGTGTCCTGAGCCCGTGAGCTGCTACTAGTCCCAACCTGCCTCTTCGATCTTCTATTTCTGACCAAAGCAGGTTCATCCAGCTCCAAGGTTCGTCTCACTCTAGATGTGGTGCTACCTCTTCTCATTTCCTCCACGGTGGGGTTATCGGCCCTCCTGGGTCGTCCCGGTCGAGACATGACTATCAATTCTGATCATTAGAACAGAATGAGGCACCACATAAATAACGATAATTCTACTAATAATAATAATTAGCACTCCTCATCATATACAACCATTTCAGAGATTTCAATATAGAAATCAAACAATTATCAATCTTACTTACTATGGAGGATTTGGCATGGACTTGGTTCCCTTGACCGCTTGCAACAAAATGTCTACAGAACCTTAAACCTATGCTCTGATACCACTACTGTCACAACCCATACTGGACATACAGAAAGTAACATTTTATGTAGTCATTTAAATGTGAACTATAATATTTCTTTCACTAATTAATATTAGTATCACACAAAACAGAGTTTCTAATCACAACCACACCAATTCAATGTAGCTAGATACATTCAAACTCAAAAGGATTCCTACAGTAGGGCTATGATAATTTAGACAGCGGTCTATGGTTGCCAAGGGAACTCTATCGATATGCCAAAAGTCCTCCATCCAAAAACTCACTCTACTGCTCACCTGAGGCACACAGCAACTTCAGTGAGTAAAACTCAGTAAGTAAGCTAAGTTAATATACGACAATAAACAATAACATTGGAATTCAATCTACAGTATGAAATTATCCACTTCTAACTACACAGGCATTAGCTAACATGTTAAAGAAGAAATGCTCCGAACTCACTTCGGTTACATTTGCATTCCTTTGCCAATTTTCTTTCTAGACCTTTGTAGGTCGATTCAATCTCACATAAGTGAGTTCACATTTCCCTACTCATCGCTTTTTCATGTACAATCACAATCACAGAATGAGGAAGCTTCCATAGTATCAGTTACAGTCACCTAGGGAAAGGCTCTCTAATCAAGATAGGACTTTTTATTTCACAGTCAGTTCCCATACAATAGCTCAAGGCTAGTCTGACAATCCGGGTGATACCGGGCCCATGCTACTGAATCTCGTCTAGAGAAACACATGGTCCAGACCTCCCCTCAAGCCATGGGAGTACGGAATGCTCAAGGCTAGTCTGACAATCCGGGTGATACCGGGCCCATGCTACCAAATCTCAACTAGAGAAACACATGGTCCAGACCTCCCCTCAAGCCATGAAACAGTACAGAACAGTACAAATACATTTAGATGCCTACACTTGAAATAGCTCGAGGCTAGTCTGACAATCCGGGTGATACCGGGCCCATGCTACCGAATCTCATCTAGAGAAACACATGGTCCAGACCTCCCCTCAAGCTATGAGAGCTAAACTTCCTAGGTCTTGGCATGCCAATCACGTTTCATCATTCACAATCAGTCACATAAAGGAAGCTCTATATCAAGCTTCCAAAACAGTCACAATATTTCACATTCAAGCATCAAATTGCTAGCATTTAATAGTGTTATAATCCACAAAATTTCATACATACAGTACACAATTTATTGTGACCTCAGATTAGTTAGCTTACTTACCTTGTATGGCTGCTTTTCAATGCTTTTGATTGACCTAAAAATAAAACAAAAATCTCTTTTTAGGTCACCATACAATTGTAAAACATTTCCCCTTTTTGGCTCTATTTCTATACTTACTTTGACAAACAATTTACAACAACACTTGTCTACTTTCAAAATTCACACAATTTGGTAGACATCTTTTAGACACATACCTCATGTCTCATTAAAATTTTTAGAGCAAATTGGGGTCATTAGGTCACTCAAAATAATCAAATTCATTACCTCAACCATCCTGCCACTGCATTGACTTCACTGAGCACTATCAACTTAAAAATTTTTAGGAATTTCAATCCTACTCAAATGGCTACACAAATTTATAGGATGGTATATAACATATATATATACCTCCATACCAAAAATCAGGGCTTTTCAAGGTGTTTAACCCATTCAAATCCATTTATTTCTAACTGCCCTGTTTTGGAAACTAAAAATTCCAGTTTTAACAAGCCAACTTTAAAAATATATAACAATTCACACAGACCTTCAATCTCAATGAAAATTTACAGTCTCATATATGACACATAAAAGGACTTTCATACCAAAAATCAGGTAATTCTATGAAGATTTGGACCTTCAATTAAAATCGTCTTCCCCTACTCTGTTCTAAGACAGGGGAATGTGCAATACCATACCAGAAATTCAAAAATTCACTACAAATCACCTACTTCGAATTTTTGAGTGAATCCAATTGCTATACACTCCTGGACATGTCTATTTTCATCCATAAAAATTTCAGAACAAGAAAATGTCCCACTGATTTTTGGTAATTTTCGGAACATGCACTGCTCAGTGTAACAAAATTTCCAGGATTTAAACTAAACTCTCAATTCTTGCTTATATCTTCATCCTCTTGCTTAGATGCACTCAAAACTCATTCAAATTCATGTTTCCACCCAATTTCCAGCAGCACAAACAACAATTCACATACTCACATCACAACCCAAAAGAATTCTTGCAAATACATACACAATAGCACAAGAATTCTAAAGAAGAGAAGAGTTCTTACCACTTGCTTGCTTGAATCCTTGGTGAAGTTGTGTGTGTGTGTGTGTGTGTGTGTGTGTGGAGCTTAGAGGAAGTGAAGGGCTGGAAACGTGACCTGGTAAGTTAGAATGGAAGAATTCTAGAATTCTTCTCATTTTATATATAAACACAAGGCAAAGTTTCCATTTAGTCCATCTCTCCTCCTTTATAACCATTTAATCCATTATTCTTCTCATTAAGCCCCTCATTCTCTCATCTATTACATTACAAATCCAACACATAACTAATACATTAATACATATATTACACATGTAACCATAACACATGCTATAATGTACATTACAAAAACTTAGGATATTACAGTTTTTGTGGCAAACAAGACACCAATGCAATTAATAAAATTTGGAAAATTTTTCAACCATAAAAATCTAGTATGGTACTGGATGTCCTTAACATCTTCCTCCAGAAACATGGAAGCTATGATGTTAGATCAACCATTTAGGTTTCATGAATCAGACATTAATAGCAATATAAGTAAACCCACAGCCTTTGAAAAATGATAAAAATGGGTAAAAGAGAGAGACAGAAGTAAAGTGCAGACTAATAGCATAAGTACAGGTAATACGCCATTGTGTAGATTAGCACAAAAATCATGGAATGGTTTTTCTCTAGCAAAGACAGAGAAATGAACAAGCTAATTGTAAAGATTATGATCAACTGAAACAGGGGAAACCACAACTAGCTTACTGAAAATTGAAATTATAGAAGAAAATCACAAAAATACGTATGCCAGACAGATTTTGGTCACAGTCAGAGCAAGATAGAGTTCCAGGCATCCTATTCTTAACACTCATGCAGTTTATCCATTCACATTGAAGTCCACTATAAGGTGAATAAAAAAATTACTACAAAATCTTAATGCAAACTTCTTAAAGTGCTATAATGCAATCTAGTAACGGAAAAGGTACGTGCAATAGAGCAAATAAATAATTAAAATCGTAATCAAACTAATTACATAAGATAACAACTTCCTATTAAAAATATAACAAATTAATTAGGTGGCGAATATTTACAGAATATATGATCTTGCAAGAGAATAGAACCAAGGATCCAACAGTTATACACATTTTATGTATGGCCTTTTATTAAGGAAGTTTTCTTCCTTTGCTGTAAGAAACGACCAACATCACTCTTTTACTGACCTATTTTCAAGTCATTAATTTGTCCGTAATGTCTTACTAATTGTGAAGAGGTATTAGCAAGAAAGGAAAACCGACCTGTTTAACAATGAAGGGCTCCTCAGCAAGACTTAATGGTTCAGTTAATATAGTAAGAAAACCATTCCGATTCCCGAAAACAACATCCGTGAAAGGACGATCACCCACCTGCCACAAGCAAAATTAGCCCAATGATAAAAACCAAGTTCAATTGAAAAAAGGGAAGCATTAAAATAATTTATTCATATCTACCATGATAAGTTGAGCGGATTTACAGCCAAAGTGTTTCTCAATCTCTTCCGCAGTCCCAGCTGGTTTCTTCACCCCTAAAACATAACATATTCATCTCCACATCAGTTAGAGCTGAACTTGAAAACAAGTTGGCCAACTTCACTAACCACACTTAGTTTTCATTGAGTTCTAAAATCAATTTAGAAGGCATTGAACATGCAAGACAATAAACTTAAACTTTGATAATAGGGAAGGATCCATGGCACCAAATTTCTTACACAAATTATAAGTAATTGAGTTGAGATTGACTGTAACATGCATAATTAATGCACCTTAAAAATGACAAATATCTTATTCAAGATCAATCTTTGGAAGTGCATCAATCCAAGGGCTCACAACTTGTGTAAAAAAGTGAACCTAACCCTTGATAATAACGTTAAAGCTTGAACTAAAAATAAACAAATAAACACTTACTGTGCCTTATAACTTTGATCCCAATTTTCCCCTCAAGCGTCCTCGCTTTTGTACCATCGTGATCATACTCAAGCAGACCTAACACAACAAAGCAAAACATACATTGTCAAAACAACAAAAACAAACAGCAATTAGCAATTGAATCACAGCCAAAATTACCAGAAGAATTACTAAACACGGCAATATCGTGACCAAATACAGATTTACACCGCTCCACTGAAGAACTAACCGGACCCCAAAGCGTCAAAGAGTAAGGAGCAGTAATCGTGTTATCTTTATCAAACACAACCCCTCGAAAACCCCTTCTATGCAGCTCCGCCCAATCAATGTACCTTATATCAGGCACGGAAACGTGCGGCAACGCCAAGTGACGATCTTTAACGAAAACAGCTGCAGAAGAAACAATGCCCTCCACATTGATTCTCTGCCCCAATGCCGCTTTCAAGTTCGCCCACCACATGTTTGAGGAAAGTACTTTGAAATTTTCGTCCTCGTTATCCTTCTCCTCGTCTTGTTCTTGGTTTTGGGGTTCTGGGTTTTGGTTAAAGAGCTTGTTAGCACCAGTTGAAGAGCACAGTTGAGCAAATAATGTAGAATTTTGATCTGGGTATGAATCGTTGTCCCCTTTCAGCCTTTTCTGCTCTTGTTTGCTAAAATGAGTTGTTGGCTGGAGAGCGAAGAAAGAGATGGTTATGGCGGGGATTTGGGTCCTGGGAAGTGAAAGAAAATGGTTTTTTTCGTTTAGATGATGGAAGTGGAGGAACTGGGTCGGAATGGGATACCAGCAGGTGGTGGACAGGGGAAGAGGAGCAACAGAGGTCGATTGCATTTCTTAATTTTTTTTTTTTGGTTTATTTTGTTGTTTTTTAATAAGGGTATGTCAGGGCGTAAACATTAAAGAAGTCTATTTTAAATTCAGTAGTGGACGTTTTGGATTCGTCAAGTGTTTGTTACTTCCAGCTCTCGGAAACCCAGGCACCACTCATTGGCTAACAATGTGAGGTGAATAGTATTTGGCTTTCAATTTTGTTATTTATCACACCTATATGGAATTCTTTTTTTTATTTAAATTTTAACAAATTTCGATCTATGAGAGGAATGGAATTAATGCACGATACATTTGCTCCAATTCTTGCTGTTGTTAGGATGTTTTATTGATTTTTTTAAGGATTGTGTTATTTTAGGAATAATGGGGAAGAGTTGGGATTAAGTTGAGTTCATTTAGACTTCTAAATGTTTCAAAATTTCCTTAAGATTACTGATAGGGCAATTTCAATTACTTAAGGCATTTCTTTCTAGAAACACTGAAACTTAACCTTTGTATAATCGTATGACATGTGACAGTTAATAAATCCAATGGTTAGAATTTGATTTATTATTTTTTACATCCAAAATAGTACAGTTTCTTTAATGTTGAAAAACAAAATCTTTTAAAATCTTAAAGCGTTTTAACTTTTCATTCTTCTTTTGTACTGTCTTTCAACGTTGTTCTTGTCATCTCAATGGTAAGGAGAGATTCTGCATAATTAGATTCGCATGAGCTTTGCAAACATTGCTTTTTTTTTTTTTTTCTTAATAAATCTAGTGTCAGTTTTGGTGTCACCCTGTCGCGAATCGGTCACAGGCTTGCTGGGGTAGGAGGGGATTTGGATTTCGGTGGGACATAAAAGCAGAATGCTCGTTTCCTTCCTGCTGTGAATGGGCATTGCTTCTCTAATAGAAGTCAAAATAAACTGAAATATAGTGGACAAATTTCAAAAGCTCAGATATATAATACATAATGAGAGAAAAAAAAAAAAAAACGCAAGCAAAAGAGATAATGACTGCAAAATTGCACCCAAGGGATACTTTGATGTAGCTGTGTATGAATTATGAAGGAAGGATCTGCATCTCTTCCTTCATAATTCATATGATACTATGCCCTCTACGACGGAAATATTTCTTGCATTTCCTATTGGGTATCCAATAATATTGGAACAATATTATGACACGCCCACCAATCTGACCATATTCTTCATTTCACCATTTCTTGAACTTAGTAGCTTCAGTCCCGCCACTGTAATCTGTTGTGAAATCTGCACCTCTTTGCCAATTGGTTGATAAACGACTTTGACATATTCAACACTAAATTTGGGTGAACTGCTAACCTGGCAAAATCCGATATATGCCATCAGATAAACACCTTTGATGACTTGATGTTCCTTCCACTCCTTTTATTGTAAGACCAAATTGGCGTGCAGGCCTGCTCAGGTCCTTGACTATCCAATTCCATCTCGAACGTTGATCTCAAGTTTAACGATATAAACGTTCAAATTTCAACTTTGCTTATATTTGTCATCGTCAACTGAAAAATTGTTAGGCCAACTGTAGCTGGATTGCTGAAGGCAACAATGTGGTCGTCTTCTCTTAGGCTGCCATCAATAATGTTACTCTCACTGTTAATATGTTCTCTGATGGCAGTCTCAGAGAGGAATTTCTACGACGATGTTGAAGTGACTTTTGGTGACTGGCGTGGGAAGATACAGGATGGAGGTCAAACCCTTACCCTCTCAATGAACAAAGCTTCTGGCTCTGGCTTCAAAGCCAAGAAAGAGTATCTATACGGAAGGTTTGATGTTCAAATGAAACTTATACCTGACAAATCAGCTGGCACTGTGTCCACATTTTTACGTCAATTTCAATCTTTCAATTCTCTGATATTTTCCCTTGTAATGTATGATGCTTTTCTGACTGAATTTGGTGATATTTTGCAGCTATCTTCCGAAGGACAAAACCCATGAGGAGGTTGACTTTGAGTTCCTGAGCAACCCTTCTGGGGATCTATATACAGTGCGCACCAATGTGCATTGTCAGGGACAAGGCAAAAGAGAAGAGGGTTTCACACTCTGGTTTGATCCCACAAAGGACTTCCACACATATTCTCTAGTCTGGAATCCTCAGCGGATCATGTACAATTCTCTTACCATGCTCAATAGTTAACCAACATCACTCAACTTCTGTATGTATGTGTTGAAAATCAGATGATCTTGATCTTGAGTTGTTCTAAAGTTTATCAGAAACATTCTTCTATTGAAAGATTCTAAAATTCTAATAGCCACCAAGGAAGATTTCCGCAAAACTTCAATATAAACATGTAATGATTTCTGATGCATGTGTACTTGTTTCCCTTTCCAGGTGGTTGGTGGATAACAAACCAGTAAGGGTGTACAACAACTTTGAAAAGCTTGGTGCTCTATTTCCTAGCAAACAATCCATGAGGCTTTATGGGAGTCTTTGGAACGCTGATCAATGAGCAACAAAAGGAGGAAGTGTGAAGACCGATTGGTCAAAATCTCCTTTTGTTACTTACTACAAGAATTTCAATATAACAACCTATGCAAGGCAGAATCTAGGAGGTGACGCGGCTGGCCAAAGCCATATTGAATGGTTGCAAAAGAACTTCACGATTTACAACTACTGCATTAACAAGAAGATTGTTTAATGCAGTACAGCACAACCCCTAAAGCAACAGACCCTAGGAATGGGAGCAAGCCTGGAACTTGGGCTCCAAAAATTACCAATGGCAAAGCTAAATGGTCTCCAAACAGGGCAAAGCTAAATTGTTCCCAAACAAAGGCAAAGGTAAAGGCTTTCCACGAAAAAAATTGTACAGGAAACAGATGAGTAAAAGGTCATAATCTCTTGGCTTGATGCTTTTCTAATTACTTTTGATGTGTTTTCATACTTTTAGATTTTCAGTCCAATTTCATAACCACACACAATCAGGGTTCTTTCTAAACTGAAAACAATAACAAGAATAGTCAGTCTTAATGTCAAAAAAACAAAAGGAGAATGAAGACTAACAAATGGAAGCATTTATAAAGTATAATCATGCAATGACTGTATAATTAGTATTAGACCATAAAAAAATGTCTAAATAAACTTTTAAGAGAAATGAAGGAAGTCTGTTCCACAAAATCAGCAAGAGAGCAGAGACAGATACAAAAAGAGAAAAAATAGAGAGAATAAGAGAGAAAGTACAGGCTCTTGCCTAGTGTTTCTCCGTTCTTATTCATTAGATCATAAAAAATATTGGATTTTTGGTTGGTAAAACCTGAACATTCAATTTAAATATTATATATCACATGTTAACGTATGTCAGATTTATTCAATTTAATTATCCCCACCACCATGGTAGCACTGATCAAAGAAGAGCTTCTCCTAGCAGAACTCTCTACATGTTGAAAATGAACGATAACTTGATAACCATCCTGTCATCCGATACCTCATAATGTTTGTTTCTTAGTGTTCCTTTTAAAAACTCCCCACTTCATTAATCAAACAAGGAGGTCCCATATGATAGCGCTTTCCACCTAATGCATCTATAGATTACTCTCTAGTCAACTTTTCAAGACAAGCATATGGCAGGGGAAGTGCGTAAAATTCTGGCATAAAAGATAAGTTGGTCCATGATGGGGACACTAGGAAAGTGACTGAGTGAGCAGAAAGTGAAACGCCATTTATGGTCATCAATTGTTTTCATCACAACAAGAATAATCAAAATATTGAGATCTATGAACACTATAATATTAGATGTCAACAAGATACCACCATCAATGTGCTCAACGGACCAATGGCTTCATTCCCAATTTCATTAACATTATATGATTGTCACTTTACATATATTATTAAAGGAAAAGAGAATTCACTTATTTATAAAGCTTGAACCATGTGTTATCCAACAGAGAGGATCACTGCTCGCTCCAGACCTAGCATAAGAGAAGTACATGGGTTGAAGCTTCTGATTACCGTCAACAGAGGAGACATTGCCCTCAAATTAACAGAAGTGGAACAAATAACAGAAAATGTCCAAATGGTGACCACATGCGGATAGAATATTTTATAGCCCATATTAGCAGTCAGAGAGTTTCAAAAACCAAGGTTAATTTCAACATTGTTCAAAAACATGAATTTTCCTCCCGATCAACTGTCACAAAAATGGCAACTGACCCTTCTCTATCCTTCAATTGAGCCTATAAAACCCCTAATCTGGTTCTTTGACCAAGCTACATTTTATTTCCATTGTTCAGAGGGCTTCACTAGTGTGCTAAAGATGTCCTTCATATGATAATTCATGTCAATTTCTGTGATGGGGTTTTCCCATATTTGTTTACTCTCCAATCCGCACTAGATTCCCAAGTTAATGTTGGGATTCTCAATCTCCAAACCCCTTGAAAAATTTCTTAAATCAAATGAAAGGGCAAAGGAGACAAAATTGAAAACACTGAAACTTCCATTGTCGATTATCACTAACCCTCCTACCTCTCAGTCTTTCATGCATATTCAAACTCTGAAACAACATGTACAGCTCATAGCCACTTTAAATAAAGAAAGAAACATGCAATGCAACCGGCAAAATTAACCCAAAGCTTTCAGAAAACATGGTTCTTCTTAGCTGCTCAGAATATGTGCCAAAAAAAAAAAAAAGAGGACTTAAAACTTCAGAAACCGCAACCAACCAACAATGTGGCTACATAGAAGAAAACAACTTAGGCTATTATATCTTCTACTCCCGTTGTTCACTTTGCAACAGCAAAAAAGACCCTCAAAAACCAAAGAAACGGAGATAATAATATATACTAGAGTAAATTTGAAATTACCTTGGGGAGTAGAGAGAGCACCTTGTTCGCAATTGCGAGGGTCGGTAGAGAAAGGCATAGCCATGAGCTTCTTCAGTTGTGAAACAGACACACACGCAGAGACAGAGTGCTGAGTTCTGCTCTTTTAAGACAAACTCACGGAGACAGAGACAAAGACAAAGCTTTATTCTTTGTTTTACTTTGACTGGGACTAGCTGCGTGCATGCGTGCGTGTATTGTATTGTGAATGAGAAGTGTTATGATGGATGGGGTTTTAGAACGTACCTGATCAAATCACGAGGACGCTTTGCTTCTCATCATGACTTCAACTGAGCCGTTCCTATCGTACGCCCATCTATCATTGTCTCTCACCCTCTCCCCAATATATTTTTTTTTCAATTGAAAAAAAATATCTACGCAAGTGACAGAACCAGGCCGAGAGTTTTTTGCTTTCTACTGCATACATTATGAAATCACCCATAACTGTATCGAATTTGCACGAAACAAGCCAGTTATATATATATATATATATATGCGCAATGTTTTTATTGATTAAGATCGAGATTTTATTATTATTATTATTATTTTTACAGGGGGAAAAATCTGTCTGAATGGCCATGCATTCATGAACCTCCTGCAATTTTCTATTTTCAACTTCTACAGTTATTGTTGGTTAAATTTTTCAGCCTCGGCCACACTTGACATGCACATGCGTGGTTCGTGTGTCTCAGCTGCAGCAATGCCGTCATCACAGCAAATTAGATGGTAGTTGAAAGATTTTTGTGGGAATTAAGGATTGGAAATGTACTGTTAATTTCTGAATTCTAATGATCATAAATTTGAAGCTGCCTCCTTTTGCTGCTGTTTGGTGCGGCATTTATGAACTCTTTATCAACATATACACAAAATTCAATAATGGAAAAGACCTCAAATCCTTTACAATTTGACCAACTTAGTTGATTTCATTAGTAATAAAAACATGCCTCAAATCCAAAATAAATTGTCCAAATTATTTGATCAAAATAAATAAGAGTAGATCTATTTAACCTCTATTTTTCATCTCATAAAATCTTATTTTAATTTTAATTTTAATTAAGGATAAAATGATAATAAAAAAAATAAATAAGGATGTATAATAATTGACTTTAAACACTTAAAAAAATTTCTCATTTTCCTCGTAGAATTTTTCCATACTCTAACGTTTTTCCATTACCATTTATCTTTCCTTTTCTCTTTGCTAACTCCATTTATCTTCTTCCTTTACAACTACTGTTTCCTATTTCACTCCATTTTCCTCATATAATTAAACTCTATTTCTTTTTTTTTTTTCATTTTTGGTTGTGTCTTTGAAGATTTACGCGAAGAATCTTTCCAGGCTTATACAATCATTTTCTTGACATACTAGTTGGCGTTGATTTGTGTTCACGTTGAAGTTGGACAAAATTAAGGAAATATCAATAATTTCACTGTTTTGTTTAATCTTTTCATTCATAATCTGGGTAACAACATTTAAGTATTCATTAAGACCAATAATATTAAAGGTTCAAATTCAATCTTTACAGCAGAAACAATTACTTAAAGTTTGTATCTAATGCCGAAGTAATTCATTCGTATAAATTTATCATATCTAATTGAGAAAAATTCTAAGCTTATTTTCTTCTCTTCAATATGAAAATTGAGCAAATCTTAGTTTGTGTGAATTATAAACATGAAAAATTAAATAAATAAAAAAATATAATTGATTAATATTAAAATCATAGAAGAGTTTTAAATTATTGATTATATAATGTAAGCTGTAAGAATTGCAACAGTATAACAATATGAAAAAAAATAGACATAATTAAAATATAATAATTGATTTAGTTTATTAGAATATTGAAGTATGTATAAAATATATTTTAAATTAATGTTGAGGATAAAAGTAATTTATTATAAAGATAAAATTTTGTAATATTATTATTATATTTTTATTAAATTTACGGGTATAGTGAAATAAAAAATGGGGGGCGAATAAAACTATCCGATAAATAAAAGAGGTTTGGGCCCTTGAGCCCAATAAGAATGAGTTGAACTTGAAGCCCAATAATTAGCATGGGTAGCCCACCACTGCAACAAATTGCGTTTGTAGTTATCTTTCAATTTAATTTATCTATCTACGCTCTAAAACCCTAATTCCTCTATCTCGAAAAACCCTAGCAGAACCAATCGCTCGCTCAGCAGAGACTGAGACTCTGAAGCGCCACCATGTCCATGGCCACCACCAATCCACCTCCAAGTAGAGTGAACACCCAAACTGTAGAAAGAGCCGTAAACGCGCTCTTGAAGTGGAGAAAGTCAAAATCCCAAACACAAAAGCCTCAGCTTTTAGAGCAAGACGATTTCATTTACCTAATTCTAGCTCTCAAGAAGATCCCACAAAATTCCCGCACTAACCCACATAAAATCCCGCTTCCCCACTCGCTAATCGGCCGAGAAGATGACAACCCACCTGAAATTTGCCTCATAATCGACGATCGCCCCAAGTCCAACCTGACCAAAGATGCTGCATTGAAGAAAATAAAAAACGACGGCGTACCTGTCACGAAAGTCATCAAGATTACCAAGCTCAAGACCGATTACCGCCCCTTTGAGGCAAAAAGGAAGCTTTGTGATTCGTATGATATGTTTTTTGCCGATAAAAGAGTGGTGCCTTTGTTGCCCAAGTTGTTGGGGAAGCATTTTTTCAAGAAGAAGAAGATTCCGGTGCCGGTGGATTTGAAGCATAAGAATTGGAAGGAGCAGATGGAGAAGGTTTGTGGGTCGGCGTTGTTGTATTTGAGGACGGGAACTTGTAGCGTTTTGAAGGTGGCGAAGGTTTCGATGGGAGTGAAAGAGATTGTGGAGAATGTGGTGGCTGCTATCAATGGAGTTGCGGAGATTGTGCCTAGGAAGTGGGGGAATGTTAGGTCGTTTCATTTGAAAATGTTGGAGAGCTTGGCTTTGCCGGTTTATCAGACCGTTCCGGATATGAAATTGAAGATTGAGGGGATGAAGGATAGAGAAGAGGAGGTGTTTGATGAGGTGTTGGCGGAAGAAAATGTTGAGGATGTGAAAGATGATAGTAGTAAAAAGAAGTCAAAGAAGAAGGGGAGGATTCATGAAGTCAGATATATGGATAGTAATATCGGGGAGGTGTTGGATGAGCATGAATTGGGTAGTGATGATGATGGTGAGGGAGATATGGGTGAAAGTGATGATGGTGAAGGTGGTCAGATTGGTCAAATTGATGGTGACGACTTTTTGGGTAAGAAGAGGAAGAAAGGAGATAAAGAGAAAGGTGATAAAGTGCTGAAGAAGATGGTTAAGGTGAAGAAAGGTGACAGTATTAAGAAGATGAAAGTTGATGATGCCAAACAAAAGACGGAAGGTTTGTCCTTGAAGAAATCTGGGGAAGAGTCTAGTGGAAAGAAGGAGAAGAAGAAGAGTGGGCTTGGGAAGTTGAAGAGTGCAGAAATGAAGGTGAAGGACAGGAAAGTGAAGAAACAGTTGGTAGCATAATTATTCGTGGTAACTGATTGAAGCTCCTGAGAGAGGATTATTGAAGATTCACTGTGTATCGGACTAACTGTGGTTGTCTATTTGTCCTCTGTCAGATTTTGTTTAAATTGATATGAGGTATCTATGTTATGATCTTTTCATTAAATTCATGAGTTAGCTAATGGCAAAGTTTTGTATTTTCATTATAGAGAAACCTGTTGAAATTTTGCTTTTCTTTTCATTTTAATTTTAGTTTTTTTGTATTCAGTATGGCTCTTGCTGAGTCATTCTTTTTGAAACCAAAACTCTTAAAAAAATGGATGATGAGTTTCTATTATGGATAATTAGATATCATGAAGAGTCATCATAGAACAATTATAGTCCATAAATCAAATGAGATTAAAGCAAGTTTAGCTAGGCTAGACGTTTTATTGTGCCAAAGTAATACTAGGAAGTCATTGTTTATGACTTTAGAAATTGAGAGAATTATAACACAGAGAAAAGCGTCATTTTTGGGTTGTGAGCTCTGCAAGAAAAAGCAGATGATATTTTTTATGTATCTAAACGGAGCTTATTATTGTCGATTGAGCCATCATTTTGTTCGTCAATATATTTCCAATTGATGGTGTTTTGCGTTTATTTTGCAAGTGGATAGAGAAGGATGATAGATAATGAACACGTTTTCTGTAGAGCTTGAGTGTAAAATTTGGTTGGGTGATGGATGGGGCTGAACTGCGATGGTGTTGGTCATGCATGCCAAATAATGAGTTCCGCATATTTTTTTCTCAGGTCTTGTGATGAGGGTCGAATAGTGTCAAGTTGCGATTCTATGATGAGGGTCGAATAGTGTCAAGTTGCGATTCTATGTCCTCTTATTTCTTAAGATGAATATGGATATGTCAGCAAACCCTTGAGGTGGTGGACTGACCATCTGGTTTGATGTTTTGATGTGAAATTTCAGAATCGATCTTGTTTTTTAAATAAATTTACTAGATTGTCGTGTAACCAACCAATCGTGAGAAACCAATACATTTATTGAAACATTAAAGATGCCTAATTTTGAACTACTGACATCCGTTATATGAGATGAGAGAAACAAAGGGTGATAGAGTATCAGGGGCACTCAATTATCAGCTGAGGACAACAATGGAGATGATCATGCAACAAGCGATATTGTAAGGGGCGGGGGGAAAGTAAAAATTAGAGATGTGGGAAATTGTAGGAAGGAAAAAGGTAGTATTTTTCTGTTGTGTTTAGTGTCAAGGATGAAAAAATGGAGGTATAAGACAAATGCATAAATTTTTACATTATTCATAAGTTATATGAATTGTCGTAACCTATTATTCTCCACTGTCGATCTTGTTTCACGTTAATATGAAGTTTTAACTAATGAAAATTCAACCAGCTATAGAAAGATGGCTACTAAAAACTGTCGTTAGCACATGCAATAAGCTGAAACCTAGCAGTATTAACAAGTTTTGTGCTCAAGTACAGTTACAACCATATCAAAAGGGATCACTTATCTCTTAACAACCTTCTAACTAGTAACCTGTCAACAGAAACCTGCTTTTTCTGGTTACTTCTTGTAAATTTTATGATTTTTATCTATAAAATTAGTGGGAAAATTCATAAATGCTGTAAACAGCAGAAAAATAAGTCCTCCAGGATAACCAATCCAGAGAAGCCTGCAACCTAAGCTATTTTTTAGAATTCAGAAACATCATCACTAAAACAACCACTATGCATAAGATCATAATAGTGATGGTATTTTTTATCCTTGCATTTTCATTACTAACACCTTCACTGTCAATCCCCAGAAAAATATTCGACCTATTTTTCCCAGAGGTAACAGTGGCGCTCAGAAACAATGCTACGCAAAACGTTCATGTCAAGTGCGGGGCTGAAAAGCTGAACCAAGAACTGTTGATGCTCAACACAGGGGATGCCGTTTCTTGGCCATCACGGGAGATTTTACTCCCTCTAAAATGGTGCTATGTGCATATTGATGATGATAACAAGGGAGTTTTCTGGGCATCCCATTTGCGATGGCAATGCAGGCACTGCCTCTGGAGTATAAGGGATGATGGAGTCTACTTTTACAGAGAGAAGAATAAGAAATGGGTCAAGCAGTTGCTAGGTCCCCTTCCATTATGTGCATACCACTTGGATGTATAGCTCACAATTTTGAAAAATATTATAGTTTCTAATTGCTATCAATTAGAAATTGAAGATTATTTCATGATGGAATATCAAGAAGGTAGTCTTTGATTGATTAGGGAACGATTATTAGGCAAAAATGGAATAGGTCCTCCCTGAGTTTGAATGGCCCCCAAAAGTAAAATTATTATTTTTTCTTCTTTTTGTTGACTAGAAGAGTGGACATATATACATATATTTGTTAATCTTAATGTGGAACAAGTTTCTTTAAGATGTTAATATTATAATATTCATCTTTGGTTTTGTTCATCTAATCTGGAGTTGGTTTGTTTCCTAAGTAAAAGTTATTGAAATAGATCTTATTGGAGTAGATTTATAAAAATAGAGATTTTATTTAAAAAAAAAGAATTTGTTGATTGTTTTGTTAGATAAATATCCAAGTGCCTATTAAGATTAAATTATCAAAATAATTTTTTTATGAGGGAAGAATAAGATAAATCTTTTAAAATATGGTAATAGTATATTTGATAATTTATAACTTTAAAAAGCTCATGAAGAGTTTTTTCCAAATCCTTAATTTTGAGCTTTTCGTACAAGACATAAAACAATATTTTTAATTACCTATAAACTCTTATTATGTGGCGGCTAAATAAAAAAAAAATTAGAAGAGCCTTTCATATTAAAAGAAAAAACTATTCTGAACCAGTAGAAAGCCGAAACAAATACGCTCTTAATCACAATTACAAAAACACATCTCCCTAACACTAGTTTGTAGAAACAAACTTCATTTTTCTTTTTGGAATTCTTGACTCCTACCCCCTTACTTAGCTTGAACAGTAAAATAATGTAATGCAATTACTTAAATAGGTCGTAAATCGATAAAACATTTGGATTCATAGTTGAAATGATAACATTTGTAATTGAAAGATCTCTTCGTCAGCCGAGAAATTCTCCCCGACAAATCAGTTAACCGTTTTGTATTAAAAACAATACTCTTGTAGAAAGAATCCCAAATTCTTTACATGAGGCGAACAGAGCATTTGACCAAAATTTTTTTCATAAAAATTGATTCCACCATAACGTGTGTCCAACACATTTGCACGCTTAGGTTATTTATTAAAAAAATTGCGAATAGATTTGCATATCTAAACAAGATTAAGAAACAATTAATAATCTTTGTACCCTTCTCCATTAATATTTGGAAATCATATCTCATTTCGAGTATTTCAAAAGGAGTAATATCATATATGCATAGTTTTGTTTGAAGTGAGAGCGTTATGGGCATTGTATTGATTTAAAACCCAGAATTACAATCCTCTTAGAAAACTTTTCTCAATAATACTTTCTCTCTTGAATTTTTAAAGATGTTTATAGTATTTAAATATAGGGGGTGGTTCTATTAAATCCCCTATTGCATTCTATTCAAAAATTTAAGTTTTTATTATTTTTTATTAAACACCATAAAATTCCTAAATTATCGTTTAATATATTTATTAGTTTTTCTTTATACCAATGTTCAGAATTCTGATCTTTTTAAGCCACTATCTGAAATTTATTACTTATTATTCCGGTCTTCTTTGATATACTAATAATCTCCGAATATATTTTTATTTTTTATTTTTTGTATGTTGATTTTTTTTATTTTTTAATAAATCACTCGTTTATTGATTTCGGTGATTGTGGAGACATTAAAGAATGCATGATTGGCTTGAGAAAGTTTACTAACCTAGTAATGTTGTTTTATCGATTTACAAAAGTTTGATAATTTATAATAAATCAAAATATGTTCAATTTTTTTTGTCATAATTTTTTTTTTATTTCAAAGCTTGTGTGGTGAATTTTTTCAGTTTCCTGCAGCAATGGTTGATATTTCATGAAGAAAAATTGTAGTAAAGGACAAATCAAAATCCAAGAATGTGCTAAAAGTAATGCCAAATAAAAAAAAAAATCTTATATGTTTAGTGTTCATCATCCTATTCTCTCAAGACGTACAATTCCTTTTTTCATGACTTCAAAAAAACTTTTATCAATTAAAAAATATATATATATTTCCAACAAGATTTTAGTTTTCAAGCGTTTATATAATAAATTAGGGGTTAAGAATTTGGGGTTTATAGCAAAGTAAAGTGCAATAGTGAATTGTTTTTCTCATTTTCCTTATTTTACTAAAGCATAAAATTGTCAAAGAAATAATTGCTTAAAAATAGGGTTTAACGTTCAAAAAGTGGTGGTTAAATGGAACAACTCAAATATAAATATTAGGTTTTTTAACTAATCTTTGATCACAATTAGGAATTTTATTTGATAAAAATCAATATTCAAGATGAAACTAATCATCTAGTTTCAGATTAATTTAAGTTTGAACCGAAAAGTTTAACCAATAACTTGTAAATGGGTGCTAGCAAATTTCAAAAGTACATCCAAATAAAGGCTCAAAATTTTGTGCTTCAGGTTTAGGATGGTTGCAAGGAGAAGCTACAACCAAATAAATAAACAAAAACCATTTTGCTCTAAACAACTTTCTAACAATTCAACTGTCGGGAAAAAAAAAAATTCTGTTTCATCCTTATTGATATATATACTTTGTGCATTAAATCACATTGCAAAATTCATCCTGAGCCATCTTCACCATCACCATGCACAAGATTATGAAGTGTTTGATGTTCTTCATCATAGTATCTTCTTTTCTAACACCTTCCATGGCCGAGCCTTCAATTCCTAGAAAACTTTTCAACTTCTTTTTTCCAGTGGTCACGGTGGAGCTGGTAAACAATGCAACACACGACGTGTATGTCAAGTGCGGGGTTGAGAAATTCAACGAAAGATTGTTGACAATCAGCAAGGGGAGATCCATTTCATGGCAGTTCAGAGAAATTTTGTTCCCTCTTAAATGGTGTTATGTGCATATTGATGATGATAACCAGGGAGTCTTCTGGGCATCGCATGTAAGATTGCAATGCACGCATTGCCAGTGGAGTTTTCGGGAGGATGGCCTCTACTTTTACGTTAAGGACTTGCAGAAATGGATCAAGCGCCGGCTGTTCCTGGATCCTATCCCGAATGTGGATGTTTGAGTTTATTCTGGTTCAAGGTGGAGGTGGCCTTGTTAAGATTTTGCTTAGTTTCGCCAGATATTTAACAACTTTAGAGGACGATTATGAGGGGTCTATCAACTTGTTAGATAGGGTCATAGGGTCGTAGGGTCATATTTCTTTTTATTTAGATTCCGTTTTCGCTTTCAAACACGCATCCCTCGCTCTCACAGATTTGTTTTCAGACTTCGCACAACCATCTTTCATCCAAAATATATCTACTTAGTCGAGGGAATCCAAACCTTATAAACCAGTCCGAGATCTCATTCGTTAGTGATGAAGAATATGACATATGATGTTCTGATTCTTTAAAATAAGAACTCTAGGAAGTATTATCCTTGTTTCAATTTTACAGCCAATTGGGATTGTCCCAGTTGTTAAATTCAATTGATTTATTCAAAGTTGAATTAAGTTGCTAAAAGCAATTCCTGGAAAGGGAAATGGTTGATTAATAATTGGGATGTTAAATATATAAAACAACTGTATTGCTAGACTCACAATTTATATACGACCTAAACTCTGTAATCTAGTCCAACAATTCATATAGCAAAAATTTAGTGAAAGAGGACAAAAATAGAAAATAACAAGAGAAGTTACATCTCCAATAGGATTTTGTCGTGTAGACGGTCAACTTAAGTTGTAGAGTTTGGATTTTATATAAGTTATAAATCTAGTATTACTGATAAAACAATAGTAATATCAGCTTGCAATTAACAAGAACATCAGCAATTGAATTTGCAAAGAAAACCGTGGACCAAATTCAACAGAATTGGCGCCTAATTAAACTGTTGACAGCTTGGCATTGTGCTGCAATTTTAACAAATTTCATCAGTTCTAATTTGGAACATTTCAATAAGGGCAATTTTAGCTGGGCCTAGTCTAGATACACATGGATAATGGAGACCAAAGCCGTAGCAGAGCTAAAGTTTGTTAAGTAGTGGGGGCCGGCAACTTCATAACGTGGAGATTGAATCTCCCGCTCCTGCCAGCTTTCCAAATGTGAAATGAAGACCTTCCAGGTTCCAACTTCATCCGAATGGACCAACTCTCATTAAAAGCATGAAACTACGGACAGAGACAGAAAGAGAAACCTTCAAGATATATTTGTTTTTGTTTTATAGTTTTATGTTTACATCTAATATCTACCATTCTTGTCGTCGTTAATTTCTTTGCAAAAACAAGTTTCAACAACCAGTCAAAGATCACTCAGTCATGCCACCGATTTTAAAGAGAAGAGGCAAAACCAAGAAAGTGACACACACTCCTATCCCCCATTCCACACCTGCCCGTCAATTAATTCAATAAATTTGTTCTCTTAATCAATCTATCTATCAACAATTTAAGTGTCTTAATTTTTTTTCCTTTTCTCTTGTTATAGGTATCTGCAAAGTCTAGTGTCATGACCTGTAGCTTTTGAATTTTTGTTTTTATTCTTTGGTCAAAATAAGCTGGAATTCATGAGCTAATATCCTTCGAGGTGAAGGAATGAGATAGTATAGTGACAAATATAAGAGTTGAAAAGGAGTAATAGAGAAGAGAGAGAGATTATCTTTGTGTTATATCAAATATCAATAGTTTCTACAAGTCATTACATAATGGAAGAATCTGCAAATGGGAAAGTAGAAGTGATCCACAAAGTGGAGTCACAAGAAGAGGATAAGGAAGTGGTGATTGAAGACACTGGAGAGTTGAAAACTGAGGCTGAATCTGTTAGGGAAATTTTTATTAATGGGAATTCAGATTCTGTGAATGAAAAACAGGATGGAGATGATTCCAGAGCGAATAGTAGCAGTTCAAATGAAGAGGCAGAACCTAATGATGAGAAGAGTGTTCAGGTTCAGGATTGTGGGGAACTTGAGGAGGAGAAAATAGTTAATGATTTTGTTGTTGATCCAGTCGAGCCTGAGGTTCCTCTATCTGAAGATGCTGCAGAAGTGCCAGATGAGATATTAGAGGCTGCTGTTGATGTTGCTGAATCAGAATCCAAGGAAATTGAAGGCAAAGTTATAGAGTCTCTAGAGGAGAGCAATGGGATTTCTGCTGATGAAACAAATGTGGAGTCCAAGGCGATTGAGGAAGCAACTCTGCCTTCTGCAGATGTCACAGAGACAGAGGTAGTGTCGAAGGGGATTGAAGAAATATTTTTGCCCTCTCCTGAGGAAAATGGTGAGGTTGCTGTAGCTACAATTGATGTGGTGACAAATGCAATAGAGGAAACGAAATTGCCAGCTTTGGAACAGAAAACCGGGGAGTCATCAGGTACTGCTGATTTGGAATCTCAGGAAAAAGTTGATGAAGCATCCCACGAAGTGGCAAATGCTGACACTGTTGACACCACTAAAACAAGTGAAAATGCCAACAAGCCTGAGCCCATTCCTGCAAGCACTGGAAATCCGGTTGGTTATTTAACCTGGTTCCAATGAATAATTTTACTCTTTATTCAGTTTGATGAATCCTGTCTTTTTGTCAGCCTATTATATCTTTGAATCAACGCACCTTCAGGCCAACTTCTTGGAGAAGCTGCTGTGGACTTCTTGATGTCCTGCGTCGCTCGGATAGATAAATCAAGGTGAGAAGAAACTCCCATTTAACTTTAACATTCTGTAAACAACTTACCTCAACAGCCATAGCTGGAACTGAAGTTAGTTTGCGTGAAGGATTGCCCGGACACAAAACAGCACTGCAGTACTGAATGTCATTAAAACACCAAACACATTGCTTTGTCTATTCTTACAACATTAAGTTTAAACAAACAATTTATCTTGTACAACCGGAGATGAATCTTTGTTATTGGATTTTAGCTGCTAGCCCTGAAAGTTTAAGTGATCAAACGAGGAAGGTCAAATAATAGTTAGCTTGCTCAGGATAGCTCAAATTTCTCTCTCGTGTAATCAACTAAACAAGTTTCTAAATATTACTAGAATTATATTGAAAGCTTTGGGGATTAGGGGCTCACTTGTCTAAATTGCGAACTCAATTTCTAGTAGGAAAACAGTCTTCTGCAACACATAATACTAAAGATAATAAAGCAGGGTATTTAAGTAAGTTACAAGGTCAGTGAATAATTGGGGAAAAGCTATATGATAGAAAGCTATGTGATAGATTAAGTTATGATGATTAAGTATTGTTAAGGATGGCATTAATTCCAGTATTGTATTATATCCAGTAGTTGCAGAAGAAACTTTCTGGGTTTATGATGAAGTTAACACAAAATATGTGTAGTTGGTAACAGACATCCTGCCCATTGATCATCTATTAGTTGACAATAACAAATATGAGTGTTTTTCAAAGTCTAAAGTCTGTCCTAATTTGAGCTTTTGGATCAACAAATACAAGAATATTTTTGGCAGTTAATAAAAAAAATTAATAAGAGAAGAATGATACAAGACATACAACTTATTTATATTTTCAACTCTATACAATCTGAGTTAGCAAAAACTTATCGAATGGATAATTATCATATTATACATTTTTACTTCATTTATTATTGTATTTTTACTGATATTATGCCTATGTATGGGATTGGTTGAATAGATAAATTGTGTGTATAATGTTACTTATAAAAGAATAGACTTTCACTATAGACGACTTAAAATAAATTCTTTAATGATATGATAATATGAAGATTACAGAAGGCTATATATGCTCAAATTATGAGAAATCCTAATTTTTCTGTAAAATTATTTGTTGCTCAAGAATAGTGTAATGAGTTGTCAAATCTCGCATTGCTAGCAAAGGAGGATCTAATCCTTTATAGAACTTGGATGCTCTAAGCAAGGCCATTTTGGATGAACAATGTTTCACGAAGTTTAAAAGTAAATTCACAAAAGTAAAAAATATCTACTGGAAGTCATGATAATTTATGCTGAAAATATAGTGTGTAATACACTAAAATTGACGATGAATTAGAATTTGGGTCCTCTCTATTGTGGATGCAATATTACTGCTGATTCTTGTTGGATTTCAATGCATTTAACGCCAAAATAAATAACTGTACTTTTACAGATGTGCTCGTTTCTGATTTGTGGTATTGTTGCTACAGTCTGCTATGGTCTGCTGATGATGTTAGTGCGTGGCCTATTGCCATATCTTTATAATTGTTGAGCTGTTATCTACTTTCTAGGCCGATCCTGTCAGGGATTTGCCTAAGATGTTTGTGTAAGTTAAGTCTGATGAGTTATAGAGTTGTATGAGGAGGTTAACTGAAAGAATTTTTTTTTTCTATTATTTATTTTCTATCAATTGAATAAGTAAAAGGAAAAAAGGAAAACATATTTATTGTCCTCTCTAAATGTGTTTCATTTAGATGAACTTCGTGAATGGACGTTATTATTAGAAGGTTTAAAGTATTAATTTTAAGTCCACACCTACAAGTAAGCTTTTAGAAAAATGGTAAACTTAACATGGTATCAGAGTCATAATAACCCAACGGTGTTTGGCCCACTTGTAAGACCCGTTGAGGCATGTGAGGTTTGATATGGTGCACGGGGCCTTTGTACATGAAGGAGCGTATTAAAGGACTTAAAATATTAATGTGCTTAAGCTTTTAGAAAAGCGACAAACATAACAGATATCCATGCCATCTCCATGAACTCACTTTTTTTCTCCTTTTTTTTATTCAGAGGAAGTGCTGTTAACCCAAAAGCTTGAGTTGTCCGAAGCTCAGAATTGTGTTGGATTTTAAGTTGAACGTGATGACCAATTTCAGTATTCTCGGTAACATAAATTCATTGATCATGAACCGCATACCCAGATGAACTGTGTCAAAATTGTACTGAAGAGAACATCAAAATTGAGAGGCAGCTTGGATTTCAAAGTGTGCCCTGCATTGTTTCTTTCACTTGTTGTTCCTGTTTTTAAGCAGTCTGTGTTTGAATTGATTTGATGTTTCCTTGTTGCATAATGGTGATTGTCATTTGTAATATAAGATATAGTTGGAAGTATATTTTCACTTCATTAGCATAGTCTGACATTTATTTTCATATTCAGTTTCTGCATTTTTCGATGCCATGGAGATGATCCTGTTTATCTCTGCTTGTAAATTTTCTACTTACAGAATCCACTAGCACTGACTGCTGGGACTGGGCATAACTGATGGCCAGATTCATCAAAGGGAGACACTAGAACAGATAAAGAGAGAATGAACAGTCAACATCTTTCACCGTTTCACGTCCATCTGTTGAGGCAGTAAAATGGCTTCATTTTCTATCACATAATTTGAACTCTTGATTTTAGACTATGAATAGTTTTTTGCACTTTCTAACACCAACTGACAACGAAAGTAAAAAGAGATTTAACCGCCAATTATGGCATGCACTACCACCACATTCATATTCCTACAGGATCAGGCTGAGCTGAGCTAAACTTCGCTAAAAGCTGCAAGCACGAATCATATTGAATGGCAGATTGGTCCTCATGGGCCCATGCATAATGTTGCATCCAAGACACACAAAAAATATAAGCTTCCTTCATCTACAAGCACAACCCATCAACTAGTAAGGTCCATTAAGAAATGAGAGATCCATTATCCAAGAACATGACTTCACAGTGAACAGCGGCAATGCCTGCTTCAGATGCACTACCTTACAATCTTGCTGCCACCCCACATATTAGATATAGATAAGAGTTTCAGTACCCAGCTGTCGTAAATAATTCAGAGAGTGGCCTTAGATTATCAGTTTCCCTTACTTGTCTGGTAGTAGGAACCAACATAGGATGGCAACAGCAGCAACTTCCAAGTAGTGAGACTTCGACTAGAATCGCGCTATAGTGTGAACTTATAAAAAGAAAACACAGACTAATTGTTTGTCCATTTGGGAGAGGGTCAACCTTGCAAGATAGAGATCCCAAGGTAGACCAGAGAAAATTAACAAGGACAACCAGAAATGACCCATTATAAACAAATGCCAAAAAAACAAAGGACCCTCGCTCCCACCACCATTAGTAACAACTTTGAGGTATTGAACTGTACTTAATTATCTCAGGATCTTGAACATCTGAAAACTGGTCGTACAGGAAGGAAATACCGTAATTCTGAAGAGTTGCAATGTTGAGCAATTAAACTGAGTCCATCAATTAGGAGAATTCTACTACAGCCTTCTATACCTACAGGACAAACTTGCAGCATCTAGCTCTCAGATTTGATCTATAAGAAGGACATTCATGAAAAATGCATGTCACTAAATTTTCACAGATGTTAGAGAAAATTTTTTCCATCCAACACTAACTACAGAACAACTAAAAGATTAAAAAACAGTTCAGTAAAATAAGTCCTTTCATTCATGGGCCATGACTGCAAGGGTACTTCTTCTGGTCTGGTGACAAGATAAGACCCTCCAAACTGTAAATAGGACTAAATTTTTTCAGAAGCTAAAACATTCAATGATTATATGCTACGTAACCTCAGCAGAGTGGCACAAAACAATGCAACCAAACCAGCCAACTAATAGTGCAGATAGAAAACTTATACTGAATCAAAAAAACAACAAGAGATTTGTTGAAATCTGAAGATTATTACACATACTGTTGGCAAATACATAAAGATAAATCAACTAAGAATCATGTCTCTAACTGCACCAAGAAGAACAATAAAAATCTTCTGGAATCTATTTAAGATACTTTAGTATTCCGGAAAACAAGTTAATTGGTAATCAAACACCAGAACATCCCAGAAATCCATAATGGGCTCAAATATATAGCAAAAAGAAACACAATTCTATCAATCAAAATTGAAAAGTTATCACATATTTGTCACCAGTATGAGCAATCACCCCCGCTTTGCATAGCAAACACCAAGCACAGCAGCAGCCGCAGCAGCACCGGTCGCAGCCACAAGTGGCCACTGCCAGTTAAATTGCTTAAATCCATCATCAACAGAAGGTTTAAAGTCGCGCGCATTCTCATTAAGAGACTCCAACTCCAAAACCTTCTCCTTGAGTCCACTAATCACCTTCTTACCCTCCTCAATCTCCTTCTGCGACTGCAATATCTGAAGCTTCATTTCCTTGGTTTTATTCTCTGAATCCTTCAAACTTTCGTCCACAGAATTCTTATCAAACTTCCATTTATTCAATTCAGTCTCCAATTCATTAACTTTCTTCTTCAACCCACTAATTTCCCTCTCTTTCTCAACAATTTTTTCTCTCATTTCCTCCTCAACTCTCACTCTTTTGCTCTTCTCTTCAGTCTCCTTCACTTCCAACAATCCAACTTTCCTTTCCAATTCCCTCACTTTCTTCTCCCCGTCAGCTTTCTCCTTCTTCAATCCATCAATTTGCTTCTCCAATTCCTCCACCTTTACTCCTCTCTCTCCCAAACTCTTCTTCAACTCCGCCGCCTCCGCCGTCGCCTCCTCTCCCTCGGTCATCGCCGTGATCAACTCATGTTGCAGCCTCGAAACCTCCGTCTCCAAGTCTAGCGCCCGAGCCGCGACTGATTGAAAAGCCTTCTTGTCTTCCTCCGATCCTTCCACTTCAACCGTCAACTTCTTGATTCTCTCCTTCATTTCTCTGTTCTCTTGCTCCAGCGAATCCACCTTCCGTGTCAGTTCAGTCATTTTACTATCTTGATCGACATCGTACAAGCTCTCCGGCGTCTGATCCTCCGGCTCGGCCGATACGACGCCGTTGACGACCCTCTCCGCCATCTTCCTTTATGATCCTGCAAAAACAAAACGCAACCTTTTTTCTTATCGAAGCTTTTTCTTAGCAACCAAACAGAACGATAGCACGCAAAAGCTCCACCTGTGCTTTTAGAGTCCGATTATTCGATTAGGGTTCTCGATTTTTAATTAGAAATAGAACGAATCTTTTGATCAGAAATCAACGGTTACTGACTTCTCAACGCGGAACTTCGTTATAAGAGTAGTGTATGCACGGCACGTGCTTCACATCGTGGAACCGATTTAAGCTTTCGCTTTTTCGGATATTTTGTAAATTTAACTAGCTATTTATTTGCCTATTACTAGTACTCTCTAGCTGCGTGCTTGATTTCTATCAACCTTATCATATCAAAAAAATAGCTATCAATAAATAAATAATTTTTTTTTATAAAAGCAATTCTCCACAATGATGTTTCTCTGCATCAACTATTGATTTTTATTATTGTTAAATGTATTATTTATATAGTTTGTAGATAATTTTTCTAAAAAATTAAATTAACAAATTGTAATAGAAATTGCTAGATGTCACGAATAACGGTATGCATTCAATATCAAATCGATACGCGGTATAGATTTACTCATTTAATGATAATTTTTTTGAAAAAAAATTGTGAAAATAGACCCAAATTAAAGGGATCAATTGAAAAAATAGATATATTTCTAAAATTTAGATTTCATAATCTTTTTATAGAAATTATTCTAATATTCTTAATAAATATAAAAATTTCATTAAATTTGTATATGATTTTAAATCTAATTTTTACGGTTTAATATACTCAAATCTTAGTTTGTAATTTTTTTTTTTTGGCTAAAAGTATTCGTAGTTTATAAAAATGCTTAAAAAATGAGCGAAAATATTTGAAAAATGAATGATTTCAATTGAAAATGACAAAGTTTGAAGATGAAAGTGTTAGACATAATTTAACGGAGTGTCTATCTTTTTTGTGGAGTGCAGTCTAGTGTTGTTAGTATTCTATCTAGTGTCTAATATTCAATCTAGGACAACTCAACAATACTCTATTGTAAATTGTTCTATCTGTTGCTATTTTCTATTCTCATCCTTGCAAAGTTACAAGTGCATTTCACCATTTTGTATGATTTTATAGCAGAAATAAACACAAAAGACTAAGAGGAGCGTTAGCATTAATTCATTTTAGTTTAAAAACCAAAATAGATGTTGTCAATTTTAATCTGAAAAAACCTAACGAACAGAAATGGATGATGAATGGAACCCTTCTAGTTCTTGGACTTGAACCAGATGCAAATCAATTAAACTGGGATATTATACCACATTTAATATTTGGGTTATGGCTTGGTTGACTTGCGGTAAGGCCAGCATTGTCTTGATTATATTGATGGCTGCAGACAAGGAGGAGCCCCAGTCCATGCAAGTTTTTGGTGAGACCGGAGGAGCTAAAAAGCTATTGACAGCAAACATGATCAATCACTTGAATTGAATGGCTTTGGCTGGCTTCCAAAGAGCAGCTTACAATAACATATTGTACATCTTCTTGTAATCTCTTCTCTCATTCTATATCAATGGTTCAAGTTCCCAAAGGTTTGAGCTTTAAATAGTGATTTAGTAACTATAATTATTGACTATTAGTAAAGCAAGGGAAGATCACTCTTAGTATACAAATGTTTCTAATTCACTAGCAACTAAATATATTAAAAAATAATAAGAAGAAAGAAAGAAATTATATATTCTTTTGAGGTGAATTATGAATCCCCAACTCCACAATCTCCATTTGTTGGAATTATGCAATAGTAACCCAACTCTTTAAAAAGGACAAATAGAGAGTTTATACGTATCAACAAACAACAATAATTAATTTCTACTAAAATTGTAGTTTGAAGTCGTCTTCTCCTTTTTCATATATATATGTTTGTGGGATTTCAGCCAAAAACCCAAGTACCAGAATCAAGTGAGTTCAAATAATTCCCAGCAATTTATATCCATATTAAATTTGCTGACGAATATAATTACTGAGAAATATATATTGGAAAAAAATTGTTAGGGCAAAAAAAACTAATACAATATAAAGAAAATTTAGAATTTCTTACTGTGAAGTTAAGATCTCAAAGCCTGCCTGCCCAGTACTATATCAAGATGAAACCAAAAAAAAAAATTTTCTAGAATTTCGGTAGCTTTCTAAGACTATCCATCCTTTCCTTTCTTCCTCTACATTGCACTGTCAAGAAGTGAAAATCATGAACAAAAATAAAAATAAGGGACACTTTTGCTCCCAACATTGGCAAAAGAAAATTTAACCCGGAACAAAGAAAAAAGAAAAGAAAGCTGAAAGGGTGGAAAAATACAATTGGTCTGTCATCGAAGTAATGAAGCCAGCCACAGCAGTGAGCATCACCATCAACCTCCAAACTTCCTCTTCTCCTTCTCCAACCCTTCAAGAAAGCTAGCTATAACTCTCGTGGCTTTAATCTGACATTGCAAAGCCAGTATATACTCAGCAGTCTCTTCAAACAGCTTTTCAACTCCCAATGACTCACCTCCCGGTACAAGTCTCTGCAATGTAGCAATCTTTCTCTCCACTTCAGCCTTATCCTCCTCATCACCCTCCTCCTCATCCTCATCTTCATTACCAGAACTCACAACATGAACCTTCTCTTCAACTTTGAACCCCCTTTTCTTTCCCACAGCAGCAGTGTCATGCACCACTGCATGAACCACCTCAGATTTCAGGCGGATTTTCCTCTGAGTCTTCTGAAATGTGGGTATGGTGGGTGTTGGGCTCAGTGTATTCTCCATTAAATTAAGATGCGAAGAAATAATATTGACGAAAGAAGATTTCAAGAGAGAAGAGAAGGAAAGGGAAGGAGAGTAATCGTAGGGCTGTGCTGTGAAATTTAATGAGTTGCAAGAGTATTGAGAAGAAATAGATTAAATTATTGTTGAGTTCTACAAAATGTCAATGCCAACGAAGCTTGGGTCCACCAGGTTTTGGCTTTCTAAGCCCTTTCTGGTTTTGTGTTGGGCCGTTCACTATACGCGCGTCTTGATGTAGCGTGGTTCCCATGGGTTAATGAGTGCTGGCATGTGCGCTGTAGAGACATTGTCACAAGCAATGTGTACAAAGTCCCACATGCATGGTGGGAGTATGTCCTGGAGAACTGATGGGAAGTCCCACGGTCAGGTGGTAAGGCGCGTGGGGTGATGTGATGTTTAATAGGGTGAATGGATGATCACCTGTGGATAGGCTCCTGTAGAGAGAGAGAGAGAGAAAGAGCTAAGGAAAAAGGGCCCACCTACACAAAAACAAAGGAAAGAAAGAGAGAGAGAGGGGGGCACATGTGATCACATGATTTTCTTGGACCAAACACCACCCATGTGCCTTCTCTCTCTCTCCCTCCCATGATCTAAAATCACTAGCATTAGCATGAGTGACACGTGGCTACTTTATCAAGGGACCCATCTATTCTAGAGCCCCTCAAAGAAGTGATTAGTTGGCGATGGAGGTTGGTGATGATGGCGGCGCTTGTGGTGGTGAATGGAGGTGGGTTGTTTCCAAGAAGGAAACCAAGTGGAGGTGTTAGAAGTCATTGGGATTGTGTGTGTTGGGCATATGGGGCTCCATGTGATCAGACCCACCTAATCTTTTGTTGCTTTTACACACAATATTTTATTTTTGTTTTATTTTATTTTATATGAGAAAAAAAATTTTCTTGGATCTAATGTAAATGTTATCTAATCAATCCCACTCCACAACACCATCTCTGATTCTCTGTAAGATCTTTAAATTATTATTATTTTTTTTTTTTTGTTGCAGATTTCATTACTCGAATGTGGAGGATCCGTACCCATTCCAAGTACAGAATCATCCACCAAACCAATAATTCGATTACTTGAATACAGTCCATGGATGGCTTGGGTTGACATAGAGGAGGAGATTCAGAAATAGTAAGAAGTTATAGTAATAATAATATACTTGTGATGGAAATTATAATCAAACAAAATATAACAAAAGTATAAAGGCGTTTAAATGAAAGAAAATTAAAATGTGAAGAATAGAAGTGCGATAGAGAAAGTGTGCTTGTATTGCTTTGTCATCAAAGCATTCGGGCAAATACATTCCTCAACCCAAAGGCTTTATTTATAATGCACATAAGCCAATGAGAGATTAACAACTACTTAAATGTGTGTCAAGTGGAGATTTGTACACGTGTGATCAAAATAATTAGCTTACTTGAATTCTTCAAATTATAGACGAAGCTAAGAATGGACGAGAGTAGAAATACGCTTTTTCTTAATATTGAAAAAATTTTGACAAACTCTCAATCGCTTTTTATTAAATTTTGGAAATTTTTGATAAATTTTTAATAAAATCCGATATATTTAATGCTTGTTCAAAAACCCCCTATATGTTAAATTTACACTCTTCTATAAGTTCAAAAAATTTCAAATTGTCGCTACAGATTTATTTCTTTTGGCCCTCCGAGAACAAATTTTTGGCTGCGTCCTGCATCAAACTCAAGTAGCAAATTATGGAGAATCCACGTGGAATAAGAATATTAGCAAAATATAAACACATTATCGGTAATTAATATAAAATATACGAGAGATAAGAGAGAATATAATAGATCTCAATCACTTATAGTTAATAAAATATATATGGTATAAGAGCTGTAAAAATTAAGTTAAAGCTCAAATTGAGAGAGAATCTCAATTTTACAGAATAATGGTGGAACACCACCTATTATACAACAATACTTAAATTAAATTCTTAAAGTGTTTTCAAAATAAATAGATTTCACTTTAAATTAGTAAGGTGAGAAGTCTAGCTAGTACTAACAATTAATAGGCACTAAATAGGAGACACTTTTTCATGAGACCTATTCCAATAAAAAGTTGCCCTTCAACTTGCCATGTCTAGTTAGAACTTAAAAGTCTATACATTTTATATTTATTATACTTTAGTGTTTTATCAAAATGACACAAATGATCTTCAATTTTCAGAAATAGCTTCAAATGATCGTAATATTAAACTTAAGGCTAATCTTCAAGTGGTCACGATAAATTTTATAAGTAACAAATGAGGAGATAAATCAAGTAAATCATAAATATAAAAGAGTACATGTTCAATCTAGAAAAAATATTCATTTTAGTTGAAGTTTTATTCTAACCCTCTCTTATTACAAAATCTTATTTTTAACCCCTTTATTTATAAGTCATTGTAGAGATTTTTTTAATCCTAATAGAAGTAAAACTCTTATTTATGTGCAATTATAGTTTTTAAAACTTCGTATTTTTCTAATTTCACACAAAAGTTAAGTCAAATAAAAAACAAGCCACAAGGTCCCAACAAATACCAACTCGCGCCCATTTATAGAGTTAGAAAAGACCCACTAAAACATTCGCCGTTATACTATATATTATTGTGGATCTAATTGCATGTCAAGGCAATTGAATACCAAGGCTAGTTTTAACAATTGAGTAGGTTATCTTGATGACATGAAAATAATTTCATGGTTATGCTTTCTCGCTTGGGTTCCCATAATATTTTCGTGGGATACAACGAGGCAAAATGATTGTGGGGGCCCAAGCTTATGCCGTAGCTGATCCTTTGAAACTATCAATGTAAAGCAATTATCGATCCATCACAGAAGCAATTCAAATGGAGACGAAATTCAGCATAGACATTATTAGAGGACTGAGGAGCAACTAGCTAATATATTTACGAGGGTTATCATGCAGGAGAAGTTTTAATGTCTAACAATGGAGCTCATTGCAGTGCTCATCAAAGTTCAAGAAAGTGAAGAGTTGATAGTGAATGCACTTTTTCCCCCATAGCCCTAAATTAAGTTTTTTTTGAGTAAAACGATCTTATAAAACTTTCATGAAGATCAATATCAAGGTCCAGATTTTTTCGTCTTCAATTTTAGTAAAAAGGGTGTCTTTGTATTAATTTGGAATTATGTTTTGTGTGTTGTATCGTTAGTATTAGATGTTTCATCAGAACAAAGCCAACTGAGGACCAATATTGTACTATTAACATATGTCCAAGGTGTAAGTAATGCCGTTCATGGTGCTTGAATTTTCCTGATCTGCCCCCTAAAGAGTCATTAAAACTCACAAATTTTGTGTTACCCATATATCACACAATAGTTCGTTTGTTCGTCTTTTTCTGCACTATGTTTTTATTATGGTAGAAATGGAAATGTCATGTCAAAATAGATTAAAAAGGGCACCATTAAATATGTAAAAAAAATCCTAAGTTAAATTACTCGTAGTAAGATTTTCAAGAAAGTCTTGTATGCATCTGTTGCACTAACTGACATATTGATGGTGGGCTCTTTTGTCAACATTCTCTTTTTTTTTTTTTTTTATTTCATATGACGTCTACGAGTGGTCTATTGAACCAACTCAGCACATCCAACTAGTACAACGGATGCACCCAAGATTTTTGTAAGATTTTCTAATTAATCATGGTAATCCCTGACATTCATTGAGATGGTTTATCTATGATGATCCTTCTACTTGATGAGCTTATGAGCTTGGATGTTGACTTTATTTATTATTATGATAGAATTGCATGCTTCATAGTTTTATATATTCTGCATGCTTGACATTTTCTTTTTCTTCAAAACTTTTCACATCCTATATTGAAATGGCTAATTCTCATTTCTTCAGTCAATGAGTCAAACGCCTCTCCTGGCAGAATTAAGAAGTTTAGATTGGAAACATATGTAAAGTGAGGAAGGTGATAAAACCTAGCCAGGTCCTCAAGTCTCTGTTTTACCACTACATTTCTGTAGTGGCTGTGACAGGCAGTCAAAATATTACAATTATTCGAAATTATATTTAATCTCCTGAAATTGCCATGTAATTGACTTCAGCTTCCAATCCTGGATGGAAATATGAGGTTTCCATCCACATACTAGACTTTATTTGCTTTTCATCTAGAGACACTTGGTATAAACCAGGGACGGAGCCAGCTTAGGGAAAAAATTAAAATATTATTATTTTTTCAAATTGTTAAAAATATATATTGTTATAAATATATATACATATATGTATTTCTATTTACATCTTATTTATCAAACAAATTTTTTTTTATATTTTCTCCATTATCACTCATTAATTTGTTTTGTCTCTATTATTTTTATTTTTATTTTTAAAAGATAAGATCTTTTTGAATTAATAAGTATAAAATTTTATTTAGTTATACTATTAATTACTTTATTTTATCATATCTCTTGTAATTAAAACTTAAAATTGATATGATAAATATTAATTTACACACCAAATAATGTTGACTAAAAATATTATAAACTTTTTAAATTTACAATTATATTTTATTTATATTAATTTATTTTCTATTATTATTATTCAATTTTGCCCGTCTAAAAATAATTTTTGTCTTTGTCCCCGTATAAACGTATGCAATAATTGGCATTGCATTTCTGAGTTCAACGCAATTAATATTTGCTGAACTTTGATTTGGTCTGCCTGGCAACCCTGTCAGATCAACAAACAGGCTTCAATAAAATTCATTTGCCTGTGTTCTGGTAGCAAATGGGAAGGAAAAGAGTAGTGAGTTTGATTTCTAATGAAGACTTGGAAGATTGATTCGACACTCTAGTTGGTTTCTATGTTTGAGTTGATGTTTGCAGCATTCTGCTTGCAGGTATGGAAATCATCAGTGAGTAAAACAAGAGTAGCATAGTCATTCCACGAGGGAGCAATGGTAACAATGGTTGGGACTTTTTAGGACAACTTTAGCAGAGATTTACAGAACTTCAAGATCTCTTTTCCCCCCTCTTCAGGTCTTGGCTTTTCTACTTTTTACCATATTTTCAAGGGACAAAGAAAACCCTGATTGAACTTTGATTAACTTGCCAAATCATAAAATTAAAGGGAAATTAACAGTGGGGCACAGATTGCTTTGAAGACAATGTATCAACACTCATGAAGATAATGTATCAAAACAACCAGCTCTTTAAGTGGAGGCATCCTGGGCACATGGGAAGAGCGGAGACGACCTCCAAAATCTTGAATCTTGAATTACTTCAATGATGAAAGAACATGGACAAACCGCAGACAACATGGTAAGAAAAGAGAGAGCTTTCAAATCTTGAAAGCCCTTTTGTAAAGTAAACGAGTTCGTTGATTGAACAACATCCACCCGCATATCCATTTTGCTTTTGCTTTGTAGACAGCGCTTTTTCTTTTCTTTCTGTTACTCGTGGGGTACAGCCAAAATAAAAAAGGGCCACCAGCCAAATTTTCTGAAGCTGACGCCCAAAAGGTCTCGACCTGTTAGTTTTTTGGCCCTGGCTTGCATGGCATCCTCCAACACCAAGTCACCAACAGAACAGTTCTTAACCGTTTCTGGCTTTCTCCCCTTTTCATGCAACTAATATTTCTTAAAACTTCTATGGTCTTTCCACACTGAAGGAGAGAGATATCATATATATATATATATATGGAAGAAGACATGTTTCGTTTTGCTATGATCTATTACCAACTTCCTGCACCTCCACAATGTGTGGCGGAGAATATACTGCAAGAAAAATAAAGTTCCAAGTCTTGCAATTTATTTCCGTGACGTTGGCTTCACATTTCAAATTTGACAGCCACCATCATTTCTTGAATGGTTATCCCCTATATCCGATGTTATCAAATATCTTGATAATGTCAATTTGTAAGATGTTAAGTGTTACTAACATAAGGCATAACGCCATCCAGGACCCAATGAACTCCATGAGCCTGGTGTGTTGTGCAAAATATGGGAGGAAGAAAATCAAGAAGGCAGCATCGGTTGTAATACAAACTCACAAATCCAATACAAGCATTCACAATCTGTTTTAAAGGGTATAATTATAAAAGTTACTAAAAAGGATCTTCCATCAGTAAATATAGGGATAAAACTTTTACAATAACAGAGAGGGCTTTGCCTCCAACATAAAAGAGCAAACCAACAAACAAAAAGAGGTTTGCTCTTTAGAAACCCTCGAGACCAGCACGTTAGGATTCCAAAAAAAATAACTCCAAATGCTTGCAATTCTTTCGAGACACACATATAGTACGTTCTAACTCTAATAGTTGTTCACTACTGACACGGATATGTTACATAAAAGAAGAAACAAGATGGAACTGTACAAGGGTAACAAGATGGAACTGTACAAGGGTAACAGGGAAGAGGATGGGATTGGCAAAAACTAACCACATCATCTCATCTCCCAGCAGTAACAAAGGTCTTATATGCAGTGTCTTGAGCCGACTTTAAGATTGTTGAACGAAGAGGGAGAGGAAGATGGGAGTTTGAATGAGATGGGGCTACTTCTCTTACTGCTACTTAGGAGAGATCTTTGTTAGCAGCCAGTGCAAGGAGCTCTTCCCCCTCCAGCCCCTTCGTTGGCTCAAGGCTGCATCTGTCCGGTTTGTGCTTTGCAATTGCATCTTTAAATTTCTTGATCTGTAAATATCAGCATCATTAAAGAAAGAGAAAACAGTCAATATTACGAGAACAGGAAAGTATAAGTGTAGAGTTTCAAAATAATAATAATAATAATAATAAGATGTATATATATATATATATATATATATATAACAAATTTTAGAAACTATGTCTAAGGGTATTTGAGTAATTTCATCTGAATTTGATGGGCTTTACGCTATGAAGTAATTGTAAACCCATGTTTAAATGAGTTGGGCTATGAAGTAATTGTAAACCCATGTTTAAATGAGTTGGGTTGGATTATGCCTGTGGACTTGTGTTAGAATTTGGTAAGAATTAAATGGGTTTTGGAAAATAAGTAGACTTAGGTCCATGAATTAAGATCCAACATATATAAGAGACATTAGGGTTCCAAAAGGGGAGAGTTTTTCTTTCATTTGGCTATAGGAGAGAAGAGTCTTACTAAAGGGGGAGAGAAAGAAGAAGGAGAAGAAGAAAAAGAGAGGAAAAGAAGGAAAAAAATCAAGCATGTGTATAGACTTAAAAACCAAGTAAGGATTTTCTAACACTATACTTAAAGCGTGTTATTTGTTTTTGTTGTTTTAATTGATATTTGGTTTGCAATGCATGTGATTTATTGTTAAATCGATTGTTTGTTGCTTAGATGATAAATTATTTGTGAATTATGTACTTATGAAGTGAAGGAGAGGTTGTTCTTGATTGAAGTTGTAGTTCATGTGACAACTCTATATTAATTGAGTTGCTGTATTTTTCTGAATTGTGATTTGTATAATTTTTCTTTTGTTTAGGAAAATAGAGATACGAAGCTTTAAATAGCCACTGATTTCATTGAATTTGGAGTTAAAATGAAATTTTGGTGAATTTTTGAAATTAGAGTTCGAAATCTAGAAATGATACTGTTCATCCGACGGATCTGAACATTTTCATAATTCTATATCTTTGCTCGACATGTACAATGTACAGTGCGAAGTGTACAGCAGCTGGTGTCGGCTGTCGAGTGTCGATATGTACAGTGTCGAGTGTCGGATGCATGACTCGACATGTCGAGTGTCGAGTGTACAATACATGTACAGTGTCGAGTGCACAACTCGATATGTACAGTGTCTGACACGACCCGCTCCTAGCTAACACAAGCGAATCATGCCTAAAACTATGCTGAAAAAATTTAACTTTTTAAAATATGCTACTTTAAAAAAATTTGGCAGAGTCTCCCCTGTATTTTAGATTAATCCCCCTGCCAAGTACACAAAATTCAACACTTTCAAAATATTTATATAATTACTAACTTCCTTTTTGGGACTTTGAGTCCTCTATTAAAACAAGGGTATTCCCAACACTGGCCTCCGGCCTTAAATAAAATTAATTTAAATTTAAAAGGTAAACAACAAGGATTTTAATATAAGTTTCCTAAAAAACTCAAGCATATGAGTAAGCAAAAGTTTTTAAAAGAATCTAAAACAAATCTTTGATGTATATACAGTATCAAAAAAGTGCACATATGCAAGAAAACCATCTACAATAGTGTACAAGATATCAAAAAAAAGGCTCTCAGAGCATCATCAAATAGCGAATCTCAAGCAGTTACTGGCGTTTCGACTGAATACTGCAATCTCCTAGGGGAAAAATGGGTTTTTAAAAAAAAAAGAAATAGGGTGACTATAACCTCAGTGAGTGGGATAGAATCATTAAAATAGATAAAAATTTGCATAAGATAAATAATATATCATAACAATTACATAATTAAAAATTATGCTTTACTAACATTAATTAGAAAACTACTTAGAAAATATACAAAAACAAGGAAGCAAATCTTTAGATAATTTATATGCCTTTCACATAATATAAATTTTAATATAAAAATCTTCTAAGGCATTTCTACTTGCATTCAACATTTAACATGATAAATGTATTAAGTTTCTAAATCTCATAAAACTCATTTCATAATTTAAATTTCTAAATCATTATAGTTTCATTAATCAAGTACCCAAACTAATCTGACTGATCATAACTTGGCAAGACTACGATCGCTCAAGCCAAGATATCACTATATTGATCTTATGCATGCGTAGAGCTGCCCCCAAAGGGCTAAACGTCTAGATCATACGGCCCAAAGCCTCTATGTGTGCCTGAACGGGTCTCAAAGACCTCTATAATTCTACTATCTGAATGAATTGGATACTAACTTAGTAAAACATAAAAAAAAAAATCAATTCTTTCAAATAACTAGACAAAATTTGGTAAACTATAAAATATGCTTCATACAAGAATAAAGGAATACAAATTTACTAAACATAATAAAGCTTTGCTAACATGTATCGAAATAGGAGTTTATAATTTATAGTTCAATTATGATAAAAAAATATATTTTTCCCACTCATAATCTCGTGGATCAACTTGTGTGGCAACCCCTTCCTCGATCAGATTCAGATATGGATTAGGAACCGCAGTCTCACATAAGAGAAAAGCCAAATAAAATTCTTTAATAGCACAAAACTAGATATTTAGATAAAAGCCCCAACTTCTCACTAGTCGAAAAATTGATAAATTAACACAAAAATTGAAAATCCTTCATTTTGTGTTTCTAAGACTTAAAAAGTGGCTAGGAACTTCACTAATTTTTCATACCAATACAAATTTAAGGAATATTTGTAAAAATATATATTAGGAAAATTTTGGGTATATAGGTTTATTCTAAATTACACCAATAACACACTAATTCTCCTAATTAACTCTATTTCCAAACTTCTTAAACAAAGCAATTCTTGTTCTTTGATTTTTAATAAATAATTGACTCATCCAAATGGTTTAATATTTTATAAAGATCTTCTACACATACATATCTAATACTATATAAAATTTCATAGCATTCTATGTTCATTAGGTACCTCAAAATCTTCATTTTTCAGACACAAAAATTCTGTAAATTCGCTTCCAGAACTGACATCTCCCTTTTCCAAAATACATGATAATTTGTAATAAATTTCTAAAATCACAAAAATCTCCAGATTTGAACTAGACATATACAAACTCTTATCTCGAATTCTATAATTTTTAAAGGCCTTCAGATACCTTCAATAATTTACCCAAAACTGATTTTCTGCAGAAAAACTGAATTTCCAGTAGTGAACAATAAACTTCAAAAATTCATATAAAATTGCATACTCAACATTTTTCAGTGAATCCAACTTTAAACAAATCCTTAAGATGTCTATTTTAACATATATAAATTTGAGAATCAGATTCAAAGCCAACAGACTACAATTTTCGGAATATATACCGTTCACAGAACCCTATATTTCTATCATTATCATCAAAACTTAACATTCCTTCAAACAAATTCCATAAAAATCAATAAGAATGTGAAATACTTTGAATAATACTTCCAATTTCATCATTGTTCTTCCTTCTCTCTCTAAAAAATTTCTCAAATGTCTCTAACTTCTCTCTAATGCATATTCATAGGTAAAAATCATAATATTCCATTTAATTTAAGTAAAGGTTGAAGAAATTACCTCAAAAGCTCTCCAAATTCCTCTTGAAAATAAAAAATGTTCTCTTGCCTTTCATTTTCCCCTCTCACGTCTCCCCCTCTGCCTTCTCTTTTAATTTTTTTTCTAATTGTTTCTAAATAAATTCCTAATATAAATGCATGAAAAAATGAAAAAAAAAGGCTTGTGGGCTGGGCTAAGATGATAGGCCATTCTATAATATTAGTTGGGCCAAGCCTTATTGAATTTTAAAAAAAAACATGGGCCATTTCAACACTACCTCCTAAAAAAAAAAATTTGTCCTTGAAATTACTAACGTAAGAGAAAGAGATGTGGGTACTAAGCTCGCATAACGTCCTCTCGCTCCCACGTAGCTTCTTTCTTCGTGTGATTTCGCCCCTACACCTTAACGAATGGAATAGTCTTGGCATGAAGTACTTGCTGTTTCCATCCTATAATCTTTAATGGTTCTTTTTCAAAAGTCAAGTCTTCTTTTAGTTAAATTGGCTGCTGTTGAAAGATATGCCTTGGATCATACACGTACTTACGGAGCATAGAGACATGAAACACATTATGTATCTTTGACAACCCTGGAGGCAAATATAAACGGTAAGCAATTATGCCTACACGCTCTATAATCTCATAAGGCCCAATGTAACGTGGATTTAGTTTCTCATGTTTACCAAAACGAAGCACACCTTTTCAAGGAGATATCTTCAAGAATACTTTATCTCCAACCTGAAACTCCAGAGCTCTTCTACGCTTATCAGCATAACTCTTCTGTCGATCTTGTGCTATCTTCATCTTGTTTCTAATAATAACTATCTTTTCATTTGTATCCTGTACAAATTCTGGTCCTAACAATCTCTTCTCACCCACTTCATCCCAACATGTTTGTGCTCTACATTTCCTCCCATATAGAGCCTCATAAAGTGTCATTTCAATACTAGATTGGTAACTATTATTATAAGCAAACTCCATTAAAGGCAAATAAACATCCTAATTGCCTTTAAACTCCAATACACAAGCTCTAAGCATGTCTTCAAGAGTTCGAATGGTACGCTCCGATTGACCATCTGTTTGTAGGTGAAAAGCTGTGCTGAAATTCAATCTTATGCCTAAAGTTTTTTGCAAGCTAGGCCAAAATCTGGAAGTGAAACGTGGGTCTCTATCTGATATTGAAACAAGTGCACCATGAAGACGAACTATCTCTGCTACATAAATACTAACTAGCCTATTTAATGAATAAGTAGCGTTGATAGGTAAAAAGTGTAAAAATTTTGTAAGGCGATCTACCATCACCTAAGTACCATCATGACCAGCCATAGTACGTGAAAGCCCTACCACAAAATTCATAGTAATGTGTTCCCATTTCCACTCAAGGATAGGAAGTGGCTGAGAGAGTCCCGCAGGTTTCTGGTGCTCAGTCTTGATTTATTGACAAACTAAACACCGAGACACAAATTCTGCAATTTTTCATTTCATACATTGCCATCAATAATGTTCTCTCAAATTGCGATACATCTTAGTACTTTCTGGATGCATTACGTAGGCTGAAAAATGAGCTTCCTCCATAATCTCTTTTTTTAATTCCTCAATGTTAGGTACACAAAGTCTATTTCTCGTAACTAATGCTCCATCATCTCTAACCACAAAGTCTGATCGTAAGTCTTTCTTCACCTCTTCTATCAGTTTCACTAATTGAGGATCTTGTACTTGTGCATCTCTAACTTTATTAATTAAAGTAGGTTTAAAATGAAAATTGGCTAGTAGCACTTGAGTTATTTACTGTTAACTCAATTCTCAAAGACCTCAATTCTATCAATAAAGGTAGATATGTCACCTTCAAATAAGCTATAGAGCTCGAGGATTTTCGGCTGAGTGTATCTGCTACCATATTTGCTTTACCTAGGTGATAGTCAATTGTACAGTCATAATTCTTAATAAGCTCAATCCACCTCCTCTACCTAAGATTTAATTCTTTTGAGTGAACAGATACTTAAGGCTCTTCTGATCTGTGTAAATTTGACATGTTGCCCCATACAAGTAATGTCACCAAGTCTTGAGTGCAAATACAATTGCTGCTAACTCTAAGTCATGGGTGGAATTATTTTGTTCATGCTTCTTTAGTTGTCTTGAAGCATAAGTTATCACCTTCTCATATTGCATCAAAACACAACCTAACCGTTGTCTAGAGGCATCACTATAAATCACAAACCCTTCATTGTCGGATGGAAGAGTAAGTATGGGTGCAAAAGTTAATTGTGTTTTAAGCTCTTGAAAGCATCGCTCACAAGCATCAGTCCACTCAAACTTCACCTCCTTACGAGTCAACCGTGTTAATGGGACAACAATTTTGAAAAAATCCTCAATGAATATCCTATAATAACCTGCCAAGCCAAGAAAACTTCTGACTTCAGTAATCTATGCATAGCCGCATCATTCCATCCTTCTTTTTAAGCAACAAGTATCCTCTCCCTCATTTTGATGATTTGTTTGATCAGTTACAAGGTGCAAAGGTTTTCTCTAAGATAAATTTGCGCTCCGGCTACCATCAACTCAAGATTAGGGAAGCCGATGTACCTAAGACAACTTTCAGAACTCGTTATGGGCATTATGAATTTCTTATAATGCCATTTGGGTTGACTAATGCTCTAGCAGCTTTTATGGACCTCATGAATCGGGTATTTCATCTTTATTTGGATCGCTTTGTTATCGTGTTTATTGATGACATATTGGTGTATTCGCGAGACAAGGAGGAGCATGCAGAACATTTGAAGATAGTCTTGCAAACCTTGATGGAGAAACAACTTTATGCCAAATTTAGCAAGTGCCAGTTTTGGTTGGACAAAGTTGTGTTTTTAGGACATGTGATATCAGCTGAAGGGGTATATGTAGACCCTCAAAAGATAGAAGCTATTGTTAAATGAGAAAGACCCACTAATGTAACAAAAGTCAGAAGTTTTCTTGACTTGGCGACATTACTTGTATGGGCAACATGTCAAATTTATACAGATCAGAAGAGCCTAAAGTATCTCTTCACTCATAAAAAATTAAATCTTAGGCAGATGAGGTGGATTGAGCTTATCAAGGATTATGACTCCACAATTGACTATCACTCAGGTAAAACAAATATGGTACCAGATGCACTTAGCCGAAAATCCTCGAGCTCTATAATCTATTTGAAGGTGACATATCTACCTTTATTGATGGAATTAAGGTCTTTAGTAATTGAGTTAACAGTAAATGACTCAAGTGTGGTACTAGCCAATTTTCATGTTAGACCTACTTTAATTAATAAAGTCAGAGATGCACACGTACAAGATCCTCAATTAATGAAACTGATAGAAGAGGTGAAGAAAGGCTTACGATCAGGCTTTGTGGTTAGAGATGATGGAGCATTAGTTACAAGAAATAAACTTTGTGTGCCCAACATTGAGGAATTAAAGAAAGAGATTATGGAGGAAACTCACTTTCCAGCCTACGTAATGCACCCAGAAAGTACAAAGATGTATAGCAATTTGAGAGAACATTATTGGTGGCAAGGTATGAAACAGAAAATTGCAGAATTTATGTCTCGGTGTTTAGTTTGTCAACAAATCAAGGCTGAGCACCAGAAACCTGCGAGACTCTCTCAACCACTTCCTATCCCTGAGTGGAAATAGGAATACATTATTATAGATTTTGTGGTAGGACTTACACGTACTATGGCTGATCATGATGGTATTTGGGTGATGGTACTACCCCCTAAAAAAAAATTTCATCCTTGAAATTACATAACGTCCTCTTGCTCCCACGTAGCTTCTTCCTTTGTGTAATTTCGCCGCCACACCTTAACCAATGGCCCATGTTTTTTTTTAAATTCAATAAGGCTTGGCCCAACTAATATTATAGAATGGCCCATCATCTTTGCCCAACCCACAAGCCTTTTTTTTTCATTTTTTCATGCATTTATATTAGGAATTTATTTGAAAATAATTAAAAAAATTAAAAGAGAAGGCAGAGGGGGAGACGCGAAAGGGGAAAGTGAAAGGCAAGAGAACATTTTTTATTTTCAAGAGAAATTTGAAGAACTTTTGAGGTAATTTCTTCAACCTTTACTTAAATTAAACGAAATATTATGATTTCTACCCATGAATATGCATTGGAGAGAAGTTAGAGACATTTAAAAAATTTTTAAGAGAGAGAAGAAAGAACAATGATGGAAATCTAAGGTTCTGTAAACAGTATATATTCCAAAAATTGTTGCAGTCTGTTGGCTTTGAATCTGATTCTCAAATTCATATATGTTAAAATAGACATCCTAAGGATTTGTTTAAAGTTGGATTCACTGAAAAATATTGAGCACGCAATTTTATATAAATTTTTGAAGTTTACTATTCACTACTGGAAATTCATACTCTGTTCGTTTATGAATCCAAATCATGTTTTCTGTGCTGCACATTTTCCAATGCAATTTACATTCAATCTCAACCACATATCCTTTTCAAAATTCAAAATGATTCAAAATCAACCACATATTCCTAAATTCAATTGAAAACAAAAATACCGTATTCATAAACGAACACACCATCAGTTTTTCTGCAGAAAATCAGTTTTGGGTAAATTATTTAAGGTATCTAGAGGCCTTCAAAAATTATGAAATTCGGGATAAGAGTTTGTATATATGTCTAGTTTAAATCTGGAGAGTTTTGTGATTTTAGAAATTTATTACAAATTATCATGTATTTTGGAAAAGGGAGAAATTCCCGATTGTGAGGAGTAGGCCTTCGTCAAGCCAAAAGTGTCGTATTTTCCCCTTACTTGCCAATTTAAAGAGGTTCTTGGCTAAGGGATCGTGCTCTAAGCCTTGTCTGATACAACCAATGAGCACACTTTGTGGACGACTTATACTCAAAGTGACGAATTCCGCTTTGCGACTTAGGGCATCGGCCACAACGTTTGCCTTACCACTTTGTACTCGAGCCTATAGTCAAACGCGGCCAAGAAATCTTGCCATCGTGCTTGCTTGGGGCTTAGTTTCTTTTGAGTTTGAAAGTAGCTTATTGCCACATTGTCGGTTTTGATGACAAAGTGGGAACCAAGCAAGTAGTGTCGCCAAACCCATAAGCAATGAATGATGACGGTCATTTTCTTCTCTTGGACCGTGTATTGACGCTCTGTGTCATTGAGCTTGCGGCTTTTGTATGCAATGGGGTGCCCTTCTTGCATGAGAACTCCCCCTATGGCAAAGTCGGATGCGTCCGTGTGTAACTCGAACGGTTTTGTGTGATCGAGTAGCACCAACACCGGTTCCTCGCATGTTGCCTTCTTCAACCCTTCGAAGGCGTGTTGACACTTTTCGTATCAATGCCATGTGCGGTTCTTCTTTAGAAGATCCATGAGTGGAGCGGCCTTGACTGAGTAGCCAATGATAAACCGTCGATAATAGTTAACCAGCCCAAGAAAAGATCGTAGCTTCGGTATCTTGGTAGGAGGCTCCCATTTTTGAATGGCCTTCACCTTTGCTTGATCCATCATGAACTTTCTATCTCGTATTCAGTGGCCAAGGAACTCTACCTCTTGTTGGGCAAAAGATCCTCACAATCAGGAATCGCCTCTTCGTGCCAAGATATGGGAACTTGCGGAAAGAGATCATCAAAAAGTGCCACAATTCCAAGTGGGTTGGTCACCCAGGTATGACACGAACCTTTGCACTCATGCAAGATTCTTACTATTGGCCTTAAATGCGGAAAGACGTGGAGGGCTATGTAAGGACTTGTCTTATATGTCAACAAGACAAAGTTGAGCACCAACGTCCAGCGGGGTTGCTCGAACCCCTACCAATTGCAAAAAGGCCATAGCAAAACGTCTCAATGGATTTTATCGTGGTCTTGTCGAAATCCAAAGGGTATGGAAGCATAATGGTGATAGTTGATCGGTTTAGCAAGTATGTCACCTTCATACCCGTCTCTACGGATTGCACACCGCTCGAACATTCCTCAAGCACATCGTGAAGCTTTGGGGAGTCCCACAAAACATCGTAAGTGATCATGACCCTCGCTTCACGGGACGTTTTTTAAGAGAACTCTTTAAATTATTGGGGACCGACTTGAGCTTCTCTACAAGCTTCCATCCCCAAACCGATGGATAAACCGAGCGCATTAATGCCTTGCTCAAGTTGTACTTAAAGCATTACGTAAGCGCTCACCAACACGATTGGGCAAAGTTGTTAGACGTTGCCCAATTCTCATATAACCTCCAAAGGAGCAAGGTGACGGGCAAGAGTCCCTTTGAGATTGTGACAGAACAACAACCAATGACTCCACATGCCATAGCCTCGACATATGGAGGAAAGAGTCCCGCAGCTTACAAGCTCGCAAAGGAATAGCACAAACAAGCCGACATCACACGAGCATGTTTAGACAAGGCCGCTCGAGCCATGTTTAAACAAGGACACTGTACAGTGTCGAGTGAACAGTGTCGAGTGTCGGATGCACGACTCGATATATACATTGTCGAGTGTCGAGTGTCGAGTACATGTATAGTGTCGAGAGTACAGTACATGTCGACACTATACATGTACTCGACACTATACAGTAGTGTCGAGTGTCGGATGCAGGACTCGATATGTACAGTGTCGAGTGTCGATTGTACAGTACATGTACAGTGTCGAGTGTACAATACATGTCTAGATTTTTCATAAAAACTGTATTGTCTTGAGACTTATTTTAAAAATTATATTAAAAGGTTTACAAGTGTATACATTGGACCTTGGATGGATCGTTTTTAATACAAATCCAAGGAGAATGTGGATATAAAATTCTTAGTGTTGGACCTTGGATGGACCATTTTGGATACGAATCCAAGGAAAACACGAATATAAACTTGATGTGTTAGACCCTGGATAGGTCGTTTTGGATACAGATCCAATAGGAACACGAATATAAAATTGAAATGTTAGACCTTGGATAGGCCGTTTAGATACGGTTCTAAGGGAAATATTAGATGAAAAATTTTGATTGTCAAGTAAATAAGTGATACCTTGATGTGTGAATGAAAATGATTGCTTGATTTATTATAATTGATTGTGTAATTATATAATTGAGTAATTTTTTGAATGATTGTGATTTAGTATAATGTTAGAATCTTTCCTATTGGGGTATATGCTCACCCCCCTCCCTCCACAAGTACACAAAAAGATATTCGTACTGGTGGTGTTCTAAAGCTTTCCTAGGGGGTCTAGGCGTTTACATGCATGTGATGGTTTTGGGAAATGTTTTGACTAGTCTAAATCGTGATGGAAAATTTTATTATGTGATTATCAACCTATGTACTAAGTTTGGTCATCAGTGCATATAAAGTTTATCTTAAACAAATAGCCAGATGTTGTAATGGATTCGTGTGATATGTATAAATATATGTATGAATTGAAAAATGATATAAAAAAAATTGAGATAGTGATGGTGTCTTTTTATTATTTTTCTTAACCAATCACCCTTAAAGTTTCTAAAAAAGGTATTTCTAATAACCATTCAATTCTAATAAGATCACAATTTCCCACCTAAAGATGGCTATCTTACATGTCAAAAATAAACCAACTCAACTTTTGTGAAAAATTAAATATTTTCTCGACAAACTATTAGATAGGTCCAATTATTCATGCCAAATATTCTTAGTTTAAGGATGGAAACAAATTGGCAAGTTATTAGCCAAAGAACATATGGCTTTAAAGAATGCAGCTAGGTAGTCAATAATTACCAATAATTAGCTTATGGCCTTAGAAAAAGATAGATAACAACAGATTTCATATGGACTAACCGTGGCATTCGTACAGCTAAAGCTGCATAATCGACCATGAGCCCCTCTCTAAAACCGGAAAAATGGTAGCACATGAACGTTAAGACTATAACACATGGATTTGTGCTCCTCATAATTCACCTGCAGAAACTGCACATCAGGGTGCATCTCTGCCAATTGACATATCTGCCACAAGACAACAACCAATCCACATTCACTTAAAACAACCAAAAATAAAACAGAAGGGGAAAAGGCTAATTCTTTTTAATATACAGAAATAATTACTACTTATACGTGTATAAACAGAAAAAAGAAATAGACTCATACAAATGTTTCATATGTATACATGTATGTTTATTGATTATACCTTGGGATGAAGAGCTTTGCAGCCACCACGTCCAAGTGAGAAGAAATCAACAATAACAAGTTTGTCCCCAGCATTTAGAAGGGATTCCACAAGATCTTGTGCAGAGGTCACCTCTTTCACGTTCGCTTGCAGCCCCTTTTCCCACCATTTTTGGGCGTTCCCAATTCTAAGACCGGTCTCTTTTACCCCATCAAAGAAGAATAGACCATTTAATTCAAATGAATCATAGTAAGATCAAACTCAAACACAACCGAAATTGACAAGAACAAACGTAAAGCAGAAGAGAAATACATCCAGGCACTTGAATCATAGATTGGAGGAAATAAAAGAACTTTATTTAAAAAAAAGGGCTTACTGATTCAGAAATTCCTCAACTATTATGAAATTCAATATTGTAAGGTATAAGTTCCAGAAATTTTCATTTACTTTTTTTCGTTAAAAATCAACCCAAGAAAGAGACAAAACTAAATAGATGATCTTGAAAGAAACTAGTCATGTTGATGATCAACTATATATAGCTAAGCTTTTCAATTATCAACGGAGTTCAGATATTTAACAAATGAATAAATAATATGGAAACCGTAACACGTAAATTATTAACACCAAAATACAACAATCAATACACAAAAACCTTACCTTTCAACATAAACAAATTAAAAACAATCAATAACTTCCAAAAATAAGCTCAAACGTGAGATTTTGTAACCAACCTGTGCATTAATGGAGAATCTTGAAGAATTTCCTTTCTTGGGAATGCTTTTATTTTCTCGGAAAACAACTCTCTTTCCATGAAGATCACTGCTTAAAGATGAAGATAATCTCAAGGCATGTGATTTCAATCTCACAGAAGGGAAACCCCTAAGGGAACATGAACCAGTACAGCTTTTTGGGAACAAAGATACACTATTATTATGGTGATTTTGATTACAGTAGGAAAGCAGATTTGCTTTGCTCAACACCTCGGCCATTTTTTTGTTCTCACAACACCAATTTACTTTCACAAAACAAAGAAGACAGTTACACTGATACCCAGATTGAAATAGAGAAATTTTTCAGCCAAAAAAATTTACTTTTGCTTTTGTAGAAGATGAACAGAAACAAAAAAGAAATAAATTTTTCAAAAGGCCGAACTTTTATTGCTTAGACAACAATAAACTGCTTTTTTAAAACAAAGAAAACAGTTTTAAAGAAACCCCCATTAACAAAACCGAAAGAGCACACAGATTTCGAATAAAGAAGGGATTTTTTCAAATCTTTAACAGAAATAGTCTACTTTCTGAAAACAAAGCAAACAGTTTCATCCAGATAGAAAATGTTGTTGAATTTTATTGCTTTCGAGTTTCGTTTGAGTAAAGTGCTTCGTTTCCGTTGTTAGAAAAAACGACAACAGTCTGCTACGTCTTAGAGAGAGAGAAACTGATTCAATTCTGACCGTTGATCATCTTCAGAACTTGATCTAACGGTACATAAAATTTTGTGAGGTGGGATTTTCATTAGGTCAAATAATGAATTTGGATAAGGTTTGTTCTTAAAAAAAAAAAAAAAAAATTCACTCTTTTCTTTTTTTATGGCTTATGGTAACTGGTTGATGCACGTGAACGTGTCGTATAGGACACGTGGCGACTTGAACCTCGGAGGAGGAATTTTTTATTTTGGATATGATTCGGATAAAAGGCATTTGCTTCGCCGCCTCATTGCTATGCGCGAGCGCGAACCTTTTTTTTTTTTTTTTTTTGGTTAAAAGGGATAATTACCATTTACCCGCCGAAACAACCATCATCCCTCCCTTTCTTGAAACCTACATCTGTCCCCTACTGCCGGCCGGTGGACGTTGAAATTAACAACGTAAGGGTAAAATAGTAATCCTAATATACTGAATCGAACTTGTAAGCAGATAACCATGGTTAAACTAATTAAACTAATAGACCATGGTTAAACTTAAATTAAATATTTATTAGTACTTAAAAAAAAAAAATCAAATTTTAACTGGTTCCTAGCCACCATAAACCTCACCACCATGCCCTACCCACTTCACCCCAAATCGGCTTTGGGGTTTCAAGGTTTTGTGTGTGGGTTGCTCTATGCTGTGTTTTATGTTTATAAGCAAAGATGGGTTCTGGAGTTTCCCATCGTTCAGGTCTGTTTCTCAAATCAACCCTTTGTTAGCTATTTGTGTTGTGGTTTTTGAACTCTTGGGAGCAAAAATTTGATAATCTTTGATTGGGATTTCGAGATAACTATTCTGTTTCTTTCAATGTAGATTGTGATTGCTTAGTTGAGTGATTAGGGCTTTGATTTGCTAATACTTTATGAAAGATTGTAAGCTTCTGCAGGACCAGTACACAGGAATTAAATTCTCAAGTTCTGAGTTCTATATTCAAATTCTTTATATAAAGAGCAATCTTTCTAATATTTGTTGTGTTCTATTGATAATGGTGGTGATGTGCTCTTAATAATGGTATAAAGAGATGTGGAGACGACGGAGAAGTCAAGAGGAAAGAGAAATAGGGGGAAGAGAGAGAAGATGAGAGTTTTTTTTATATTAATATAATTCTTTTATTATTTGCATGGTTAACTTTCTTTTAAAACAAGGGTATTTTCGTATATTCGTGTCTATTGTAATCATATAAAAATGAAACATCACTTTTCTGTTAAAGTTAACGTCCATTAGCCGGCGGGATGGGGCAAACGGTGGGTTTCAAAAAAGTGAAGGATGATCAGGAAATTTGAGCAAACTCCAGGGGTCATATAGTCATTCTTCCCTTTTTTAATTTCTCTTTCTCGTCTCCTTAACTGTTGTAACTTCAATAATATTACTAAAATAACCTTTTTCTTTTTTTTTTAATATAATCCATCAAGATATTAAAAAATTATAATGCTATCATAATTTAATATCATTTATAACATTAAGATATCCTGGTAATAATATTATTATGGGTGAAATTATTTGTATTCACAAAATTTATTTTCACACTCATCTTTTTATATACACCTCATTAATTCAATTTGTGTAAGTTAGAATTTTTTTAATTTTTTCATTTAATTTTCATAATTTCAAATTAATCATAATATCAATTTCATAAATTAAGATTAATTTTAAAATTATTAAATTAATTCTTAATAAAAAATACTATTAATAAATCCATAAACTGTCAAGAATTGAGTTATTTAAATAAGAACCTTTTTTTATAAAAAAGTATATCTAATGAGCTTTTAGAAAAAGAAATATTTTATTTCTATTAAATTTCTAGTTTACTTAAACTTGATCTCTACTTTATTTAGATAATTGTATAAATCATTTATAAAAATTTGAAAACCAATCAAATAGAAGTTAAATTATTTTAATATACTAATGAGATGGTGTATTTAAAAGGATGGGTGTGATAATCAATTTTGTGTGTGCATATAATCCCACCTTATATTCCATTATCGTATTATTATGCAGCAACACTAAGTGACTGTTTGTTTATATCATTTAACATTTTTTATATCTAAACACTTATTAAAACTTAATTTAGACCACTTAAAAGTAATGTTTGTTTTATATTTTTCACACATCTTAAAATAAATGGTAGGTAAAATTCATGTCATATTTACCCCTCTAATAGAAAATAAGAAATAAGCGTAATAATAATAATAATATTATTATTTAATCAATTCATGAAATTCAAATACATTTATATTAAATATATTATAAATTTATTTTTTTTTGTAACCGAAGTGTCCGGGCCAACTTACGCGCACCACGACTAATCCTCGGAGGAAACTAGCGCAACCACAACCCACTGTCACGGTCTTCCACTTAAATCATGGAGGAGGCCATTGTGGAGACTCGAACCCAGGACTTCACCATTGGTGCTGTACCAACTCCATCCTGGCCTGCTTCACCACTTGAACCAACCCATTGTGGGTGTAAATTTAAAATATGCTAATTATTTCTATTTATTTACAGTCATTTTATATAATATATAACAAACATTATTTAGGAAAAAATCAAAATTCGAAATTTGATAGATAGGATTAGCACTGGGTGGGAGGAAAGTATCGTGGATTTCGACGGAGTTGTCAAAGATAGTTGCGATGAGAAGGGAGTCATCGGATTCAAACCAGGCTAGGTTGTAAACACCGTTGGCGGTGTTGTAAGCAACGAGTTCGGTAAGAGTGGGAGCAGATGGGGAGAGGTCGAGGATGTGTAGGTGGCTGTTGCCGAGGATGCCAAAGTTTTGGATTGTGTCGACGGCACGACGTGATTCGTAGAAAAAGAATCTAACGGAGTAGCGGTTGAATGGCGTTTTGAAGACTGGCATGGTGGCGCGATGATGGCTGAGTTTTCAAGGATTTTTTTTTTTTTTTGCTATAATGTATATTAACTAATCATCGATGCCAGAAGTAGATGAAATGGTCTGGACTCATAAATCGATTTCAAAGAGTATCAGAGAAGAGAGCTGAGAGCGGCTAGGTTAGAAGGTTAGATGATAAACAGTAAATTAGGATTGCTTTGTTATTATAAATAAGGATATTTTTGAAATTTTAATCCATTCAGATGTTTTAGTAGAAAAAAAAAATTAAGAATTTTCACTTGTTTTGTTCAGATAATTTGATCTGAAAATAAGTAATTAGAGGTTAAAACAAACAACACTAAAATTTTATATCACTTAATACTATTCAGATTCAGACTTAAATGGATAAAACAATTGGACCCTAAATATGATATTTGTTAACCATTTTTAATCCGATTAAAACTTAAGAACCATACCCTCAAAGAAATAAAGAAATAACAAAAGTGTCCTTATTTTTATAAAATTTTTCTTATAAAATCACCTATAATAGTTGTGAATTGGCTCCCATCACTCTTTCCCATTTCTTAAATTCTCAACATCATGATCTCAATTACATTCCAAGAAAAGAAATTTATTGAAATGAAGATGTAATGCATTGAAGATCACATGAACATTTGTTCATGACTTTGAAGAGCATAATTATAATAAAAGGGAAGTAAATCTATCGGCCCAAGTGGATGGCGACTGTGGCTATAAGAGAAGACCAATTCACTTGATTTGTACACGGGTTATCTCATTCAAGGCTTGGTTTTCTAGCCAAACCAAATGCATTAATAAGTATTCTCTACCTCCATTTACTTGTCTTTTACTTTACAGTCTCGTTACTTCTTACATTATTTCATCTTCTCTCTGTACCATTTGGATTGCTCGGCCACTTATCTCTTTTCTATATAATTTCCTTTCAATTACAACTTATATCGTTATTCTTGGCTTTAGAACAACAATTAATTTATAAAACAATTATGTAAAGATATTTTATATTTAATAAATTACTAAAAATAAAAAAGAAACTATCGTAAGTCGTTAAATGGTTGCCAGTGCAAACATAAAATTATCGATGAGATGAGTGATATCAAATAATTAATACAATTATCGATGAGACGAGTGATATCAAATAATTAATTTATAAAACAATTATGTAATGATATTTCATATTCAATAAATTAATAAAAATTAAAAAAAAAACTATCATAAGCCCTTAAATGGTTGCCAGTGCAAAGATACAATTATCGATGAGATGAGCGATATCAAAATATATTCGACAACGTCGTCAACACCAAAATGATTATCAAAAGTGTTGGAAATATTTATAATAAATTTAAATAATAAAATCGAATAATAATATATTAAAGTAATAATAAAATATAAATTAAATTAACGTAACAATAAATTAAATAAATATAATAAGTAAAGTAATAGAAAAAGAAATATGTGGTATGAACATTTGGGAGACATGTTAAAAGCATTGATCTAAAACTAAAGAGTCCCTCCCTTATACGGGTAATATCGGTACTCAAAAACTCCAAAATACAATCAAATGCTCACAGTCTATCTCCTCGATGGGCACGATCATCGAAAGAAAATAACATGTCTACATGTATCGCGGTTGCTCAAAACATAAAAAACACTCAAAATATATCCTTGTTGTTAGAACTTTTGAGACTCATTTATATAATAGTTTCCTAGCTTTGGTAACTTGCAAATTAAATCTCTTATAACTCTGAAGGCATAATGTTCTTAACGAGACATGTACAAATGATAAGTGTTGTAACTAATATTTTTATTATATTTATAACTAATGAAATTAATTTCAAATTAAATTTTGTAACTCATGATATAAATATTTGTTTTAAACCTTTTATCTCAAATAGAAAGCTGATCTATCTAATTACATAACTTTTAACTAGTTTAACTGGTTAAATTTTAATTTAAATTTTTTTTAATAAAAACTCATTGATTCAATATAATGATTCATATTCCTTCGATCATCAATAATGGAAATTATATACCGCATCATAGAAATTTAATTGATTCAAGGTTTGTTCAATTTAACAAAGAAACAATTAAACTACTCTCATTTCAAAATATTCATCGTTTCTACTTGTTCCTTATTTATTTTAGGAATAAGGTTTCAGAAATTAGAAACAAGAAGAATGAAATATTCCAAGAAAATCAAGTAAATTATATCAACAGTGAAGATTACATATAGACAAAAGTTCTGTAAGAACTTGGATCATGTTGGCTTGTATGTGAGAGTTGTTGTATGAACCCAAAAGAATAAAAATAAAGATAAAATTTGAACCTTTTATGGGATACCATAGAAATGATATGAGATTGAGTTCTTTCTATTTACATTGCAACAAATGTGGGTTCTCGCTAGTAGCAATGGCAAAAAAAATAATTGATATAGCGGCTTTCTCCAACATCCTTGTGAAAATGCTGTTACAAGTCCCGAGTCTTTTGCAATGTTTCCTACCACTTGTTAAAAAGACAGGAAAGAAGAACATTGACGTGTACCCAGAGGCCAGAGTGACCACGGACATATTCAATTTGCTTTTGCAGCTGCAGGATTGCGCCCAAACTGGATGATAATGCGTTTGCTTTTTTACACAAATCCATTCACTAGATTCTACACCAAATTATTGAAGACCGTTAAACAAGTGCTTTATTGGTTTCAGAACATGAGATTGTCAAAATAGGCAAGCAAATAGTAATTATTGTTGGAAAAAGTGGCTAAATAAAATAACGGTAAGTTGAATAATGCAAATGGCATAAGTGGGGAATACATGTGGCCTAAATCATGGAGCATGGGCAGCATGATGGAAAGCAATTGGTGCTTTTCGGTGCGGGAGGAGTTGGCATAATGGAAAGCTAATAATTGTCTCTTCTAATTATGCTTATTTTATGTCATAATTCAAGCATCCTCCTACCATAAATAGGTTCTACCCGAATAGGTTTAATGCAAGCAAGCAAGGAAGAGAGCAAAGCTTTCCATTGTAATGCATCCCATTCATTCAGCTCTACACTTGAATAATTTGTTCTTAGCTCTAGGAAATCCTCTCTAATTAGAAGGAGAGATATCTTCATCAAGGAGAGGTGTGAGAGGTAGGATACTTGGATAGAAGTGTGGTTTTAATTGGAAATATGATATATCTGTGGGGAGTGGTAAAATTCTATATGATTGTGACAATTTATCATATAGTGAAAATTCTCTTGTCCTTGACGACCCGCGATTTTTTGCCGATTTTGGAGTTTTCCACGTAAAATCCTTGTGTTGTGGTTGTTGGTATAATTCTCATGTTCTAATTTCTTTATTGCTTGACCTAATTTCCTATCAAGTGATTTAGTAGAGGCAAAAGCAAACTCCATTAACATAAGGCATGTAAAAGCAAGTCCACTACCATAGTGCACATTAATCATTAATATTCTCCCCCTTTAATGTGCAGTTCTTGAACACCTAAGGCTTCTCTTAGTTGCTCAAATTTGTCCGTAGGAAGTACCTTTGTTAACACATCAGCAAGTTGTTCTTTCGACTTGCAAAATTCAAGTTGAATTTCTCCTTCTTCAATTGCTTCTCTTATTAAGTGATGTTTAAGTGCTATGTGCTTGCTTCTGCTATGATAGATAGGATTCTTGGCCATTGCACTAGCTGATTTGTTGTCACGAAAGATGCTAGTTCCTTGTTCTTGTATTCTCTAACGTCTTCTAAGATCCTCCTAAGCCAAATACAATGTGAAGTTGCTAAAGAGGCTGAGACATATTCAGCTTCTGCAATTGATTGAGCAACTGATTGTTGCTTCTTTGAACACCAAGAAAGCACTCCTGAGCCAAGAGAAAACACATAACTTGAGTTGCTTTTCATGTCATCAAAACAGCCACCCCAATCACTATCACAAAATCCCATTAGTTTTGCCTCTGAATTTTGTGAAATCTGATTTCAAGATTCATTGTACCTTGTAAGTATCTTAAGACTCTCTTGGCTGCCCCAAGATGAATATGAATTGGGCTATTCATGAATCTTAACAACAAACTGGCTGCAAGCATAATGTTAGGCCTTGTTGAAGTGAGATAAAGCAACTTTCCCTCCAATCCTATAATGAGTTGCATCCATTTTCTTTCCTCCATCTTCTTTCATTAATTTTTCATTTGCAGCAAGTGGAATAGCAATAGATTTACAACCTGATTCTCTCATTTTTCAAAATATTTTCAACATGCTTTCTTTGTGAAATGAAAGCACCATTTTTATCTTGGTGAATTTTAATTCCAAGAAAGTATCTCAACAGCCCCATATCACTCATTTCAAATTTTTTCATCATCTCATTTTTTAAATCTAATATCATTTTTTCATTGTCACCCATCAAGACCAAATCATCAACATAAATTGATGCAATAAGAACATTATGTAAGAACCCGGTGCCAAATCTGAACACTTCACAGAATAGCCATTGGGACCAAGATCTTATGAGCAGAAGCTTCAAAATTTTGATTTGCTTTTTCACCACTTCAGTTCCTAAATATGTTTGAAAACTGCCTGACAAGACGTGTGAGTGTCTTAAAATTACTAGACCATGCTAGATGAACAGTGACAGACGAAAAGTAATGGGTGAATAGTACTAGTAAACATTATTCGACGAACAATAACTTGTAAACAATGTTTGGTGAACAATAACCGTGTGAACAGTGACAGCTTGTTCCTTGTTCACCTTTCTTTTTTAACTCACAACATTTACTTAATTCATCGTTTTTTATGTCTCTGTTTATCCCTATCCAATTTTGACATCTGTTAGTATTTTACAGTATGCATAAGTTTAGTATTATGACGTTGTTTGCAAGTTTCCCTCCTTTCATTAATGTTGGTTACCCAGAATCAGTTCACAATTAAATTCATTTTCGATTAACAAACTGGATTAAAGGGAGAGTTGACAGTGTTAAGGGTGTTCAAAATTACCCGACCAGCTCGGATTTTATCGGGTTTATCGGGTTAAAGACGAATTAAGGCTTTAAAAAACCCAAAATCGGGTTTCCTGCAATCATGTTTGAAATCGGGTTTGATCCATCTGACCCGATAAAACCCAACCCGATGAGAAATTTTTTTTTGGTAAATAAAATTTGCCATTTGTCAATCTCTTATTGGTCTTTTTTTTTTGGCGTCTTATACCGACCCGACCCCGACCCGACCATTTGCTACATGAAATAAGTTTTAAAAATGTGTAAATTGGGCCACATCCGACCCGACCAACCCGACCATTCGGGTTCTTCAAAAACCCGGTCACAGGCCAAATTTTCGAACTCGACCATGCATCGGGCCGTGTCGGGTTGGGCAAAACCTGACTCGACCCATATGCACCCCTAGACAGTATGCATATACATAGATGAGTCATTTGACATCTGGTGTTACAATGTATGCATCAAAAAGCAGCGTAGAAAAATGACAAAGAGATGGAATAGTTAAAACATACACAAGGTCAAGAGGAAATGAGTAGTCTACACTTAAGTCTTGAAGCAATTGATTCACTATGAGGCAGAGGTCCTGATTTCAAACCTCGAGTATGGTCTCTGATCATAACCTCCATCAGAGATGAGGGATAGCTTCAATGTGTTTTCAGGTATGGTCTCCTCATTGAGCTTACTGGCTCTTTCCATTCCACCTTTAAGACTTTACCATTCCATTCCACCTTTAAGATAGAAATTACCCATTTAACTGATGTTGTGCTTGAGAAGCCAATGTTTCTTTTTTTAAATCCACAAAAGCGTAGTTTCCCAACCCGTATAAACCAGGAAAGAGTACATAATATGCATTGTGTTCTGTAAACAAAACAATTCTTCTGATGCATCATCAAAGAACAAAGATCAAGTTCCATAACAATAAGAAGAAATAAAACATAATACCGCTCTTGATGAAGCATCAACAATCCATAATACAGATGACGCAAATTGGCCAATTCAATTAAAAAAAAAAAAACTATTTAATAAGTTGATGAATTGAGAGTATTAGCACCTAAAGAAAGCCATAATCTAATGACCTTCCAGTGGAGCAAGGACAGAAAGAGGAAGCTCCGTAGTGGGAGAAAAGTCGAGAGAGAGTGTCCTGAGTAACAGCTTGAGGAAGATGTCTAACCAACAGGGTAACTAAATCTTCCAATCTGAAAGCTCCCAAATTCATCTCTTGCATGTTCTGGAACCCAGCGAGTACAGCAGCCATTACACATTCACAATTTGACTAGAAACAGAACGAGACAACACTTCAAGCAGAAAACTACTCAAGTCAATACAAGGTTGAAAGCAGGGTAACAAAACTCCATTATATTTGAATATATATATATATAAGTTTCCACAGGAGCAAGGTAGCAAAGTCAAAACTAAGCCCAAAGAAGCAGGGGAAAAGATGGTGCAAGAAGGATGAGAATAGAAGCACTGTTAAAATGAGCTAGCTACAAATAGGATTCATGATGAACTGCCTTGTCATCACTAGAAAACAAACTAAATTTAGCAACATTCATCAGTGAACACAAAGTGTAGAACAACATTATACCATGGCAATAAAAGATTACCTATCATATCGGACAGAGGCACATATTGTAAAAGAGGTCATTCTCTGGATCAACATATGCAAGTTAGCAGGATGGCCTTTGCCTTTTCAATATATAGTTATTACCTTCCCAAACACTCCCCAATCTAAGTGAGTTTGTATAAACAAATGAGATCTATTAATTAGATATATAGAAAGGTGCAAGCAATATGCACTGCCAAAGTGAAAGTGAAAATCCCCCTCTTTAGAGCAAGCTCACTTTTAGTATTGCAAATGAAGTTCACCTTAATAACTGAAGTACCAGAAGATGATACTGGGCGGAGATTGTAACTAGCTGCAACCAAAGTTAAAATATAGAAAGAGCATTGCTGTTGTAACTCCATAAATCAAAGGATACGTATCACTCAATATAATGAATTGACAGCAGAAGCAAACAAAGCAAACTCAAAAACTAAAAATTATTTCAAATTCATGATGCAGATATCCAAACTCAAAAACTAAAACTATCAATCAAACTATTTTTCTCTCAAGTTTCATGTGGTAGTAAAATATGAAGGCATTGAATTTCAAAGTTTTCAACTAAGAGCACTCTAAACAGGAATACAATTAAAAGGGAAAGACAATTGCAGGAACATGAACAGCTTAATGGCCAGTTTCATAAACAGAATAACTACCAATGGTATCTATCTAATTTAATTGTCTAAAACGAAAAGATAAAAGACAAATTTAGGGGAAAAAAAATCCTTACATCACAGCCGCCTAGAGGATCACCTCTTGCACTTGGAACGCCATCAAATTGCAGAAGGGTTAACCTTAAAAAAATTTCTCTGTTGTCTGTTAACCAGAACGGTTTGCATTGTCCAGTTCGCCCCAGTATTTTCGCCCAGCAATACGCCTTTATTACCAGAAATCATGTTCATGTCATTGCATAAAATGTTGACAACCATCCCGTCCAGATCACCTCGTTGAGTCGCAGGGATCGCTCACGTTGTTAAATATTATTAAAGAAGTAATTTTCATCATACCATTTGACCCTCAAATAAGACTAATATGCCCTTGTCTTTCACCTTATGAAGAAGTTGAACACTGGACATACAACTTTCCGTTCTATGAAAAGAATTTTAAGGTAAGGCCAGTCTGAAAATAAAAGACGGCGGCTCACTTCGTTGCTGGCATAATAATAACCTTAATGAAAACCACACCTTTCCTCGTGAGAATGAGAAAGAGCCGTTGATGAATCATGGATAGCCTACGTGGGAAGAGGACATAGTTAGCCCTTGAGAATTTCTCAATTTGATGCACTATCTCCCATCAAACCACCTTTGAGCGAAATACGACAACTCCACAACTCTCCATGAATTCTATAGTCGCATTATTTATAACTTTCTTATTAATAGACAAAATAGATTCAAAATTATGTTCATTTTAAGATACAGGATAGCTTATATTCACACACTTCATATTCGATTGGAGTTTCTATACCAAACAAATTTTTTTTAAAATTCAATAGACAAATCAAGCGGTTTAAAATATTAACGAATAAAAATCATTACTTGCAAACGTCGCATCGGTGCAATAAAATACATATATTTATCTACTCCTGATTTGAAATAAAAACTTATTGAAAAAAGGATCAGTGTCTAAGATTGCGAAGGATATTAGTACCACTGTAAATCCAGTAGTTAATAATGCACGTAAGCATGACAGTAGCAGGCTACCGCAGCAAAATCCAGATTTGGCTGATACACATCTAAAGAGGCAAGGGGAGTCCTGATATTATGATGAGTTTTCACTTTTCACCTGACAGTGTGGGCAGGGGTGATGATGATGATGCATCATGCAGTCTGGTAGCACCGGCAAGGAATTACGTGCATCTGTAATTAGACCGTAAATCAAATAAATTCTCAACAGTCACAGCGTCGACAAATGTGAGTTGGAATTCGCAGCATCAGGGAGCGTTGCTGGTGCTCCCCTAGACCTAGTGGCAAGCATTAGGATTTAGTTACGAATTTGTAAGTCAAACATGTAAGCTGAGCCAATTGAATTGCCTGAATTTTTAATTACAACATATTTGAATCCGGCAATGGTTAACCAATTTGCTTTCCAGTGCATCACATCACGTCACATCAATCAGAGCACATCAGAGCCATCAGTATTACCTTAGTATTTGAAGCCCTTTCCTTATTTTTTTCGTGAAACAGCAAAAGAAACCCAATGGACTTCCCTTATTAGAAAGTTTTTTTTTTTTTTTTTGTTTGCGGTTGATATACTTTCGAGGATTGAATAACATATTTCACAAACGTATAATTTCTCAAGACAACTTTTAACTAGCGCCTAACACAGACTGAGAATGCTAGCTAGCTCTATTACTATCAAGGATAGGAAACATCCGACCTCGCTTTTTTCACCATTTCTAACACACAATCCTTCCCCTTTTCTAGTTCTGTCCCCACTTTTATCGAAGAACTCTCCTCTAGACGGATCGCTGCTCTCAGTCAACAACAACGCAATGGCCTTTATCCCCTTTGCTAATACATCCTCGATATGCCATACTGAACAGTTCCAACCTTTCTATGAGCTGCACTAGCAGCAGCACCAATCCCACCATATTGAGCTTTTGCCTGCAGCAAATTCGTATCGATGGTGATTCGGTCATCCTCATGTTCCACCTTGTTTGCTCCGACTCGTGTCATGAAAAACGGATTGGAGTCAATATTGATAGCTATGTCTGGTGCAAATTTGGCTGCCATGCCACATTGAGGAACTTGTTTTACCTGTGACGACAAGTCCCTCTGTCTCTCAGAATCCAATGTAGTCAATTTTTCTTGTTTTCCAGCATTAGATTTCCGGTAACAATAAGCAGTAGAGACTGCTGGAGAAAGGACTGAGCTTCTGATAAACGTTCTTGGATCATAAGCATCTTTCATGACACTTGTATTCTCGTATGGTACAACTGGACCCACAACTTTTCCTGGTTTGGATGAAGAGAAATAGCAAGTTCAGTATCCAAAGTTTTAGTCTTAAGCAAACACATGGCTATAAAGCATACAACGCCGGATAAGAATAACAATATAAAACTGAGAGTACCTAATGGAAATCTTTGTTGTCCTGACAAGGTCCTTGACATAGTTGGAGCAATTCCTTCCAAGTCCTTGGAATTCTTGTTGTATATCTCCTCTGCGAGCAGCCGATCCCTAGATGAAGGAATGTTTGGTTGCTCTTTGGGAGGAACTGTATTTGAATGTACAATTGTTGACCTGCAATCATCCAAGAGAAATATATATATGTATTAACACAAAACTGTTCGCCACCTCTATGTTGCAAGCTAAGAACAACCACCAAGGAATCACAATCTGAGAGGAAGAGGGCAAGATTCAGGCGGGGTCATAGAGAAACACACATCACAAGTTGTAGTCTATTGGACATTTGGAAATGCAAATGAATCACTCAGACGTTGAATCATGCGATGCAAAGTACAAACCAAGTATCAACTATAGGACAAAGGGTCAATTTATCTCAACCACACTCAGACATGAATGTCAAAATTGATGCTCTCGAGCTCCAATTCTTGCTCATCCTCATACTTGCAATCAAACTCACACTAAAGCTCCTGTTCTTGCTCTTGTCCCATAATAGAGATCCTAACACATAATCATTTCCCTATTTGACAGTGCATTCATGTGCCCTATCACCCAACAATATTATTCCCCAACCATACCACTGGCATTCCATGTCCAAATGATTCATGAAAAAATTATGTAGTCTAACATAAACCTATTAAACTGTATCATTAAATGTCCCCTTGTATTTCTAAAAAATGTCAGCTACAACCAATAATTTTGTAATTACTATAAAATGCAATAGCCAATAACTAGGTGACTAATTCATATGTTATCCACAAGTACGTGAGCACAGCATTACAATGACTTCTTGAAAACAAAAAGAGTTAGAAACTGCAAAAACAAAATAAATCAACTAACAAACATGTATATCGTACCTAGGAAGAGATACATGCTTTCTTTCAGGTGGAATTACGGGCCCACTTTTACCACCGTTTTCCTCCAAATGTGCAAACTGCTTCCTAAATTGGTCAACAGCACTGTGAACATAAAAATGGACTAAAAATTAGGATAACGTAGAGATACAAAAAGTTAACTCCTCTCTCTAAACAATCCAAACTAAAAAGCAACCAAGAAAGTATAACCTTGGATAGAGGAAACTTGTCCTCTCAGTTCCATTCATGTAGTCCTTGAGTAATTGAGGATGGTATTCCAATATCTCACGGAAGATTAGCTCCCGTATATCCTCCTTTGTGACCCTTCGCCTCTCAAACTCAAACTCCATCTTTGAAATTGGCTGACAAGAAGGTTCTCTCTCAACTTTTGCCAGTCCTTTAAAATAAGGATCTGCCAATGCCTGATAGAATACCAAAGCATTTCAACATGTTGAACATGTTATAAAGCGAAAATAACAACCATAAATAGAAAAGACAATATTCACTGAAAAAATTTCATATCCTAGCGCTGAGACAAACCTCTTCAGCAGTTGGCCGATCCTTCGGATCAAAGGCAAGCAACCTTTCCAAAAGTCGTAGTGCTAAAGGATCTGCATTTGGAAATTTTTGGGAAAACTGCACAGGCTGCTTCTTCCTCATACTAGTTAGATATCTCCTTGCTTTTTCATTTCGAACCTGGAACCAGAAAAATACAAATTAGTGTTGACTGCATTTTTTTTCTTTTTCTATTCCTAACCACCTTGAGACAATGTTGACAAAAAAATAATTTTCATACCCGAGAGATTGTATCCAATGACGGTGTGCCAAGCAGATCTGTCATTAAATCCAGTTGATGAACTACATTTTTGCCAGGGAAGAGGGGCTTCCCCGTTAATACTTCAGCAAAGATACAACCTATGCTCCATATATCAATAGCTGGTGTATACTGCATCCAAATGCCATAATTGAAAAGAATTAATCCAAAAATGTAACAGAACAAAAAGGACATTCTACAATATTTAAACACAATAGAAGTTATAACATATACATCAATTAAGAACACACATAAATTCCCATTGACCACACACAAGCCACTAAGGCCTGTATTAGATAAGTCAATCAAAGGTATTAGAGGCACTCAGCTACTTTCAAATTACACTTCACTGAGAAGCATCACACAGCTGTTGTTAACACAAAAGTAGATTGCAAAACCTCCACAGACACAATGATATGATTCTAAAAGCTTTGCTCTTCAAACAACATTATATGCACCTAAAGATGTCATAAACCAATAAGAGCACAAAGTTCCAACGAGTGAGCCTGTTACAAACTTTAAATCTATAACGTGGCAGACAATGCAGGATTTATTTAGCTTTTTTTTTTTGGGTTGAAAACAATATAAGAAAAGCCATACCTTAGAAAAAAAAGATCCACAAAGCTCTGGAGCTCTATACCATCTTGTAGCAACATAATCCTGTAGATGTACCAATAAATGACAAATAAGCTACCATGTTCATAAAATATACAGTAATTCATCTTAAAAATACATTTGTAAGATAGCCATATAACAATCATAAAAAAATCTAACATCCACTGAAGACATACCGTCCAGAAAATTGTTGTAGGTGTGTCACTGAATGCAACTCTTGCTAACCCAAAATCACAGATTTTGAGTTTACAATTTGCATTTGCCAATATATTCTTTGGTTTTAAATCTCGATGGAATACATTTGCTGCATTTAAGCTGTTAATATTAGATATGTAAAGCTCTTCAAACCAGGGTGAAAAATGAGACAAGAGAAGAAAGCAAAGGGCAAGATAGAATGAAATTTTTATCCAAATTAGAGAGTGCAAGCATTTTGAGAGAGAAGCAGTTTTAAGACATTAAGGCAATACTTCTCGGACATAAGGGCAATAAAGAAGATTGTTTAGTCTAAAATTAGTAAAACACAATGATATCTTTCAAACTACCACATATACATCCAGACATTAGAAGGGTAAGGAGAGCTGAGCTGAGCTCCAACTTCTCATCAAAAAGAAAAATTGAGAGGGTGATTCTAATACCCCTCTTAACTTTATAAATACCACTTACATATCACTTTATAATTAAGCTTCATCTTCAGATAGAATTAGCAAATTTTACAAATATCAATTTATCAATTAAAAATAATAATAAATCACTCTTCAACATATATGTGTAACTACATGGCTATTCGAATTAGCCCACATAAGAGCAAATCTTATTAAACAATGCCAGTTCAATATCATTGAGTATTTGGGAATTACCAACCTCAAATGATCTTGTTAATGAAACGATTCCTTATATCTAAATTAACATCTATCTCGCATACTCTCATTCTTTAACTGTAAATATCTCCCCCCAACACATCTATTTCTTGAGATTCTTTATCTGTTTATCAAGATTCTCAACACTACTCAATTGCTGCAATCTGTCAGCCAAAATTCTGCTATTTACTAAGATAAAAATAAGTCAAGATATTGAATCAAGTGAAAACATAATTTAGAGGGTGTGGATTACCCGTGTGTATATATTTTAATGCACGAAGGAGCTGGTAAAGGAAAAACTGATAGTGTTCTCGTGTCAAATCATCATTAGCTTTGATAACTTGATGAAGATCTGACTCCATGAGCTCAAAAACAACATAAATATCTTTAAAGTCCCTCCTTGAAGGTGGCAGCATAATGTGTTTAATTTCAACAATATCAGGATGTCGCAAAAGTCTGAGCAGCTTTATCTCCCGAAGAATTCGAGCAGCATCAGAGATGTGTTCAAAAATATCATGTATCTTTTTTATTGCCACTTTTTCACCTGTATGAGTGTCAATTGCTGAGCAGACAACACCATAACTGCCTTTCCCAATAACTTCCTGAATTTTATACCTATTAGCATCACCATATTCTGAGAAAAACTCCATCTCTGAGGAATTCTGAAACACAGAATCACAAGTCATGTTAGCATACAAACATATCAATGCAAGAAAGCTCATACCAACAGGTTTTTAAAATAAGCTAAACAGCTACACAATACTTCAATGTCATTCAGTATATAGAACAACTTAGTTACAATAAAGTATATTCATTATTCATACCAACAAGGCAGGCAAACATTGAATAAGAAGGATAAAAACTGTCTACTGTACTTCTCTGGAAGCATATTGTCGAAACTACTAGTATTTTCTTGCATTTTCCCTTGTTTCCTAGGATAAAAAGCATGTCAACTAAATGCTTCACTGTGTCTCAAAATTAAATGCATATTTTGTAATTTGAATATCCCATATGGCACAATGAAAAAATTATTCAAAGGAATACCTCTTCTGTACATCCAATATTGATTTGTAAATTGGATCCTCACATGAAAGAAACCCTTAATATTTACAAAGCAATCCCTAGAATTGTATAAAAAGGCGGAAAAGTCCCACTGAAATTCTTTCAATCAAAAATCGGAAAAAGCCCTTTTAAAATCGGTAATTGCTCTACGATTAAAACTTATTTCAATGGTAAAGAATACTTGAAGGTTAATTATATACCAAACAGCTACAAAGGATGAGCTCTTACAAGAACGAGTTAACATCCTCTGGCCCAGAACAAATAAACCGTTTCTGTTGCCAGCTAAAAGCTTGTGGAGTTTCTCTTCTCAATTCTATGCTTATAGAAATGTTTTAAACCCTTAACAAAAGGGTAATCAGGTTCCAATTGGTGTAAATTTGATCAGTTTTCAAGCTAAGAGATAATAAATGTATTTTATGGGATTAAAATCATCGTGAATAATGAAGCTTCTAACTGTTACAACTAAACTAAACGAAACACAGAAAAAACAACAACCCTTAAAATTTCCCTAAAAATGCCAGCAGTGAACCGTTTTGATACGCACAATTTCTCCACTGGCCAGAGAATCAAAACATAGTGAAAACACAAACCGAAAGCGTGTACAAAGAGAAAAAGAATCAGGTCCGATTCATTAATAAGTTAAAGAAAATTCGAATTCGAATTCGAATTCAAACCCCAAAACGACATCGTAAAACCATCATCACCATCATTCATAGGTTGATTACCTTCTTGCGTTGATCTTGCTGCATAATTTGTGTTTGTTGAAATGCAAACTGGAAAACAGGGAATACAAAACTTTAATATTTTCCTAATCAAATCAACCACATTTCCCCCATCTACCTCTACTCCTGATCACAAGGCCGCAGTCCCACCACAGTCCTCTCCTCATACACTCCTCGCTAACAATCGCATAACCATCGACAACAACTAACATAACATAAAATAAAAACTTATAGCACAAATGACTCTCAACCCGCTTGAATTGAGTTCGAGTCTGTTTGTTCCCTTGGATCTCGAAACAGGTTGCTGCTTTGCTTCAGCTTTTAAGGTAGAAAGAAGCCTCAAGATCTCAACACCGACAATGTGAATGAGCTGAAGAGAGAGAGACGGGTGGGGAGAGAATAGTAAAATTCGAGGCTTTCGGCATGAATCTAGGGATATATAGAGGCAGCGTATTGGCTTATCGGATAACGTACGTTTATACGGATAAAGTGAGTAGGATACGGTAGTGGCATTTTTTGTGTAATTATGTGCCGACTCTCGGGGTGGAGATATTGGGGGATGAGAGAGGGGAATTTTTTTACCTTTCGGTGTTTCCAGAGTTGAGTACACGTGTCGTGCTCTTAGGGTAAAGACGTTGGACTCAGTGTGCCACGTTGAGGGAATCTAGCGGACATGGAACACAGAAGTGGACCCACTTGGAAGATTCAGGGTGACAGAAAGTACATTTATGACCATACATTATTGACCGTGATGAGTTGGTTAGATTGATCATTTTTGAATTTGTAGATTATTATTAACAAAAAAAAAATACATAAATATTTATCTTAAAGAAATTCATGCAAACCCAATATAATTGTAGGAGGGAATTTTAAAACTTTTCAAATATAATTAGGAGATTACAATATTACACTAAATTAGGAATTCGTTGATATTTTTAATGTACATATTTAAAATTTGTAAGAATAGATATTACACAATCTTTATGTGTAATTTTATAATATCAATACAAATAAAAAATGAAGTTAGTTTTAATATACGCCTTATAATATTACAATACCTCAAAATTTGTTTAACTTTATGACAAAAATTAACACCGAATGGTTTTGTAAAAATGTACAATTTTCTAGATGTAATATAAAAAAATTATAAGATTGATTTATTAAAAATTTTATTAAATGACAAACAAATTAAATTATAGTTTATAATTTAAAAAAAATGAGATCATTAAAGTGACGTCTACCATGTGAAACACAAGTAATTATTCATCGAGAACGACGACGGCGAAGTGTCACGAACCTCACAGTAAATAATTAATTAAATTAAATTAATTACTTAACTAAATTCACTCACCAAACTTTCTTCTAACCATTTTTAATTAATTGGCCTGAAAACCATCCCCACACCAAACGCTGCCTCACCATTTTGACGTTTTATCCAACTTAACAATGACTTCTTACTAGTGTTGTAATTCTCTCCAAACATTTTTCTTTTTTTTTTAAACATTGTGAAAAGAATTCCAATAGCTTTAATGCTAATCAAGCTTTTCTTATTTCATTTTTTTTTAGATAGTGAGATCAAGTTTATAATAATAATATTTGTAAGTCGTTAAATGTGAGTATAGAAGTTGTTTGGTAGTTTCTCTGCAATGGAAACTCATGGGAAATTGTTTCACTGGTGCTTGACATAAAATATATTTATTGTCAACAAAACACTCTTTATTGTTTTAAATATTAATATTAGTTCTAACCCTTTTGTTATTTAAAATTTTAGCCGTGAGACACTAAAATTTATGATCATTAAATAAAGATAAAATGTATTAAAGATACATGAAAATAGGAAATGTATTATAAAAACTTGATTCAATTCGTAGTCAACATCGATCCATCCGATAACAGAGTAGGTGAGTACATGAAGGTTTGGTGCACCTTCGTTATTAATTGAGTTACGAATGTGTGGATTCAGCCAATTGGAAGTTAATATAAGGTGTTGCGAAAGTACCCTCTGATCCTTGAAATTGCAATTTACCCCTTGACGTTTGTCGGACAACGTTAGATTTAATGTGAATGTGTCCTTTGATCATTGCCTGTTGATACGCTAAGTAAATAGATAGAAATACCCTTATCGGCTTATCCTCATCATACTTAATAAGATAATATTAGAAATAGTCAAAATTTTACTAACAAAATAAACAAATTAAACATTATATAAACATTCAAATTATCCTAACCATTATTTAACATCGAATAGCTTTTATTTTTATTTAAAAAAAATGAAAACAAATCATCAACTTCATCATTCGACTACTTTACCATCGTTATCTCTTCATCACCAACACCATAACCATCGTTGCCTACCCCATTGGTGTCACAAATCTGCTGCATCACCACCACCAGAAGCACCATCACCAAAATTGGTTAAGGTGTCGGGTTCGAGTGGAGGACGCGCCATGAGGGTGTCTGGTTAGCGGGAAGGGTTTCGGCCCGACGCGGACAGCCCAAAGTGGACAAAGCCGTGAGGGTGCCTGATACAACGGGATGGGTTATGCATCATTGTGTACCGGGCCCGACGCAGGCAGCCCAAAGCGAACAATTTATGGTTGTATGGGGCCCGCGGTCATCACATAAAAACGCGCATTTTATTGTGACAATTTGGGCTAGGGCCCTCCAACCCACCCCGTCCCGGGACTCCGCCGGTCCGAACCCAATCCCACATAATCTCGTATTGTCCGCTTTGGGCTATCCTAGCTCGAATGATACTCATGATGAACCGCTGGTGCCTTTGTGGTGGAGGACTCGGGTTCGAGTGGGGGACGCGCCCTTCAGGGACAAAGCCGTGAGGGTGTCTAGTTAGCGGGGTGGGTTGTGCGACCCTGTGTGCCGGGCCCAACGCGAACAGCCCTAAGCGGACAATACAGGGTTATGTGGAGCCCGCGGGTCATCACATAAAAACGCTCGTTTTTATGTGATGACCCGCGGGCCCTTCACATAAACCCGTATTGTCTGCTTTGGGCTGCCTGCGTCGGGCCCGGCACACAGGATCGTACAGCCCATCCCGCTGTATCAGGTCCCCTCACGGCTTTGTCCACTTTGGGCTATCCACGTCAGGCCGGAGCCCTTCCCGCTAACCAAACACCCTCATGACGCGTCCCCCGCTCGAACCCGAGACCTCCTCAAAGGCACCTGCGGTTCATCATGAGTACCATTCCATGAGGGTGTCTGGTTAGCGGGAAGGACGACAAAGCCGTGAGGGGGCCTAATACAACAGGATGGGCTGTGCAGCCCTGTGTGCCGGGCCCGATGTAGGCAGCTCAAAGCAGACAATTTGTGGTTGTGTGGGGTCTGTAGGTCATCACAATCAACTTCCTTATCACCAAGTACCACCACCGAAATTAAACTCTTTAACAACAACAGTCGTTCGTAGCCATGGAGCTGAAGGGGACAGAGATTGGAGGAAGAGAAGAGAAAAGGAATTGATTTTTTTTATACCAATGCAAATTTTATTTGAATTTTAAATTGTCATTCATGTAAGATTACGTTTATACCCATCAGCTGTTTAAGTTAACGTCCAAATTGAAACTTTAGGAGATAAATTGAAATTTCCAGGACTAGAAGGGGCTATTGACTTTTGCCTAACCTTAGGGGGAAAAGTGGAATTATCCCTTTAAAAAACATGTAGTTAATTCATTTTCAAGTTAATGTTGGTCAAGTATCTCATAGCATTGGATCTTTAATTTATTTACTGTATAAAAACCATTAAATGAAACTCATATTGGTAGTTACTCATTTCATAATTTATAAAAATGATAATATTATCAATGTAGGATCATAGTTAACATCAATTCTAAAACAATAATGTTATACTTACATTTCAAAGTTATAACCTAAAATAGCAGTTTAAATGGTAAAATTCTATTGAATATGTAACTTTTATCATTTATTTTTGTTTTTTCCTCCTTCAATAAATTTTGTTCATATAGACCGACACATCAAATTATAGATTTTGGATTGTATTCATATTATAAATTCAACACTGTTGATAATAAAATCAAATATAAGCAATTCTTTGATTTCCATTTTTCCACCAATTAATCATTCCCTTTTTATTTGTTTATTTGTCAAAGTCATTTTTTAAATTATAAATTAACACTAAAATGGAAGTGGCATTAAAAAAAGAAAAAAAGAAAAAAATTAAGGTTTAGTCATGCAATAAAGATAGAAGACATGTCAAAGTTAAGGGATCGATTACAATATAGTAGTTGTCTCGGTTCAACAAAAATTATATATAAAAATCGTAAATAAATTATAATTTTTATTTATTAATTTATAATTTTATATATCTATTTATAATTTTTATATCATTAAAGAAAATATGATATATTGTTTGTAACGTAGTCAATCCCCAAAGTTAATTATGCGCTCTAGATCTAGATATTTGTCAAAGTCCTGAGATTCATGCGTGCATTAATCAGTGAGATTATGAATTTATGATGTAGAATCTCTTTCTCACGATTTTATAAAGAATTTATTTGCATCATAAAGTTTTCCGTTCGATGAGACGTTCATTTTCGCCTTAAATTGATGACTTGACTTCTAAACCAACACACAAAAGCAAACAACACGTCCCTATACCAAATTAATTTAAAAACAAAAAAAGCCGACAATCCACGTGTTAACCTTTTAATTAAAAGCCACAAAATATAATGTAATATTTATCATTTTAATATATATTCGTTAGTTACAAGTAATATATATATATATATATATATATATATATTATATATATATAATATGAAGTATAAGTGTTTTCTTGTTGCCTATAAAAACCAGAAACAAACTCAAGATGAAGAAGGACATATATGAAACCATGAATAATGTTGAATTAAATAAGCATGGAAATATTAATTATTGCTCGTGCAATTATTTCAAGATGTGAGTAGGCATCGAAACATAACGTAGCAGTAAAAGTTCTTTTGTTAATCCTATTAAATGAAGAAAAAAACACACAAATGTAAATGTTCTACTTGTAGAGGATAAATTAAGTCATTCATACTCAATATAATTTAGGAATAAAAGCATGTTACTTCACTCATTAATTTATTTCAGCTTAAATCTTACAAATCTTCATTGAGATTTTTCGAAATTTTATATATATATATATGATCAAGTCACATCTTTTTAAAATAATTTGTAAAGTCTCACGTTAGATACTTAATGGAAGAGTTTTTGGATATATAAAAATGTTGGTTATCCCAGCTATTATATTAGATTTTTAGGTTAGACACTTAAAACATTTACAAGCGATATTAAAGTTAGACCTCGTGTCCAATATGATGAATTTCTAGCTTCAGACGAGGAGGGTCGATGTCATTGTCACTACCTTCATCGAAAGAAGATTGTTGAGGCCCATATTAGATGGTTAATCAAGGATCTTGAGATATATAAAAATGTTGATTACTTCACCTATTAAATTATTATTTTCAATCGAATACTTGAAACTTTTACATCTTACTTACTTTTTTTGCCATTGAAATAATTATTAGAAAAATATATATGAAATTTACTTTTAACGGAATGCGATTATCAAGAACATCGAATGATAGATAAATAAATCTATAAGGTTTTCAAAATCATAAATGATCATGTTAAATTTCGTATATCTTATCCCTGTGGGATTTATTATACATTTTTTAAATAATAGTATTAGTTGCTTTCCATCAAAAGGCTCTCAAAGCATGAGACAAAATATATAATTGAACGGCCAAGGCAAAACCACTATTAGAGAAATAATTGTATATATTCCCTTTCATACTTGACTTTGTTCGGTGGGAAACACCGCAAGGACAATGATTAAAAAATACTATTAGCCACTCAAACCTCAAGATTAAAAATTAAACATATCAATTTCATGGAAAATTAACCTAGCCATATCGGATCTTTAACACCTTTTTGTCACTATCATTCAATCATTAACACCTTTGTCAAAAGAAAGACGAAGAAAAAAATAATTAAATAAAACAAATACCTTTTTTTATATAATTAATCACTAATTAGTAATAATAATAAATTAATTCATCTTATATATATTTTATCATTGTATTACTTTTATAAATTATTTATATAAATTAATTCATATAAATTTATATGATATTATTAAATAATTTTTATATCATCTATATTAATTAATATAATTAAAATTTAAAATTAATATTTTTAATCAAATTATGACACATCAAGTTATTTATGAAAATTTGTGTAGATAATTTGTAAAAATAGTATTGCTTGATAGATTATATCACCGAATCTTGCTTTTAGAAGAACTCTTAAAAGCTTCTTTAACACTCATGCATGTCCATTACTTGAATACTAATTGCCCACAAAATGAAATGATCAAATATTAATTAATAAGTTTCCAAAGTACATGAAAAATATATTTTCATTAAAGCTTCAATAATAAATGCTAGTGTTGGATGAGTATTTGAGCAACTAAAAGGCCAGCGCCGATTCCACTTAGTCAAAATCGATTGGAAATTTTTGTTTCATTAAATTGGAACATTACAGGTGTTTAAATACTTTTATTTTTTTAGGTATACTTATCCAAATCCAACTAAGCATCCATGGGAGACGGGGCTCTTTGATGCAACTTTTTTCTCTAGTGATACAAGTTATGTGTCAATCATGTAGAAATAATTGATCATGTGAACATAAGTGGGTTTACTTGTTACAAGGTTTAACATAAACAACTTTATCTAATTATCAACAAACCTACATATTTTAAAAGGTGGATTTGCATCCAATATTTATATTGTGAATTGCATATTGGACTTATTATCTTACGTACATAAGAAGTAGTCGTATTAAACTATTAGGTTGTGCTCCATTACGAAAAAGAAAAAAAAGGTGAAGAAAGTAAAAATGGAGGGAAAGGAAAATACGATGAAAAGGGAAGGCTCTGAGGATATTTTCTTTCGTTTGGTTTAATAGGAATAATAGATGGATAGGAATGACTCATAAATCAATTGACGTAATTACTATAATTATTAAAATATATATAATTTTTCTTTATGTATTAAACTATAATAAAATAAAAAATATATATTAACTTAGAAATAAATTTTATTAAATTATTAGATGATGTTATTATAAAATTTACATAAAATATAGTGATTTTTATTATAATATAATTTAATATATATTATTTATTTTTAAATAAAAAAGTAAAGATTAACTATATATAATAAAAATAAAAAAATTAGAAAAATGTTGTTGGTCGACCACCGCCCTCCATAGCCAGCATTCAATGAAGCTCGAGCGAACATTGACGTCACCTCCTTACACCATTGAGATCGTTGTCTGCCAATCGATCATTCCATGCAAGTTTTATCATTAGATAAGTTGTCGTTTTGCTGCATACAGTAGATCTAATTTTCGAATCCGCCGTTAAATTTATCCGTTATAGTCAAATAGTGCTTCCCATGTCGATGAAACCACCTCAGAGGCTTGGACAATTAGAGGATCGGCTAAAGATGACGTCTAACAGGCGAATGTGCGATTTTTATTTTTGCAGTTTTTTTTAATTTTTGAAAAATTATAAATTTTTAATTTTGAAAAAATAAATTAATAAATTATTTTTAATTTTTATAAAATAATTTAATCAATTATTTGGACACAAAAAATATATAATGTTAGTGAAGTAATTTAATATATTATTCCTAAAAAATCATGTTTTCCTCTCTCAAGTTTTAGAAAAAAATATTGTTAGTAATCCTTTTTCCATAATGAAAAATAATTTATTTAGGAAAGTTGTTTCTTTTTTCCCTTATAATTTAAAATTTTAATATTTTTTCATAATTATTGATTCATGACAATCTAACGATCAAAAAACACTTTATTTATAATGCATAATTTTCTTTGATTTTCCTTTAGCATCCACGATATTAGAAAAATTGAAAGTATATAAATTCGAGTAGAGCCAAGATTATGTTGTATAGTTATAGTGTTATACTAAGACATTAGTGAATAAACATGAATTGCCTATACTTTCCTTAGGAGAACCAAAAATCCAAAAATATACATGAATTTTCAATTCAAGCAATCCAATTATTCCTGAAACCAGCAAGACAGAGAGAGCAAGCAAAGCAAGACAAAACAAATCTTGCCTGATTATCCTTCCTTCCTTTCCTTCACGTTGCCTATTTTAAATTCCATCACGTGCTGCAAGAACCGTAATTACAAATAAGTCAAAATCGAAACTTTCAATTACCATTTTCTCCTTTCCCCTCTACAACGGGAAAGTATATCCGTATTAATACAAATACGCTGTAGATTTATACGTATAAGAGGGAGGAGAGAGAAGAAGAGATGACGAGAAAGAAAGCAGCGACAGCGAGGAGGGATATCCTTTCGTAGTTTCCTTCACCTCAACCGCAATCGCGGGAATATACGGATGCCGATCACGTGCCCACGTGGACACGTGAAGCTTTCTTGAGGTAGTGAGCGTGGAACAAAAGTAGGAGTAGAAGTGGGCCCCTCTCCTTCAAATGTGGGCCCCTGGTCGTTTGTTGTACCTACTAGGTTCCGCCAAAGGAGATGCCAACTCATCTATTGTCACTTCGCCTACGTGTCTGTCTCCTCCTCTGAAGCCTTTTATTTATTTATTTATTTTTAATAAGAGGTAATTTTTTCAAATATTATTATTAAAGTTATGTAATTTTATTGTAAAATCCTCTTTAAAACTATATTAAATTATTTACTTCAATTACATGTTATTATTATTAAAACCTTGAGAGTATCCTGTTATTATTAAAAATAAACATATTTTATTAATTTATCACATGTTGAATGTTGTTGAAGTTGTCGGTTCTTGGCTCAACGCCATATCGATAAGATAAAAGCAACACAAGGGGTTGAAAATGAAACAAAATAAAAAATGATTTATAAGAAATTTAATATTTGGCAACATTAAATGCGTTTAAATGTAGACTTACATGGTGATATGAATTATCATATAAAATATAAGATTTTTGTCACGTGTTATTAGTTCATGTCATCATATTTAAAACCTTTTTTTTTAAATACTGCACACAAAAAAAACTATAATTTTATCATTATTTTTTATCTAATGATTTAACACTTGAGACATCACATTGGTGAGTTTTAATGCAAATTTATTTGTTGAATGTTTCCTTCCGAGGGAGAGAAATACGTATTAATTACATTGATAAAGACAACTCTGATGATAATGCGAGTGTTTCTAACTTTTCATTAATTAGAAAATTAATCAAGATAAATATACTGTCTATTTATAAAACATGATATTCTGGTAACTTATATATATATATATGTATATGTATATATATATATATATATATATATATATATATAATTTTTTGTTCAGACATAAAATAGTTGTTCAAAGGTGTATTCTTATTTCGAAATTACAGTCCGTGAAAATATGTAATATAATGCCTATAATAAATGAGTGATAGTTTTAACATGTGTCGCAAAGATAAATATTAGAAATCTCAAAAAGTGTAAACTTTTATCATTAAAACCATTAATTTATTTTTTATATTCAATTAATTATTTCACTATATCTTATAAGTTCTGTAATAAAGAAATTAATTTTTATGATAAATTAATGATCGTAATAATGAAAATAGACTGTTTGATGTAAGGGCATTTTGAGTTGAGACTACCTACCAAAAATAATTAAAAGATTGCAAGTGGTAAATATTAGTAGGTGAAGCAAATTTTGGGCCATATTTAACATAAAACTTCGGCCCCAATCCATGAAGCTGACTCTTGCTTTGAAGCCCGTATGTTATCCTATGCTCTTGTAAGTTCCACATAAAAAACAAAGCAAGAGGCCCGTTTCATCCAATCCACGAATACATTCCACTGCACACAACAAAACCAACTTTCTGTACACTAAAGTAGTATATTGTATAAGTTGCATGAGAAACGAATGAATAAAACGAGAGTTATAATTCTACGGAAAAATTAAAAAAATATACACAATTAGGGATCCTTGATAAAATTTAGACACATCCTGAAAAATTTTCGTGTCATAGACACTTTCTTGATAAAAAGACTCAAATACCTTTTGAAATTCAATTTATTCCTAAACTATTTATTTCCCTATTTCATTCACTTACCTCTTCCTATTTCTATAACCGTGTCCTATTTTCATAACCGTCTGTTATTGTCCAGCTTTCAATATCCCTCGACACCGTCGAAAACGCAGTCTGAAATGCAGCAAGAGGAACGAGAAACTTATTATGTGTTTAGAGACTTGGGGTAGATTTTAGAGATTTTGAATTTGAGGATTTGAGTTTGGGTTTGTATTTTGTATTTTTTCTGTGTTTGCGGGGCTAAATGAAGTTTTATTTGGTTGATTTTTTGGTTTGATGTGTGTAAAAATGGTTAAAATCGACACGTTTCATCGTGATGAAGAAGACACTTGACGTTTCGAGTCCTGTCGGATACTTCAACCGACACTCGATATCATCGTCGATGTTCACTCGACACTAGACATAACGTGTCGAATCTTGTTGGATGCACAAACTGACACTCGATATAACGTGTCGAGTCTTGTCGAATGCATGGATCGACACTAAATATATCGAGTGTCGAGTCTTGTCGAATGCACGGACCGACACTCGATATAACGTTATGTCGAGTGTCGGTCCGTGCATCCGACAAGACTCGACACGCTATGTCGAGTGTCAGTCCGTGCATCCGACGATGATGTCGAATGTCGATTGAAACATCCGACATGACTCAACACTCGATAAAACGCGTCTTTTTTTTTTAAGTTTGAGTTTCAAATGACATTTTAGTCATTTTATCAAGAGAGCGTCTACGTCATAAAAATTTTTTAGAATGTGTCCAAATTTCATTAAGCGTCCCTAATTGTATCTATTTTTTCAATTTTTCATAATTCCTATTCAGCACTTAGATTCTAACTCTTATACCCCCACTTCTAAATTCATAAAAAAAATAAATTTGAACCCATATTTTTGTCTCTTTAAACCCTAATTGATTCCCAAATTTATCTTTTAACACCCACTTCAATTCTGCCTCTGCAGAACTATGCTATATAGCCTTTCGTTTCGTTTAGTTAATCAAATAATCCCTCCTTGCCTTTGAAAGCAGTCCAAGGCTTCAATCATAGCTAGTCGAATGAAAAGGAACGTATACATTACTTCATACTGTATACATTACTTCTAGTATGAACGGATGAAGAGAGTAGCTCACAAACAGAGTTAGATAATTGAGAGAAGGGACCGTTACAATGAAGACATCACAACCGAAAATCAGCCAAGGCCCACAAGTTATTTAATCCCAAGTATATGCAGGCTGGCTTTGTAGATGTTGTGTCACTTTCATGGTATTGTGTGCAGGAGATCGCGAAAGGAAGCATTCAATGACGATTGGGCTTGCCTTGGAATGTGGAATTGCATTCATCTGGTATGAATGCAAGGCATATGGAATTTCATTCATCTGGCGTGAACACAAGGCAAGGAAGACTGAAGGCAGATGAATGGTGAAAAGAGCAACGCGTGTTATCACATGTTGTTTATACGGTGGGGCTCTTGGAATTGAAATAGAATTATTAGCTTGTATTTCCTTTATATGATTTAGTGGATATGAAATTGTTAGAAACTTAGAATTGTCCTTTTTAGTAATTTAATTTTAAGCAAAATTGTAAAAGAAAGAAAATAAAAGTGGGGGCTGAAGATGTAGAAAACGGAGGCTAAGCTTAAGTCCAACAAAGTAACAAAACCAATAGCACGAAGAAAGAGCGAGGAGAGATGAGCTCTTTTATTACTTATTTTAAGCGTGAGTTTACACAAGGCATGTGCTTCCTTATATAGAAAATGGTCACCTTATAATTACAAATATGCTCTTTTAAAGTAGTAGCCATCAAGTGCTTTAGTTCTTGAATTACAACTAAGAATTCATTTGTTTAGACTTTTCTACTAGTCAAAAGAGCTTTCAGTATTAATTTTATTTTGTAATATTTGATTGTCACCTAAAAAGATTTATAGAGAATTACAACAAACTATTTTATGTATTCATAGGAGAAGCTCAAAATTAAGGCTTTTAAAAAAATATCTTTTTTATTTTTATTTTTTAAGTTTTGAATTGTTGAAAATACCTTCATTTAATTTTAAATATTATACTTTATTATTTTCTTATAACAAAACTCTATTTTAATAATTTAATAATAATAAACGTTTATATATTTATCATATTAATCAACCAATAACTTTTTAATGAAAGATTTACTTTTAAAAACTTTATTAAAAAAATATCTATTTTAATAAACTCTATTTAGTGAAGACGAAACAAACAGGCGTAAATCTAATCTTGAACACATGATGTGTGAGAACCAGAGAAAGGGATCAATAGGAAGAGTGGAAAGCCACTTCTATCACAACAAAACTCATTTTATTGTTACATAGCATGCCAATGCCATCTTTCATTTTTAACCAATCTCTTTTTATTCATGGCCCACTACTATGTTAACCTTGGGCTGTAGTTTGGGCTCCTGGTCACTATTCAGTCTTGTCATAGCCCAGCCCATCAGACCCAAATATAAGAACACTAGATGTCTCACCTCGGCCGTTTACCATCCAATTATAGTATAAAACATTTTCCCTCCTCGAGACAACATCCTGTCGCATCCTGTTTGTCTTTGGAGACAACGATGTCAAGCCATTTGGTATAATCCATCGATGATTGCGTATAAATTTTAACACATAGTTTTGTACATTAGGCTGTGTTAGATTACAAGGCAGTTTCACACGAAAGTAAAATTGACAATTGTCAAGAGGTTTATGGTAAGATCAGGCTAAGCTTAATTAATCCTGTGAAAGTTTTTAAATGTTATTATTAAATGGGATTTTCTATATTTAAACCTAACTCTATATCCAATATCAAATCAATTGAAGATACTATTCATTAATAGAAAGGGGAAATGTTATATTGATTTGGAAATTTATCCGACCTATTTAAAACAAAAAAAAAAAAAAATCAAGTACGGGTCAAAGATAATATTCAACAAAAATGGTAAAAATTCCAAAAAAATAAATAAATAAACAATTATATGACTGTCTTTTCTTGTCTTTTTCTTTTTTAAAATTTAACTGTAAATCCCTCCGGTTTTGTTGCCGAGTTTATATTAAGGCCAGTGTCTTTGATACGTGTCAAAATTTCATTGGTAAAGTTTATTCCTCCAAATGTCCCACACGGAGCCGCTGAATCCAATCCCATTTGCCGACGCAACAACACGTCACTTGCCCCACCACTTTAAACGGCCCCCAAAAACTTTCCTCTGCACTCAACCTGATCAACCTCTGCAAGTGTGAACACACGATTGGTGCGTCAAACAAAACTTAAAAATCCTCATCGACCTTCCAACCAATCACCTTACGCCACTGTCGCCGCAGCAACAATACAGCCGCACACACCACGGCAATCTCGTAAATAAACGAAATGCCAAGCCCAATTCCATACTCGAAATTATCTAAAACAGGATAGTTATTTTATTTTATTATTGTCGCCTCGCCTGTGTCAACGGACGCCAAACAGAATTCAAATGGAGCAGAATATTGTTGTAAGTTTTGAGAGTGAGTTCATTCCCTCAATAATTTGTGTCGTTCCTTCCCTCCTTCGCTCCAATCATTTTACGCTTTCTCAGATATTTTTTTTCTTTTTATTTTCTTTTTCATTTTCCTTCATTTTCTCTCTCTAGTTTCCCGGCGAGAGAAGAGGAAGTAGAAGAGTATAAGAAAGAAATTTCTCAGCTTCTACGGAACTATTTGTTTATCTAACCCTTGTGTATAAATATATTATATTGATCAGGACAAAAAGCTTTGTTTGAATCTTCCCAAACAGCTCCTCTGTCTTCTTCAATGGAGTCTCTTTAAGTACTCACTATTTCTCTCTTTTTTTCTCTTTTTTCTGTTTTATTTTTTTTCTTGTTCTTTTGTTCTCTCTGGAAGGTACACTCTCTCTTTACTTCTCTCAATTTCTTGATGTAATTGTTTTTGTTGCTGTGATCAGTGAGTGACTGTTGATGATGTTCTGAGCTGTATTCTGTGACCTAATTGACGTTGTTGAATTTCGAGTTTGGACTTGTGTTTGACTTTGCTGTTAAGTGAGTTGCTTCGTTTTAATTGTGGTTTTATTGTGTTTGATATTTCTTTGATGGTTGGTTTGATTTTGGTTATTCACGTGCGTGTTGACTTTGATGTGCCTCGTTGTTTTTGATAATATGTCCGCTATAATTATCAGTGTTTTGTTTTTGGATGTTTGTAATTTAGTTTCCTACTCAGGTCGTGGCCTCTTTTTGAGCATTTGCTTGTTTGATTATATGATTTTGCACATTAGTGTGGGTAGAGGAAACTGGAAAGAGAGGAAAAGCTGTCTTTTAGTTTGTAGTAGAAATAGGATCAAGGGAGAGTTGTATATGATCGGTAATTATTTTTGATTCGAAGGGATGAAATAGTGTCGAGTTGAGTTTTCATCAAAGCAGAGTGTAATTAATTTGTGGTTATGTTAGGTTCTTGCATGAGGGATATGCAATGAGAAATAGTTATAATGAATTTCATTGAAACGTCTAGAAAAGGGAAATAAATAAATATCTTGGCATCTGATTGACCATGAAGTCATATCACGTAGAGTTTAATGATTTCCAGCTGGACAACGGATCATGAAAGATTCATCCGGACTGTGTTTGAGGTATTCAATTCATCAGGATGTCCGACATGGGCCATGAGATTCAGCTTTTGGACCATGTTTGCAGTAACCTTGGTCATTTTCAGTGAACTAGTGCTTGCAGTTGAATTCTGTTACTTTTGCAGTTTAGTAGTTATTTTATCGCCAAGTTCCTTGCTGAATACTATTTTCCTTTGCAATCTACACGGCCTATTGACTTACATTGGAATTTATGATTGGCTTTTTAATTGAATGAAGTTTTTGGAATTTATAATAGATTAACTACCAGGTTTATCTTGCTTATCTTTTGTTGCAGAAAGTGATTTAATGGAAGAACATATAACAGATCCGGAATCAGAACGTTCTGGAGGTGCCTTATCTTTCTTTCTATCGATAGGTGTAATTGCTAAGTCAAATTGTGAATGCTCAGTCAAATTTGTTTTGTAGGTTCATTAAATATACCATCATTGAATATTCCTAGAAAAGTGGGAAGTGGTGCATGGGGGATCCCACGTGGAACAGATTTATTTCGTGCATCAAATGATGCGAGTTTGTTCTCGAGCTCTTTGCCTGTACTTCCTCATGAGAAATGTATGTGCGAACTCTTCTTACAAGATGTAATAGATTCCTATCACTTAAAATGATTTTTGAGGCCTTTCTTTGGGAACATGCAGTGAACTTTGCTGATTCAGACGATCATGGTCCATCTATTGATGATAGCTCACCAATTTTGAACAAGATTGACCTAGAAAACGAAGGGAAGGATCCACTTGAAGGTGTTGAACCAAATACCGTTGGAACCTTGCTCCCTGATGATGAGGATGAACTTCTTGCAGGCATAATGGATGATTTTGACCTTAGCGGGTTGCCTAGTCAGTTGGAAGATTTGGAAGATTATGATCTTTTTGGCAGTGGAGGGGGGATGGAGTTAGATTTTGAATCCCAAGAGAGCCTTAGTTTCGGCATGTCAAAGCTTAACATTTCTGATGGGGTTGCTGGAAATGGAATTAATCATTATCCTCTCTCTAATGGTGTGGGAACAGTGGCTGGGGAACATCCATATGGCGAGCATCCTTCACGAACACTTTTTGTGCGAAATATCAATAGTAATGTTGAAGACTCTGAATTGAGAGCTCTCTTTGAGGTATTTCATATTGGTGTGGTGTTATTTTGTATAACTATTAAGTTTATAATTTCTGTGTTATGCTCATAGTTATTATTTTTTTGATTGTTCTGTCTATGTCTCAATTTTGGTTTTGATGTGTCAATACTGAGTTGATTTAGACATCTTTTTTCGATGTGCATGGAGCTTTTAACTAAATTTAAAGCTCTGGTTATCTATTCTGCATTATGATTTATTGGAAGTGAGGAATTGTTATGTTTCGTTTGGGTTTGGTTAAGGAAATTTATGACGTGCTTTGGAAGTGCTATTTTAATAATTTCTTCCAGTTATGTGGGCAGAAACAGTTTTTGAACTTTATTGGCTAGTGCCGTGCTCATTGATGGTGTTCTGTTTTCCTTGTAGCAATATGGGGATATCAGAACTTTATACACTGCATGCAAGCATAGGGGTTTTGTGATGATATCATACTATGATATAAGGGCTGCTCGGACTGCAATGCGTGCGTTACAAAATAAGCCCTTAAGACGAAGAAAACTGGATATTCATTTTTCGATTCCAAAGGTTTAGATTATGATATTTTGTTATTTGATTTTGTTTGGACTATTGATTCCATTATTTCTCATTTTTGTGTTTTTTTCATTGCTAAATTCCAGGATAATCCATCCGAAAAGGATATAAATCAGGGGACTCTTGTTGTGTTCAATTTGGATGCTTCAGTATCCAATGATGACCTTCGTCAAATTTTTGGGGCTTATGGAGAGGTCAAAGAGGTGAATATTTGCTGACATCTTTTTACCTTCGGTTATTCTGTTATTCTGGTGAATATACCGTGGATACTGCGCCCGTATTTTGTATGAGATGTAAATTCTTGTGATACAATGCAGATCAGGGAAACACCACACAAGCGTCACCATAAATTCATAGAGTTCTATGATGTCAGAGCAGCAGAGGCGGCTCTCAGAGCATTGAATAGGAGTGACATAGCTGGGAAACGCATAAAGCTTGAACCTAGCCGCCCAGGTGGTGCACGTCGAAAGTAAGCATGAGTTACTCATTTAAATGTTGGTGTTATAACAGTTACAGAAAGAATCTTTTTCTTTTGTTTGCATGGGCACTTGCATTCTATCTATTGTTATGACAGAGATAAGAAGGAAACTTTTGTAGGTCACAAGATGGTCTGGTTGATAAAGAGAGTTTTCTTTTAATATTTTAAACTAGTTGTCTTCAATTCTAAAATTTTCCTTCACCAAGGTGCAAAAAGTCTCTCCTTGATAAGAAGCATAGGATTGGCTTTAAACAGGTGCAGTTATAGTTTCATATATGCTTCTTGAAACACTGATTTTCTACCTGACTTTATAATGATGTTTGAGTAAAATTATCCAAAAACTTTACTTCATAAAAGTTTTTAAGTCATTTCGTTCAAAAAAGCAAACAGGAGATATGCTTCTCTGTGAAGATTTAGTTTCTCACATGTCAAAAAGGGTTTGAGACCATATGGTTAGTTAAATAGGTATTTGGGAACTCAAATTTTTATGAACTCCCTATTTAAACAAATGCAATGATCCAAGTAGATATAAATGAATTGTGGCATGCTGTAGTTGGAAATGCAATGCCAAATTAGGATCTACGAGGAAAAGGGAAAGAGGAAATAATTTGTTGCTTTTCTGTTTTGGGCTTCCTGCAACACTCTTGGAAGTGCAGAATGTTTAATCTTTTTGTTGATGTGCTAGTGACATTTTACTTGAGCAATGAATTCATACATGTCTACATGGGCCGTTTCATGTTTATTTTGAAACTTCTGGATCCTAATCTCTGGGTGTCAGAATCTCTTATTTTTACTTTGTGAATTATCTAGTTTTATATGTAGATTTATCTTTGCTAGATCTTTTTTCATGGATCTCTATTAATGTTTTATGTATCTTGATTAAGCCGCAAAAGAAAATCAATTAATTTGAGGTATTTTTTATGTTTAGCTTGATGCAGCAACTAAGTCAAGAGCTGGAACAAGATGACGCCCGAGGTTTTCGACATCAAGTAGGCTCGCCAGTGACCAACTCTCCACCAGGTAAATGGCCTTTTGCTTTTTGGTTGTTTGAGAAGTCAAAACTCTGCATATCTTCTTTTGTTAGTTTGGAAATGCAACTTTTATCATTAACTAATTCTGTTGCACATGCATGACAGGTAACTGGGCACCGTATGGTAGCCCAGTTGAACATAATCCTTTGCATGCTTTTAGTAAGTCCTCAGGCATGGGAACAATCAATTCAATGAACGGAAACCATTTGCCTGGTTTGGCTTCAATTCTCCCACCTCATTTGTCTAACTCTGGAAAGATTGCTCCGATTGGTAAGGATCAAGGAAGGATTAATCATGCAAACCAGATATTTACTAACAATGGATCATTACAAGGAGCAGCCTATCAGCAGTCTCGATCCTTTCCTGAACAGAAGCTGAGTGCAAGCCCAGGACCCATTTCTCCTTTTGGTGAATCAAGTTCAAATTCTTCTACTGTTGGAACGTTATCAGGTCCTCAGTTTTTATGGGGTAGTCCCACTCCTTATTCAGAGCGTTCCAGCTCTTCTGCTTGGCCAACATCATCTGTGGGGCACCCATTTTCATCAAGTGGACAGGGACAGAGCTATCCTTTCGGTCGGCATGGATTTGGTTCACATCATCACCATCATGTTGGATCTGCTCCTTCTGGTGTTACCCTTGATAGGCATTTTGGCTTCTATCCAGAGTCACCAGAATCAACTTTTATGAATCCCGTCGCATTTGGGGGTATGGGTCTAAGTCACAATAATGGAAGTTATATGATGAATATTGGGAGTTGTGTTGGCGTTGGGCTTCCAGGGAATGTGAATGAAAATGGTTCGTCTAGTCTTCGAATGATGTCATTGCCAAGGCATGGTCCTTTGTTCCTTGGAAATGGTTCTTACCCAGGACCTGGAACAGCCAGCAATGAAGGATTGACTGAACGTGGTCGCAGTAGGCGAATAGAGAGTAATGGGAGTCAGACTGATAGCAAGAAGCAGTATCAGCTTGATTTGGAGAAAATTATTAGCGGAGAGGATGCTAGGACTACTTTAATGATTAAAAACATTCCTAATAAGTAAGAAAAATTGAGGAATATCTTTGTCAAATAACTCTAATGTTTGTAGGTTTCTTACTGAGATGACATTGCTTGATGATATCTGCTTCTGTTGTCTTCCTTTCAGGTATACTTCAAAGATGCTGCTGGCAGCCATCGATGAGAATCACTGTGGCACTTATGATTTTCTCTACTTGCCAATTGATTTTAAGGTACTTCAAATTTGAGAAATTTCTGAAATTTTGTTACTCCTTCAGATTGAATTGATGCTGATGGTAAAAAGCTTTGTGTTTGCAGAATAAGTGCAACGTGGGTTATGCCTTCATCAATATGGTGTCTCCTTCACACATTATCTCCTTCTATGAGGTTTGATATCTGGTTCATTCATTGCTACTGTTTCGAAATTCATGTGCAATCATAGTTTCTTATTACACAATTGAAATATGAGTAAGTTGGTTGTCTATTCATAGATGGCACAATTTGTGCCGTTCCTTATGTGAGTTTTTGTACCATACTAGAAGGTTATTAATATCAAATTAATAATATCAGACTGGCAGGCTGCAGAGTAATACTATATAGTTCCAAACGGAAGAATCACAGAATCCTTCCAAGTAAACTAAAAACTTATATGATGAAAATCTTGTATAGGCATTTAATGGGAAGAAATGGGAGAAGTTCAATAGCGAGAAAGTTGCATCATTGGCATATGCCAGAATCCAGGGTAAAGCTGCCCTTGTGACGCACTTCCAGAATTCAAGCCTGATGAATGAAGACAAACGATGCCGGCCAATTCTCTTCCACTCAGAGGGCCAAGAGACAGGTGATCAGGTAAAATGTTAAATCCCTTTTCTTTTAGGTAGCAGCATAGTAAGTCAATTGAGTTGAAAATTTCTCCTAGTACTCCACTTTTCTTGGTGCAGTTTCTCTAATGTAAGTATTGATAACTTTATCTTAGTTCAGTTGATTATAAACTAATGCACTTGTTTTCTTGGTGTTATTTTTATTGTGTAGTTGCTGATTTGGCATACATAACGTATTTGAGATTGTATATTGTCAGATTAACCTCTAATGACTTGGAATGATTTTGACCTTATAAAATTTTATCTAAGAAAGAGAATGAGCCCAATTGATGTTCATCTAGAACTTAGATAGATGTCAATTTCAAAGTGGTCCAATAGAATGGCTTCGGGACAAAAAGGAAAAGTAGATGAGATAGGCAGAAAGTTTGTTGCCACATGAAGGACAAAACGGAAGTTGACAGAGAGTGTTGGTCCCAAACATAAGAACAAAAAGGAAAGTCGAGAGAAAAATTTACAGATGTAGAGAGTTAGTCCCACATGTTTCATAGGAAGTTTTGTCACCTGCTTAAATTCACATTGATTTCTACTTTGTTGATAAATCAGAGGGATCATTGATGAAGTGGCTCAAATTCCAGTTTATTAATTAGGCTGGGTATCACATGTTACATGCACACACACACACACACACACACATGCATATAAGAATTTTGGAGGGGGGCTTATATCACAAAGAACGACTGTTTAAGCTTTTCAGTGCGAAGTATCCTTTCTAAGTCACTCCTTATTGATGGTTCCATTTGTTATATTGATATCAAAAGTGCTAAGTACTCTGGAATCACTACGGAGCATATATACTGAGTTTTTTAAACACATACAAAATTGACCACAACTGATTTAAAGTTGTCCTTTAATCACAAATCATTTGCTGACTTAATCACAAATCATTTGCTGACTTTTTATTCCTTTTGGATCCTGCAGGAACCTTTCCTCTCTGGTAATTTGAACATCTTTATTCGCCAAGCAGATGGGTCTTATTCTGGGGATTCCTTGGAAAGCTCAAAGGGTAATCTGGAAGAGAAGCCATAGAAGATTTAACAATGCATTGGAATCTTACTCCGGGCCTTAAACGAATGGTGGCTTGGAGCGCTGACTGCTGCATAGGTATTTAAGTGTAAAAAGTTTGGAGAGGAACCAATGAACAAGAACAACTGTATATTCAACTCGCATTATGGGCAGTGTCCGCTTTTCAGTTATGGACGCTCCATATATTACTAGCAAGTTTCAGAGTAAAGACTAAAGAGGCATAGTATTTGTTAATATTTAGGGCAAAATTGTTACTGAACCAGGTGAGAAGAATAACGTGGGGAAGCATATTCTGAGAAATGAAATCCCTGCACAGCCGTATGCATTACTCATTGACTTGTGAATGATTTCTCGTCCTGGGTTTTCATTTTCATCATCTTTCTAGCTATTCTATTGGGTCCCTTTTGAGTTCTATGTCCATTTGCAAATATTGTAACATTGGTGTCAGTAAATGTCTGTTGGGGGAGTCAGTGTAGGTTCACAAAATTGTATAGGAAGATAAACAGACACTCTTATCATGTTGATCATGTACGACACTGTTGTTGTGATGTAGTTAAAAAAATGTGTAATTCATGAGATAAAGTGGTTGTACAGATGTTCCATTACAAACTCGTCATGAACTCGAGGGAATATCCCTCCATGAAGCTAGCGTATCGGGATCATGAAGTTATTTTTTGGTCTTTGTAGTGAATGTGCGACTGCACTCTTCCTTGGGGCTTCCAATGTTCTTCGAGTGATGTGCGTTGTGGAATGAATGAAGGTTCTGGATTATTTTTTTATATATATTTTCCACAACTGGTGCTTCAGCCAGAGACAATTTGAGTTTCGGTGACAGAAGTGGTCTTTATAATCTTGAGATTTTAAATTATATTATGTTTTGCAAGTTAACTACGTCAAATTCCTAACAAGTACCATCTATTCTCACATGATACAAATTATAATAAACGCATCAGTTATAGTATTATTTATTTATTAAATAATGCCATTGAAAAGCGTACTATGAAACGATTTCAACTGCTAAGTGAAAAATAATCTCAATTTTAGTATTCAATTTAATTGGGTAGGAGACTCCAATGGACAAAAAGTTCAAGGGGATTTCGTCTCTCTTCTTTTCAGTTAGTAACAATTAGATAACCTTCAAACAATAGCTAACGGTATTTAAACCATGTCTTCTGCTCATGAAAATGGCTGATGAATTACAGTGATTATAACGTTACATTGTCATCCCCAAAGCTTTCTGATCCAACGAGTCTCACAGGTTATTCAAATATCTTTCAAATTTGTAGAGCATTGGCAATCGACGCTGCAAGACTCAAAACCTCAAAAGGAGCCTTTTTTGCTATAGCTTTGACAGTATTCGGGCAGGAATCTGTGATCCAAAAGTAGGCAAATGCATTCTCGGAGTTCACTGAAAAATAAATCACATGGCAATAAGATCATTGAAGTTGAAAAGAAACAAGATGGATGAAAGCATAAGCATTTACCATCATTCTTGTGAATGAAACGCTCCCAAGAGCCCTTTGGAAACACACCATGGGTCACATAAGCGCTTACCTTGGCTGCACCATGAGCTGCTAATACTTTCTAATACAACAAAAGGCGAGGAATAAAAGTCAATTCTTTGAGATGATAATTTCAAGTACATAAAATTTCATGAAATTCCCCACTTTGACAATTGTTTCACAATCTTATGCACTATATTAATATTTTGATTTCGAGATCTTGATCACACTAAACTGTTATTTGCAGTCCCAGATTATTCCATCTCAAGTTCAAACTTGCATCATGACATAATTATCCAACAAATGCAAATATTGGAAAAAGAAATTAAAGATATTAGAGTTGTCAATAGTAGGAGGGGAATTTCCCAGTGGTAGTCAGGTCTCTTAGCCATTGTTATTGAGAGTATGAACAATTCAGAATTTCTATAGGGAATATGATGAAGTCAATATATACCAGATTTACGACAAAAGTTTCCAAGAACTTTGGGGCAAGAATGAAGGTTCGAATGTTATAAGAAAGGACTAGTAAGTTGTCATCTAAGAATTGCGTGCAGAAATGTTTCTTAAAGGAGTTGGGATTGGGACTTCATCAAATTGAGAAGGCTTTTTCGGAGTCTTAAATGGAAACGGCTTTAACTCCGAAACACAAGTTTTCAGAAGGCAAAGAGTAAGTGACAAGTACCTGGCACTCAATAAGGGTGCCTCCAGATTGCACCAAATCATCCACAATAACCACATGACAACCAGCTGGATTACCCTCCTTGATTCGAACTATCCTTTTATCACCTTCACGAAACTTTGCACACACCACCTGCCACTCAACAAGATCAATATCCGAGATAGTAGGTAACCCGGAGTAAAAACATTATTAACTTCATTCAAGAAAAGTCATAACCAACCATGGGAAAATGATCCAGCAGCTTGTGGAATCGTTTCCAAGCTCCATCATCCGGAAAGGCAACAACTATCTGAAATTCAATTAGAGAAGTATCAGGGACATCAGGGACTAGCAAAGAACAAGTCAAATGTAATATACACCTTCAAAGAAATCTAAAACTAAAAACACCAAAAGCAATAATACATATACTGATGATAATCCTTCAGTGACGAGAAAGAAAGCAACACCACCAGAGACGAATAATGTAACTTACAAATATGGACAGCTCTATGCGTTATATGCCCAACTATACTTACCTTGTCAGCATCAGGGAGTTGGTGAAGCCGTTGCTTTAACAGAGGAATCCCTGTCTCAAACAGAGGCAAGACATGGTCTCCAAAATAAAACCTTTCCTGCACAAGGAAAGCTGACAAAAGTCAAAAGGAATCAAGCCTTCTTAAATTATATATATATATATATAAAATTCCTTTCAAATAGTAGTCAGGAAAGAAAGCCATAGATAAACATCCATGTTGTAAAAGTTAACAGGAAATTCATTACCAGTAATAGTAAATCCATTATAAATTGAACAGTATACCATGCACATAAATTAAAAGAATTCAATGATGATGATTCTGTAGCGATTAGAGAGAAGAAAAACATACTTTCAGTAATAAGACCAGAAACTTTACATGCTTCTCCTAACCTTCAATCATTAAAGCATCAAAGTTTTGAGCATATTTTTTCTCTAAGCATCACTTTGATAAAGTTGGAAGTGCTCATCTAAGGTCCTAGCATCTAGTAGAATAGCACATGTATAAAAGAAAATCCATATGAATTTCAACAAGGCAACCTTCTTCAATATTTTCATGTACTTCAGTGCTTATCAAAAAGAAGCTAATACAGCAATCCCTTTGTGGACAGACCAACAAGAAAATGGGATTCCCAGAAAACCTAAGAACAACCTGACAGGAAAATTCTGTTTTGGGTGGAGCCATCCCAATTTTGAAATGGAAGCTTAAGACTTCAAACTTCCAGCAGCCTGCTTCCTCAGGAAATTTGATATTCACTGATTGATGATAAATATCTTAGAAAGAGATGGCTCTTCAATCAGATAAGTGCTAATGGGTCTCACTCTCTGTCTCTATATAAGTAGCTAGGAATCTACAAGCAGGCACTTCTTTACAACATATATTGGGATGTAAAACCAGAAATACATGATTTTCGAGAAATTTTAGGAAAGGAAAAGCAATAATAATCAAAACATAGAAAGGGGATATCACAGCAAAAGGAGCGATTAATTTAATTACTGTCAATGTAACTGATACTAACCTGCAAAGCATGTATGTCGTATATGACCAAACTAGTAGGACCACCCCTTGAAATGGGAATATTTGACAATATCCTTGCCATGGTAAACGCAGTTGCTACATCTCCTTCTTCTTCCATTCGCTCGAAGGAACCAGTTGGAAAGAAAGGCAACACTAATGTGAAGGAAGCAACAAACAGCCGCGGTAGTGCATAAATCACAGAAATCTGTTCAAAAACAACTCCTGGGGAGCTGAATGATGCAAGAAAGGCAACATGTTGACCTCGGATATCATGTGCGCTATTTATATACAGGTTTGGCCATCCATCAGCAAAGTTCCTGACACAGGTATAGCATAGAATTTATCATTTCTCTCAAATAAAGAATACTCATAAAAAAACATTATTCTATACTGCATTTAAATAAATGCTCAAGCTCAGCTGCATTTCCTATTTAAGTTCAACTATACTTGCATATCATTAAAAGAACCCAAAAAAAAAATTCCTTAAAATTGGGTTTAGATAGTAATTTGCTAATCTCCAAATAAAAAATTTAAGAACTCAGGGTTAAACCCTAACATTATCAAAGTTTTCTATTCGGTAACTTCTTCAAAAATCTTTAGCTCTGAAATCCTAATACAATTGTATTGTTCCATGAATATATGAAATCCAATTCGTTGAGTTTGAGAAAATTTTCTGGAAGTAAAAACAGAGTCAAATGAAGGTAATAGAATGTTTTTCTTTTGAGAACAAACGAATGGAATCAAAGAGTAGGAACTTAAAAAAAAAAAAATTCATTTAAGAAATTGTAATTTATTATGAAGCATTACACTAAAGAAAGTACAAAGACTTATACAATTTGCTATCTTCTATTGTCCAGGATAGATGACATCAAACACCAACATGTCTAACCCCTTAAGCATTATTTCTTTCAAAAAACAGCAATTTGTAAGCTGAAGCAAAAGACTAACATAATTAAAAAGAATTATGCAATATATTATCTTCTATGGAACCCGGATAAATCACATCAATACACCAACACGACTAACCCAAAAATAAGAATGGTCACCGCTGAATTTAGAAGAAACTGATAAACCCAACAAATTTTAATTGATCAGAAGAAGAAAAGAAGCATATCTTGTTTATCTCAAGATGAAGTCATATAGTAAAATATCCGCAAACACATGATAGTGTCATGCAGAAAACATTCCTGTTTAATTAATTTATTTTTGATAACCCAAAAGTCACCCAACCGCTTATAAAAATCGAGTCAAAACAGGTTCCCCTCCTCGTCCTACAAATGTTTAGAAAGAACAAAACTCCCGACTTTTTTTAGCTTTTACCAGGTAAGTCTTAGGTGGCTTCTCAGAAATTGAACCTCATAGCTTGGGAACACAATACAACCCTGAGAATCTTAATCAAAAGCCATAATTCAATAAGAAAAGTTGCAAAAAAGCATGATGGACCATTTCTTAATTTCAGAATTCTGCAATATTTTATTAATTCTGTCACTACTATCTCAGAACCTTTATCAGTCAAGCAATTAACTTTCACTATTTATTTATGTTTATCTTATTTTAACTTTAGCTAACCTTCTTTATTTAGTAGAAGCAAATTCTGGTCAAATAACAATCTTTATATGATAGCACTTCATAGTCACTTCATCACTATAATCCAAACTGGCATTTTTGAAAAACAGAAAACATGATATATCTCTGACTGGGTTGTCTTCAACTTCAGGATGTAACTAACTAAACAAAGGGCGAAAAATAAAAAGAACCCAAATGATAATAAAGGAAGCAAAAGCTTACAAACAACACGAGAGAGACAGAGAGAGAGAGAGAGAGACCTCCAGTTGATGGATTGAAGAGTAATATGGTCTGAATGAGCAGCCACTTTGCGGGCTAGGTCTTCACATTCAACACAATAAAACAGATGAACTTGCTTCTTCTGTGACTGTAACAGTGAAAGTGTGTCGTTTATCGCTGTTTTTTGCTCCATTTTTTGTGGGTTCTGAAAGACGTTGTGCGGAGGGTTTCTGTGAGAGATGGCCCTTATTTATTATTACCATGACAGTCTACACTTTATACTTGAACTCCCTAATTCTATACACGTAGCTCGAGGGGCGGCTAAGAGTTTTAGATTCTCTAGTCAAATCAAACTTGTTTAACTGGTCTAGCCAGGCATGTTCCACAACGTTGTTTTAACAATTTTTTTTTTAATTATATATCAATTCTTTCTTAAAATTAGTTGAACAAATGATGTTGGATTTATTTGTTCATAGCTCAAACAAATTTTATGTAGAATTTCATTTTTGATTTGGCGTAATTGTGTTAGTCAAATTTTGAAAAACATTGAAAATAACCCTATCTTCAAAGGTTATTTTACAGAAAAATTAAACTATAATTTTTTTCTATTTAAGTTCTAACCAAATATTAAGCTATTAAATAAGGTGTCCGATGATTTTTAATGATTATAGACTTGAGCAATGTGTTGGAGTTTTGCTACGGTACAGTTGTTGTACCGTAAAAAAATCGTATTTACGACTTTTACATATTTTTCATTTACAACTTTTTTACATACAACTTTTATTCATTCATTTACGACTTTTACAATGTGTTTATAATTTTTTTTGCTACACTATAGTGACTGTACGATACAGTAATTGTACCGTAGCAAAACTCAATGTGTTGCATTCTCAAGTGTCAAGGACAAAATTTATATTCAATGTTAAGTTTGGATAGAGTATTGGTTTTTTTTTTTAAGGTAAAATTTCGTGTAAAACTATTATAAAGATATTTCAATTAACTCTCAGACAAATGAAATGTTTTAAAGATTTATTTGCCTAATTGTTAACATGAATTTTTCAATGAAATCAAATTTTCATATAAAATTATTATAAGAGCTTGAGGATTCTAGAAGAACAGCTTGGTAAAAACTTAGAAAGAAGATGAATTATAAGAGTGAATAATCAAACAAACATACGCTCCAAATAGTTGGATTAATACTATGCCAATTTCCATTTCCTATGTTGTTCTACTAGAATATGCTCATAGGTCATATATTTAGCTACAATTACGATCAAACTTATACAATATATACACAAAATCATATGCATAATCGAACTTATAACATTTTTAATTAATTTTATATATCTAAAAAATGTTTAATGACCTTTTAATTAAGAGTAGAGTAGGGTATATATCTTAGGTTTTGGGAGGGCAATCAATCAGCTCCCCAATGTTTGCTGACGTATCATCTGCTACCCTAGTTTTTCAAAACATTCACAAAACCCCCCAACCATTAATAATTTCCGTTAAAATAGATTGTTAATGGGACCATATCATTTATGCTCTTATCTATCAAGTGAAATGTTATATTTACTATTTTATCTTTTAAATTTTTAGAAACTCAATATTAGGATTCAAACGTGCCTATTAGTTATAAAACATGTACCCTATAATTAAGCCAAATGAATAATTTGATTTTAAGTAAACAAAAAATTTATTTAACCTATTTGAATGAAATAATGGCTTATTCACAATTTGCTTTGCCATCATAACTAAACTCATAACTAAACTCAATTCTAATAACGCCTAATTTGCAATCACACTTAAATCCCACTGACACAACTCCAACCAAAATCCAAGCAATCTTATTTTTTTATTTTATTTATAAAATCAAATAGAAAATAGAAACCTAATCAAAATAAAAAAATTAAATCTTTATCAAAATAAAAATAAAAATAAGATCTATATCAAAATAAAAAATATTATCTAATCAAAATAAAAAATAACATCTCTGTAAAAAAAATTAAACATAAAAAATAAAATCTATATCAAAATAAAAAAATAAAACATATTGAAAACAAAAAATTAAAATCTATATCAAAATTTAAAAAATTAAACATAATAAAAATAAAACCTATGTCAAAATAAAAAAATTAAACCTATTGAAAACAAAAAAATAAAATCTATATCAAAATTAAAAAAATTAAATCTAATTAAAATAAAAAAATTTTGACACTAAAATAAATTTCATTCAAATAGGTTAAATAAAAATTTTGCTCACTTAAAATAAAATTATCTCTTTGACCTAGCGGTGAAATATATGTTTTATAACTAATAGGTATTAAGTTCGGATCTTAACACTTATAAGTATCAAATTTTTAAATGATAAAATGATAAATATGATATTTTACTTTAAAGATAAGGGTACAAATGACATTATTTTGAGCTTATTTTAATAGAAATTATTTACGGCTGAGGGGCTTTATAATCGTTTTTAAAAAATGGGGTGGGCAAATGTTTGGGCAAACATCGGGGGGCTGAGGAGATTTGCCCTTAGGTTTTATAATTAATAATAATCTCTCCTCACTTTAACTAGTTTGTGGTCGTGGAATCCACTTTATAAGTGAGTCATGAGCGCCGCTAACTAAAGATGCTTTTCGAATAATATATGTAATTTGTTGCCTTAATTCTTCAGCTTTACATTTTTTTATATTATATTAAACTTTGTGGTGAAATAAATATCACGTTATTTGTATATTTATCTAATAAAATTTTACTGATTTTAAAACAATCCACTATTTTCGTATATTGTAATTAGAGAAACGTGTTTGAAAGAGTGAGGAATTACACATTTTGAACTTGAATTCAAGGCGTTGGAATTGAAAATGCAGATGAAGGAGAAAGTCATGAAGATATTAAACAGTTTGAAGATTGAACTTGAAGAAGAATGTTGGACCTATGACTACATAAATAGGCTTGGCCGAATACCCGGCAGCTCAGATGGGCTTGAAGTTGGGTTTAAGTTGAATCTGCCGAGCCCTTTTTTTCGAGTGTTGCACACTTTTTTTGGTACATATTTAAGATCGAATAATACTATTTTTATAATCTTTTTTATACAAACTTATCATACAAAATGATGTGACGTATAATTGTTGAATGCATAAATCCAAAAAATCAATGATATTAATTAAGACTACTGATGTGATAATTAATGTATTAATATCACATAAGTTTGTATGGGTAGTTTTATTACTGTTTTAGGAGAAAATTTGTAAGTGCAACATCATTTTTTAAGATCATTCATTTTAATTTAATGATTGAAATTCAAAAAGTATATTTAATCATTCTAACAATTTACTATTGCAACCATTAAACTAGATGGACGATTAGAATTTTGTATCAAGATATTGTGTAAAAAATTTTGTGTTAAAATATCCTCACCATTTAAATATTTACTGGCTTGAGTTTATAGAACGACATATAATATTTTTAAACTTTGACTTCAACTATTAAATTAAATGACACAATACATGTGATAAGTTATGAAATTTCAAAGAAATGTGTAATATTCTTATATTTCTTATGAGTTGTATCCAAGTCTAGTGTACAAAAGGGTCGATCTTTTCTTTTTTTAATATAAAATTTGAATTGGCTTGAATTTAATTTAAATTTGAATGCAAAAATATGAATAATATATTTATTTTTCATTTACTAATATCTGATTTTAAATCTTAAGCTGTTTATTTTTTTAAGCTAAAAATGTTTTAAAACTGTATAATTGACACATATGCCTTTATCAAGTATGATATATATATATTTATAAGTTATACAAACATATGCATATAAAAATTTGTAAAGTTAAAATTGAATATGTAAGCAATTGGTAAAAAGTAATATATTTTTAATTTATTTCCTTATAAATGATGTGAAAATTTTGAAAATAAAAAATATATAAAAATAATCATTCAATTTTTATAATATAGATGAGATTATTGTAACAATATATTACAGAAACATGAAATAGTGTATGCAATAGGTTAGATGAGTGAATTACAATAAAAGGAAGTTTATACAAAATAGCTAGGAGATGATACAAATAATAAGGATAACTTAGAAAATAAACAAAAAAATAGACATTCAGATGTCTTTATATTCAGACAAAAGTTAAAGATTTTAATTTTTTTTGTCTTATCCTCATATTTAAGTTAGAAAATCAATCAACTTAAAATATCTTATAAGTCATTTTTAGTCCGATGTAAAAACAATCAACCCTTAACCGATAATTATTTAAGAAACCATGTCACTTATTACATTAATTCAGCTTCTGTTTGACCTTTTTACATCAAGCCATATAGGTTAGTAAATTGAGATTCAAAATATTATTCAAATAATTTAATTTTAATTATATTATTATTGTTACTGATAATTATTTTAAATAATTATACTCTCCCCTTGTTCCTTTGATCTCTTTACTCTATACCAAATTACCAATTTATTTCTCCTTTATTTATTTTTACCTTCTTAAATTGTAGTCTTATTTCTCGTTTGTTATGTTTGTCTCTCAAATTTAGTGAAATTCGAATTCAGGCAGTAGCCTTAGTGCCCTAACGCAAGGAGAGAAGTGCCGCGGCGCTACGTCAAGACAATGACACTTTTCTGCAGAGCCGCAACATGGGTAAGGTAACGCCGCAGCGCTATATCGAGGACAGGATCTGCCTTAATGCTTCAAGGGTCGCGACACTGGTTTGTTGAGCTGCAACATTGGTTTTTTTTATCTATTCTTATAAATAGTTGTTGTTTAGGGTTTTAAACGAGAGAAACTCATTTGCGTGACTTTCTTGAGAGACAAAGTGAGTTTGTTAAGAGAGTTGATCCTAGGCTAGATTGAGAGTTGTACAAGCCTTGTAATTTTTTCTTTGTAGTGAAAAATAATTCTGCAGTTTCCTAATGGATATAGGTTCACTTCAAACTGAACCACTTAAATCTTGGTGTTATCTTTTCTGGTTGCTTGCTTGTTTGTGTGTTATACGGAGATTAATTCTTTATTTCTACTTGTTTATTGCTAGATTCTTGGATGGAATTGGTTAATTGAGATATTTAATTCACAACATTCTTAAGAGAGAAAAAAAAAATTACTTCAAGTACACGATATGGCACCAAAAAGTCATATATGTTGTCTCTTATATATCAAATTGTACACAATTATGCTTTCATATTTGCTAAATCTTCTCTTCTCTCTCTACCCTTTAATATTTTCTTAAATTCTTTTCTCTGTTTTAGGCAAAGCATTTATGGTACGATTTTAAAATTATCTATATCCTATACATAATCACATTGTTGACAAATTAGTTAGCAATTCAATCTATCGAAAACTAGTGAAGATCAAAAGCCCCTCCAGATTAATGTACATCATATTTTGACCATTAGATTAGTGAATAAGAACAATAGAGATGTGATGATATATCAAATATAAATTTCAGAAAAGTAACAATTGATGGATATATTTTGTCTTGACTTATAGTCTTAGGAGCCGATTTTTTTTTTTTTGGTATGAAGTTTGAATTTAACTTATTTTTAGACTTCAGATTTTTTATAATGATTGTTTTTTGACTTAAGACTTAATTTAAGATATTTTTATCTAAACGAAAAAATAAAAAAATTTTAGCTTTTATCTGAATGTAAATGTCTAAATCATTTATTACCCATTTAATTCTCTTAAATGCCGTTATAAAAATTTATTTATTACTAATTTGTCTATAGCTTGATATTTTAATTTTGGAACATTATTATTTATTTCTAATTTTATATTATGATTCTCCACATATTTTTAAAATTATTTTATGGTCATTTAGCTTATTTATATATCAGATTCTTTTAAAAAAATAACTTCTTCCCAAATTATACACATTTAAATAATTTAAATTCATAATAAATTTTGGTATACAAACACTTTTACTATGTAAAATAAAATCATAAGTGAAAATTATATATATAAATAGGGATATATATGTAAAATTATTAGTTTTCAGACGTTTCAATTCAGATGTTAAAAGAAAAAAACAATCATATTATTCAGATTTTTATATTCAGACCTATTCAGATTTCAGATAAAAAAATGTCCGCTTAATTAGCTGATCTCATTAAAGATAAATAAATAAAAATAAAATCATATCCAATTTAGGTATAAGATATACAGTGAAAAGACATAATATGTGTATACTTGAACACTACACAACATATCTTGAAATCTTATGCCTTCATATTTGCCAAACCTTGTCTTCGCTAACACACATCATCTTGTTTGTTGGTTTAATAGAATTAATTCTACTCACGTACATATGTTTGTATCTTATAAGAAAAGAAACAAAATCTTGCATGATCCAACTAATATGTATCAGGTGACTTGTTTCTCATTTTTATTCCTCATCTTTTGGGTACATGGAGCCTCATCCATGCTTCATCATGCACTTTAAATATCAATTGGAACTCCTCTCCATATAATAATTAAGCAATCAATCAATATAATAACAGTCGCAATCATAAACTCCAAGATTATTCGTTTATTTGTTTTTATATGGTCTATTATTCCATGCAAACAATATGCATGATAATCAAACATTCATACCAAATGATTGAATCTTCACCGACCCGTTAACGAGACTTGCATGATCTTAACTGCCGAAAATATTGTCTAACGTGCATGATAATCCAACTAGTGTTTTTCATAGATTTCTATCTAAATAAATAGCATTTATCAACAGATTATAATCTTAACTTAACTACAGTCAAATTAACAGAAAAGTTAATGGGTTAATTAGATAAAATTAAAATCAAATCACGAGATGCAATTAAGTGAAGGCATTGGGAGAAGAAGTAAATATATAGAGAAGTCAAAAGTAAAACAAAAGTCAATAGATCCAAGTAGTTGTGATTGACTGATGGGATTTGACCAGTAAACAGCAATAAAAAAAAGTTAAAAGAAAGTCAATGGATCAGATGGTATGGGTTATCTAACTTCAGATTGGCTACTTTCTAGTTTAAATATGAATTGAAAATTGGAAACCCATTAATAAAATGTCCAGAGATCTTGACCTGGCCAGCCTGGTGATATATATCCCTCACAACTGTGCACACATTCCAATAAAAAATGAAAAATGTTGGTGAGAAAGAGAAGGCTGAAATTTTCAAACAATTAACACAAAGGCTTATAAAGGCGGTCACCAACAATTTAACCTAACTATCGGTTTTGCTAGCCAAGAAAGGAAAAAACAACTGTTGAAGCATATGCATGCTCATGTTATGTTTTTGAAAACCAAATGAGAGAGGATTAATCAAAAAAAGAAAAAATTGGACAGTGCAATTAATGCCAGCGGTGTGGTTAACCGGATACATTGGTCAACCTCCCACTAAGTCCTTTAATGACAACTATAAATATTTTCTGCTGCTCTTCCTCTTCTCTTCATCATATGTACAAGCCTCTTGCTAAAATCTCTCTTGATCTAATTAATTTCATTTTCTGTTTTTGTTATAGTCATTGACATATATAGGAAGAAAAAATTAAGGCTAGCTAGTGATCATGATGTTCTCATCAGTAATTGTCAAGGTAGCAGACTGGTTATGGTACCAGCTGCTGGCCAATTCATGCTACAGAGCTGCAAGGAAGATGAGAAGCTATGGTTTCTTTTTGAGGAACCTATCTTCTAAGTCATTATCATCATCATCATCACAGCAGCAAGCTGCTGTTTTTCCTAGTGTGACCAAGTGTGATTTGCAAAATAGAGGTTTTGATACATTTGTTTGTGACATGAATGGAGTCTTGTTGCGATCCCATGATCAGTCTTTTTTTCCTTATTTCATGCTTGTTGCTTTTGAGGGTGGTAGCATCTTTAGGGCATTTTTGTTGCTTTTGTCATCTGTTTTCTTGTGGGTTTTGGATCATGAACTCAAACTAAGAGTTATGATTTTCATATCCTTTTGTGGGCTTAGAAAAAATGATATGGAGACTGTGAGTAGAGCTGTTTTGCCTAAGTTTTACCTTGAGAATCTGAATGCTCAGGCCTATGAGGCTTTGGCTTCAGCCGGGACTAGGGTTGTCTTTACAAGTATACCTAGAGTCATGGTGGAGGGGTTTCTCAAGGAATACTTAAGAGTTAACGATGTTGTTGGGACTGAGTTGCATACCATTGGCCACTACTTTACAGGTCTCATATCTGGGTCTGGTTTGCTTGTAAAGCATACAGCTCTGAACGAGTACTTTGGCGGAAAAAAACCTGATATTGGCCTCGGAAGTTCAAGTCTTCATGACCGTCTTTTCATCTCCCTCTGCAAGGTATTCTTTGTACTACCATTTCATAGTTTCTTCCATCAATCTTTTATAATATTCTATATATCGAAAGGGCATAGGAACAATTTGGGAAATTATTTTGACATATACTGTATAATCATTTCACTTTTTCTATTTAGCGTATCCGTATGTTTCCTTCCACCTTTTATTTTTTCTTAAAAAGATTTGAGCTATGATTGTTTCGTGTTTAGACCAACTTTCACAAACAAAAACTGAACAAGCTAGACCTTTATTTTTCTTAAGCCAAACAGTAAAGTAACTCCAACAAGAATTTCCCGTTTTGGTAATTAAGGTTTCTTGTGGTACACTTTGGTATAAATGTTCTCTATTCATTGTCCAACTTGATAATTTATTCTCAATGATATCTTTGTACTTATGCTGATGCCTAGCTAACGATTTGTTTTTTGGTTCTGTGTTGGTGAATTGTGATTGAGACAGGAAGCTTATGTGGTGAACAAGGAAGCTTCAATATTGCCAAGGAACAAGTACCCAAAACCTCTAATATTCCACGATGGTAGGTTGGCTTTCCTGCCCACTCCATTTGCCACTCTTTTCATGTTCTTGTGGCTACCGTTTGGAATTCTTCTAGCCATCTATAGAATCTTGGTAGGCAATGTCCTACCATTCAAGTTAGCCCTCTTGTTGGGCACTTGGAGCGGCGTGGACCTCACGGTCAAAGGGTTATGCCCTTCAACAAGCGCAGATCGCAGAAACGGTGTCCTATACGTTTGCTCTCATAGGACCCTTTTGGACCCTGTGATCCTCAGCACATCTTTATGTAAACCTTTGACTGCGGTAACTTATAGTCTAAGCAGAATGTCCGAATTGATAGCTCCAATCAGAACCGTTAGATTGACTAGGGACAGAAAACAAGATGGAGAAACCATGCAGAGATTGCTTAGCGAGGGTGATTTGGTGGTCTGCCCTGAAGGAACCACATGTAGGGAGCCCTATTTGTTGAGGTTCAGCTCACTGTTTGCGGAGTTAACTAATGAGATTGTTCCCGTGGCGATGGACGCAAATGTGAGCATGTTCTTTGGGACAACTGCTAGTGGTTTGAAGTGTTTGGATCCTTTCTTCTTCTTCATGAACCCCAGACCGAGCTATTACATTCAGATTCTTGGGAAGGTGCCCAAGCATCTCACCTGTGCTGGAGGGAAATCGAGTCATGAAGTGGCGAATTACATCCAAAAACAACTGGCTGATGCTTTGGGATTTGAGTGCACTAATCTTACTAGGAGGGAGAAGTACTTGATGCTAGCAGGGAACGAAGGGTTTGTCCATGATAAAAGAAGGAAATTCTAGTTTAACAAATCATAACCTACCCATCTGATCATCATGAAAGTTCCGTTTCAATTCTTTGTTCTTTTAATTATGATTATTATTGTTCTCTGCAATATGCAGCAAGCAGCCATATATATAAATATTATTTTTAAAACCCTATATGGTTATTAATTTTTGTTACCTCTCTCGCCGTAGTAGTTCTGGGATTCATGATCTGTTGTATGCTGTTCCAGAATGAAATGTAAATTTGATTGAGCAGATATTTAAGGTGTCTAGGTCTCCATTGCTGATCAACTTATGATGAACTGCCCTGATTATTCCAATTATTCATGTATGTGTTGCTGCATGCAGTGGACTATATATAACTTTTAATTAAGTTATATACTTTCCGAGATATGCATAATATGAATCAATTTCATTCTTTAGCAAAACCCTGAGATACCTAGTAATCCTTTATGGGCATGTTTACTTGCTATACATACACTCACCTTCAGGCTTCAACATTCAAATTTCTTGTTGGGAGAGTATAGAACTAAATAGGATATATATTATATGATTAATGCTATACTTTTGAATAGAAACACTTTTATATAAATACATTACTCATTAACATATCATCAACTCTTCATTAAAATTGATTATATATTCATTATTTCAATTACTTTACGATACATTAGTTTAGTATGGAAATGAATATTTTATCATAAAATTTTGTCATAATTTATTGATACAAATTTATGATCATTGATTCAATGATTGAGATTAAAAGTAAAAAAATTGTATTTAATGTTGTTAACTCATCAGTTATCTTAATCACTAGATTTTATAAATCAATAGTTATAAATTTGTGTAAAAGTCTGTTCTTTTTATATATAGAATATATAAGACTATAATTATTATTATGCAATATAGGAATGAATCTTTTGACGTAAATTTTTTAATATAAAACCAGACACAAATTAGAAACAAATTTAATATATATGTGCATATCCTAAAATGGACAAATTTATTTACAGTACTACTCAGAGCCAAAGTTAATTTGGTACTCATTAATGTCTTAGGATTTCAGGTGTACAGCTTTGAAGGGGTGTGGAAGTTGTCGTCTAGTAATAAAATTGATCGATCGATAATGCTTGACAGTCACGAACTACTACACATTCAATTATTTCATTAGTATCTAACACTCAACTTTTTAATTTATCCTCAAATATCTCAAACTCATCGACTCACGCATGTTACAGGATTCAATTCTCTCATTTCTCTTTCCTTGTGATGAGCATATTAATGCTTTTCGGCTGAATCAAATGCAGCTAGCAAGCTTGCATCAATTTCTTATTGATGAAGATGACGACTTAACCAAACAATTAATATTTGAAGAAGCAAACATCGAGCGAGAGTTGACTATAACACTCATAAAGATCTTTTCATTTCAATCTAGCTATAGCCAGCTACATGATCCTTTGTCGTATATGCATGCATGGATGGAGAATCCTTGAAACGTTCATAGCTAGCAACATAGTAGTTAATAATTCTTCTTCATGATCGATCTTCAGACTCTATATATCATGGAGGCATGGGACTCGTCTGGCTACCGAGCTATCCTTTTCTACATCGCATTGAGATACGTGCTTAATTGCTGTGCAGTCATCTACTTGCAATGAATGGAGCCATAAATGCAAGCATCAAAGCTTGTGGATGAATTTGATAAATACAGCTGTCGAGGAGACACCCATTGGTTTAATTGATGGGTGGTCTGCTTGCTACTGTGTATAGTTTCTATTCATTAATTAATGCAACAGTAGTGAATGATTGTGTTTCCATTATGCAATCTAAGATTATTATTATTTTTTTCCTTTCTACTACATCGGAGCCGGCTGAATTTTTTTTTTTTTAGCCAAATTGAACGGCATTTATAAATGGGGCTTTTATATTTTATTAAAATGATTATAAATTTAATTTTTATAAAAATATATTTTATCTAAAATCAATTTTTCTTATTTTTAGCTGTAAAATTATTAACCAAATCTTTATATTCAAATTTTTTTAATATTGTTTTATAGACAGTAAAGTTAATCCATTTTATCTTTGCTGTATCATAGTTGATTTTAGATATGATTTTTTCAATTTGTACTAAATAATTTGCAATAAAAACGATATATTTTATCAAAATCTTTAGAATATACCAACCATTTTCTATCATATATGACTGCATTTAATAATTTTTTAGTATAATTTGTAGGAGGGAAATATTTAGAATTTTCATCTTTTGAAAAAACTATATTATATTCTCTGGTGGGGCATTTTTCTATTAATAAATCTTTCACTTTATTATCAACATTTCTCCATCTATCTAAATCGTATATATTATTTTGACTATATATTTCATTAAGATTTTAAATTTCTTCATTTGTTTCATTTTTTTAATTTTCTTGACTAGAAAGAGTGATACTACATGTTTAATTATCATTATCTTTAACAATATCTCTTTCTTTAATCGATTCTTGCTCAATCATTGAATTTTTATTGATTTTAACAAATTTATCAAGAACTCCTAATTTTAAATTTCTTCATTTTTCTCATTTTTTTAATTTTCTTGATCAGAAAGAGCGATATTACATATTTAATTATCATTATCTTCAACAATATCTATGGATTCTTGCTTAATCATTGAATTTTCACTAATATTATTTTTATTGATTTTAACAAATTCATCAAGAACTCCTTTTTTACTTCAATTAATTTTTCTAATTAGATGGGGTTATAATGATTAATGTCATTTAGATGGGGTCTAACTATGTGAGATAATTTTGATTGCGTAGGCCTTTTAATTATATTAAAATTTTAAAATAATTTAAAAATACTCAAAAATAATTATACGAGACCTCCCTAAATTTTGGCATCTTAGACGGTCGCCTATCTCGCCGGAAGGTTGAGCCGACCCTCCCCACATGCATGCTCACATGCACGCTGCACTGATAGCCGAAAGAAGTGTAGTTTTCCATATACGAGATGGAGCACCTGTAGTCAATATTGTTATTGTTAGGCAAGCTAGCTAGCATTATTAATGTAGAGATACAATAGTAGAATATAGACGCATACATGTAGCTGTCATAACAGTACCATTAAATCTTTGTACTATCCATTTTTGACTTATCAGCTTAGCCTTGCAGTGATCATAATATAACAAATTAGGAGTAATGTTTTATTACTTGGTTCACACAACAAAAGAGAAATGGATCCATCATCAATGCTCATAATCGAGGCTGATGGGGGAAATTAGAAGACAAAAATAATGGAGGATCAATGTATATGAACGATGAATATACAGCGCGCTCGCACGCACACATATAGTCTTAAAATAAATCGGTGTTCTATCGTTTGAGATACAACAATTGTAATATAAGATTAAGAAATATAGAATTAATCACAATTGGTAAGCTTAATTGTGCGAAACTTGTTTTGATGTGATTGAAGGAGAACAGAAATGAATTACGTACACACTTTGAAGTTTGAAGTCTTTTAACATATATTTTCCTCAAAATCACTAGCTGTATATATAAAACCCGAACCATCACCTGCAAGTGGGCTTAGCAAATGAAGAGAAGCCCAGCTCGTGGACTTGAACTCAGGTTTAAGTTTGAAAAGCCTTTATCCAAATCATCTAGCACTAGCTCAACTAGGCCTAACAGCCGTTCAAGCCCATTTATTTGAGTGAGCATGTCTATTGTTTTCGCTGCTTCATCGTCTTGTCTTCTATTATTACACGTTAGTATATAACTATATATATCATATGATATCAGTCAATCATATTATCTGTTATGGACTGACAATAATATCCATGTTTATAAGTTTTTAATCATTACAAGCTTGTTTACTTTAATAACTTGTAGTTTGGTATACGAAATTTATTACCCTGTAACTTGTAAATAAACTTTTTAAACTTGATATGTAAACTTAGTACTGCCCACATAAGACTTGCGAACTTGATCAAATGACTAAAAATTAATTGATCAGTTATAATGTTAAACTTGTAACGTCATATGCAATAAATATAGTTAATTTTTTTTACGATTTTAAGGGGAAAAATTTTTACCCTTAAACCCCTTTTTTTCAAAATTTTTAAAATTTTTAAAGAGTATTGTTAATTAAGTCCCACAAAACTTTTTTTAAACCCCTTTTTAATTAAAATTTGTTAAATATATAAAAATATATATATATATATATATATATGTTTATTTCAAAAATACCCTTTGCACAAAACAACTAAAAAAATATTTTAGGAAAACTTACTTTTAGATTAATGGTTATTATTGTTACATATATAGAATTCATTTCTGATCAATTAAAAATACAAAATATTGTTCTGCGAATAGTCAATTGAGAAGCTTCACTCTTTGCTCATCTGAAAATCTTCTCCTCTTCTTCAGAAAAAGGCTAAAGAGATTCTCGAAAGATATCGCTGTTATGGGACGGGAACTAGTTGTCCATCTTGCATGCCTTTATGATCCTTTTCCTGGTCCTTCATCATCTTGAGGCAATTTATAGCCAAAGTCCAAAAATCATCAAACAAAATTTAAAAAAACTCCCAACTATTTCATAAAATAATCCTAATTTCTTTGTACTTTGCATTGTTACTCTCAAAGTATAATCTTCCCCTAAAATATATTTTTTAACTGGTTTTAAATGATCTTAGTTTTTTGTTTTGATATAGAACGAATCTATAGAGATTTTTGAATATATATCATTTCATTAATTTTGATAAGATACCAAACAAAAAATAATATATCAGTGAGTTAGTTCTGATAGGATTGGAAGTGAGAAAAAATATTTAATATATTTTTGGTAATTTTAATTTATATATCTTTTTGATTTAAAAAAAAAATAATAAATGGAGCTTAGAAAGAGTTTTTGTAGGACTTAACTTACAACACTCATTTTTAAATATGTTATTCTCTTCAGCCCCCCACTTTCCATCTCTCTAGTCTCCATTTCTGAACTCACCCATTTAAAATTTTTAAACCCCTATATTTCTCTCATTAGACCCTACTTAAATTCCTAAAATATCCTCTTTTTTTTTTCCAGAGTATATCTAAGTTTTAATTTGATTACCCCCACATTGCCTTGCACCTTCTATCCTCACTCTAATTAACATCAATTTTATTTTTAGGTTTATCAGATGCTCTTGTTGCTCTCTTTCTTTGAGCGCTATTCTTAAAGCAATTAAAGTTATCCCTCCTAATTTCTCTTAATCTCTCTCGTTTTTTCTTGCTTCAATACTTTTAAAAGCTGCTCATGTTGCTTTAGTACAAAAGCTGAATGAACCACTAACATTATTAGAAAGAAAAAAATCGTCCTGTAACATTTTAATGATAAGGCATAAAGAAACAATTATGTTATATATTCAAATAAATGTGGAGCTGAAACATTAGCAATATTAGAGTTTACTTTCAATTCAAATTCTCCACTTACTAGCTACACACTTTCATCGTCACAACAAATTCAAGTTTACACTTGTTTCGATTACATATTCTAGGTTGGAACACATTAAAACCAAAAATAAGAACACTTGTTATGGCATAAAACGAAACTAATTCTTGATTTAAAAAAAGTAAGATTTGTGACATCAATACAACAGTAAAAATCTAAAAAAGAAAGAGAAAAAGCAAATTAAAGAAAATTTAGTTAAATCTTGTGTATAATCTTTCTTCTTCCTCTTCCCATTTCACGAATGCTTTTTCCGTAACTTGGAAAAAAAATATATATATATATATAATTATCAAATCAGATTCGATATTTCAAGAGTTTTATCAAATTAAATTCGGTGTTGAAGTTTAAAATATTACATATATAAACTGGTTTTTTTTTTTAAAAAAAAAAGAATTATGGTTTATGACTTGGGAAATAATATGGCCTGGGTGTATTAATTTAGAATTTTTTTCCACTTTAGTAAATTTAAATGAGGGAAAACTTATAAAAAAATAAAATAAAAGTAAGGGCTGGAGAGATAGAAATTGATGACTGAATAGAACAACCCTTCCTTGTTAATGTATACCAGCAGCCCAAAGCCAGCCTCAGCTAATTATGAAAATAGCCCCAGCTGTGTTTTTTAACAATGACCAACGTAATTATAATAGAGCATTACAAAATTCTCTTCTTCCTAAATCTATTTATTATTACCTTTAAACCTTCAATGCCTGCCACAATCAATTTAATATTAAAAGAACATGAATGTTCTTTATATAAGTTTTACAAGCTACCCCAATAATTATTATAACTTAAAAATAGCATAAATAAAGTATAAAAAAAAAATATATCCTACATATTCTTCTCTTTATCTCTTCTAACTTCATCACTTAGTCTAATTTCTTCTCTAACTTTGTCTTTGTGTACAGTCTTCTTCTTCAGTTCTCCTTCACCAATTTCAATTTAATTTTTCACACGTCCAAGTTTCCTCGCCAAGTCCATTTCAATTTTTCCAGGTTCTATCATTTTATGTTTTAATTAAGTTTAGATAGTTATTCGTATTCTTAATTTATTCATATTTGTTTATAATTATTGTTAATTGTTATTTATTATACTGATTTCGTATTTATTTGTTTTACTTAATTTTAGATAGTTAACCATTAATTTATTGATATTTGTTTATAATATTGTTAGAAAACTAGAATATAGAAACTAGTATTTTGTATTCATAATAAAAAGAGTAGTACAAGGTGCTGCTCTCCAGTTTTTGAGTACTAAAAATGTTGATTTTTATTTGTTTGTACTTATTTGTATTTGTTTGTTTTAATTAATAATTAGTCTTAGAAATGCCTATTAGAAAATATGAATTTGGATATGAAAAGCTGAATAACAAAAGAAATTCAAAAAATTAGTTGAATCCCGGAAATGAGCTCTTGAAAAATTTGTTAAAATCTATAAAAAAGAAGTTGGTGAAAATTAGTAAATAAGTAAGAGCAACAAATATAATTAACATATAATAAATAAAAGATAATATTGAAGATAAAGATAATTAAATATGTAATGAAACAAATGAAAGAAAAAAGGTGAGGAAAATGAAACAAATTAAGAAATTCAAAATCTTGATGAAAAACTTGAATATAAAGCATTAATTATCAATTTTGCATCTCAAAAGGCAAGAAAAATAGATTTCAAATAAAATAATATTTAAAAAATTCAAATTTACAATCTATAGATGAATGATCAACAAATCAATGATAGTTTGATTGTATATATAGAGAAAGCCATATATGGTCAGTAATATTAAAAATAAAATTTTTGTATAACGCTTCCAAAATATGAAAAAGCGTCGTAAACAATTGTAGATCAATGGACAACTTTTATGAAGTATTTATATTTATTACTTAATAAAAATATTTTTAGCCCCATCTCGACAATATTTATGGCTCCGTCCTTGATACAGATAGTTCATTTTTTGATAAATCATTTAGTGATAAATCTTGAACATTTTATTTATGAGAATGGATATTTTAACACAAGACTTTTTAGACAAAATTAGACACAATTTTTTAGTCATTGATAAAAAAAAAATCCAATAATTGAGATGATCGATGACTTGGCAGTATTAAATATAATTTTTTGATTTTTAATCTCAATTATTAGATTTAGTAAGATCAATTGTCATAATTTTATACCAATAAATTTTATGAAAAATTTGTGTTAAAATATCATCCTCCTTTATTTATCAGATTCTACATCATCATAATAGGTGTGGATGGGCTGATCCGAGTAGTTTCTCGCCTGATGTCCCGAAAAGAGCCTATAAAATGAGAAGGTGAGGCCCGGTAGTCTTTTGTTTCGAATACTGAAATAGATCTTGGTGGGCTTTGTAACTCAATGAAAATAGCTCTTTATGAAAATTTTAATTAATAATGATTGTTAGCATGTTAGATGTTCGCATCTCACATGGTCGGTATCGTCTTGTGCACATTAATTAAGATCACGTTACAATCTCATTATGTCCCATGGTCTAACATTGATCGCATATAGGTTTGGGCATATGGCCCGTTAGGTCCGGGGCCTCGGTTAGACCCGGACCAATGGGGCAGGTCCAGATATGCGCCGGAGCATTATAGGGGCGGGTATGGGGCAAAAATTTTTTGCCCCGACCAGGACGGATCCGGGTTCGGGTCCAGGTCTAGCCTCTTGACCCGTTGACCCACCCGTCCCACATGATTTAGGGGTGTAATTATAAAATTTTAAAATATTAGGACTGTTAAATAAGTTTTTATATTATATTTGTTAAACTTTTCATATATATAAGTTCTCAATAATTTTACAAACAATGCAAATACTTTAACAAAAATTATATTTTAATTAATAATTAACATCTTTTAGTATATTAACATCAATTTAGTTATGTTATAATAACAAAATAAAATATTTGTATTTTATAATAATTAAATTTGTATAATATATACAATCTTAATATAAATTATTAAGTACTAATTAAATTATTATAATATTAACAAGATTATTTTCAAAATATATCTGCCAATCATATTATTATTATTATTAGATTGAAATTAAATCAACATGCTATTGAAAAATTATTTAATTGTATTATCAACTATTTGAAAAATTGTCAATTAACTAGTTTACAAGTAATAATACACTTTTAACATTATTTCTAATAGAGTATGTAACATTATTACTAATAAAATCAAATGGTAATATACAGTCATTTTGATTTTAGTTTGAAGATTTACTGTTTTTTATGATTGTTAAAAAATGATCGTAGTTATAAATGATATGATGAGAAATTAAGAATGGAGTTATTTGCAAAGATGTAAATGTTACAAGGGGTTATTGTAAAAATATAAATATTTAGGGGCAGGACGGGGCGGGTTTAGATCTGCTCAAAATTTTTTTGTCCTGCCCCGCCCCGTTCCTGAGCGGGACAGGACTGGATACTTGCTGCCCCGTACCTGCCCCGCCCCGGTTCCAAGCCTAATCGCATAGGATATATTTCGTATGCTTTTACATCTCAACTCAATCAATAATATTTTTATGAAACATTTAAAAAAATAGTATTAGATATACAACTAATTCATGTAATTTAATGTAATTTAATGTGACATAATATCATCAAACGAGTAAAAATTAAAAATAAATTAAAGAAAATATAACAAATAATATAATAACTTTTAATATAAATAATATTATATTATTTATATTATACAGATATAATAATTGATTTGAAGTGTTACTTGGGTTTAATTACTTTAGAAGTTTTATGACATTAACCTTTGTTGATGTGGACAACAAAAGATTAATAATGGTACTATTTCTTGACCTTTTTGAAAATAATTGGACAACCACTATCAATTGGGAAGCGAACAGTTAGGTTAGAATTAGAATATTCTACCAATATCAATGCAAGTTGATCGAGTAAATGAAAATGATATATAACGCATGGACTAGATTAACAAACTTCAGTAATTGAAATTAAAAAAAATAAATCTACACCCAAAAAATTGTAGCTTTCATGACATCCAAGCAGCGCTCCATGTGATTGTCATATCATGTCACAGTGAGTAGTCTACTTGTCATGGCCCCATTAGAAGAATTCATTCCCAAAATTGGCATACATCATAGGATACATGCATGTCCCACAAATTTATTATATATTCCAATACCAATCTCTTCGTATTGATTATTATTGGATCCTATGTAAAATTGGTTACATTTAAATGATATTTATGTATTTTTTAGATCTTTATTTGATAAACTTATCAGTTATCACCATGCTAGTATGCCTTAATTAACATGTCTTTATATATGCATGTGTTAAACAAGAAGAAATTTTTTATTTTACCAAAATAAATAAAACAGTAAATGAATAAATTTCACATTTCAAGATTTTTTTTTTTAACTAATTTTACAAATTGTTATCGAAGAGAAAATTCATGTAACTTTTCATAAGAATCACACAAGCACTTAGCTTCAATTCGTAAAGCACCAGTCTCCTCCACCGTCCGATTGTAATTCCATCGCTCTCTTAGTGCTTGATTTAGCCGTTGGATGAAGCCTTTATTATTCTTCTCACAATAATCAAAAAATAGTGCCACAAACCTAGCGTCCTTATCGTCCCAGCAACGCTCACCAAACTCCGGCAACTCGCTGCCGACGGAATCTTTTCCTTCACCAAATCCTGCCAACATGCTTATATACTCAACCAAGCCATCCATCAGCCACGGCGGAGCCAAGGACTCGCCGTCCCATAGCCATATTCGAGCCATGCCACGCTGTAAAGCTGAGATAACTTCGTAATTCACATTTGCATGTGCCATGATTGAAGGGCTCAAGCTGATGATGAATTCATTGCTTCCGTTCGTTTCCACGTCGACTAATGTGCGGCTGGTCACGTTGTTCCGGCTAGCAAACCGGAGAATGACACGGTGGACTTCCTTCTTGGTGTAGTTATTGCTATCCGGATAAAGAATGTTCTCAACAAAGGCACTCGTGTTGAGAAGAATTCTCGTGGCTTTGTCGTTTGATATGTAAAGAAGCTGGAATCGTTTCCCCGCCAGAGAGTCCTTGGACTCGTTGATGATATCTACATCGAAGCCTTTGGATGCTTCAAAGTTTGCCCAGATGGAGACTACACCGATAAAGATTATCACAAGCAGCCGGGAAATGATGGAAGTGTTTGAAGATGAAAAATTGGGGTTGTTGTCTTCAGCATCATCTTTACCTGCGGCGGTGGCGGCGGTGGGGCCGGTGCTTAAGAGGGGTTGGGAGAGGTATGGGTCTGCCATAAATGAGTGATTAACAAAGAGAGGGTAAGCTACTTTAAAGGAGGAATAATGTTAATAATAATAAAGCCGAATGAGTGGCTGCAAGTTGTGACTAGCAAAGGGTAAGGGCCCTCCGCACAAGACCAAAACTAGCTTGTTAGCATGTGCTACAGAAGACAAACTATTTACTTATTTACATCTTTTTGGGCATACCATTCCTTCAAGAGATAAAACAAGTGCTAGCTTCAAGATTGGTTGCATAGGGCACCTAACGTTGGATCAAAAGTATAAATTGTGTTGAAGTTTTGGTTGTAATAAACCAATAACTGGCCTGCACAAATTAATTAATAAATGGGATAATTTCAAAAACTACCCATGAGTTTTGGTTTAATATCAAGCAGAAATCATCTATGCATTTTTAATCAATAACACTCCAGAACTTTAATTCAAATCATCAACAGTGTCAAAAAAGACACATATACCCCTCTTCTCACATGCTTGCATATAGTTGAAATTACATAAGTCAAATATTATAATAAAATGATCAAAATACCTATAAAATATATAAAAATATTATTAAAAGGTAAAGCACATGGGCTATAAAAGTCAAAAATACCCTTAATTAAAGTTGAATTTGAAAAATGAAAATTACATGACCGTTGGATCAACCATTTTTTTAATTGTTTTAAGAAATTGAAAAGTCTAAGTCATTTTTATGGACTTAATAACAAAGTGTTTTTTTAATGATCCAATCACAATGTGAAAAAAATGGTTGTTTATGTAGTGTCTCACTTTCATAAAAAATTTCTCACTTTTAGTTTCTTAAAAAAAATTTAAAAAATGGTTTTAAAAGATTGGATGCAGTGTCTCATCTTCGTATACTATTTTTTAAAAAAATAATTATTTTTTTATTTTTTTAAAAAAAGTATAATCTTCGTATCCAACGGTCATGCAATTTTTATTTTTTAAATTCAATTTCAATTAAGGGTATTTTTGACTTTTATAGCCCATGTGCTTTATCTTGTTTAATAATATTTTTATATATTTTATAGGTATTTTGATTATTTTATTATAATATTTAACTTATATAATTTTAATTATATGTAAGCATGTGAGAAAAGGGGTATATGTGTCTTTTTTGATACTGTTGATGATTTGAATTAAAGTTCAGGGGCGTTATTGATTGAAAATGCATAGATGATTTCTGCTTGATATTAAGCCAAAACTTAGGGGTAGTTTTTGAAATTATCCCATTAATAAATTGGTGTTCAAGAAAATTATATCTTGAGATCTAAGGATAAATGATTGTCAATTTGTGTTGAGAAATATTAGTAATTTAATTAGTACCTAACTTTTAACATCTTATTCGTTTAGAAGTAATTTTTTAGGGTTATGTGGCTGTGGACTCTGGAGCAAGTAAACATTGTTTCTGAATATATCATCAATATTATTAGATTATTATTTGACACACTAAATAATTCAATCCAATGATTACGAACTATTTATAATAATTCATATACTTATTGGGGAACAATAGCGTATATGGTGCGCCATGATTATTTTAGTATAACAAAACGATATCGACCAATCAATTTCTATCCAATTTGATCTCTTCCAGGCTAAAATTGAAATTAACCTTCCGCCTGCATCTTCATCCAGTGTTTGAGAAACAGAGGGGGCTGGCTAGCTATGGCTTATTGCGCTAGTTGTCATACTTCACCAGCTGGGTAACAAATATCAGTGAGCTGAGAATGCATATGGACATCGGAGTACCGGGTAGATCTGTTTATATATATATATATTATATATATATGTTGTCTATTAGATTCTTCACAGCCCTTCGTTTAACAGAAAATGATGGCAATTTGGAAGTATTATTGGCAGCGTATAAGACATGACCACATGGAGATGGTGCTCTCTTTAATTGTAAGCTTCCTGTAGAGTAATATTTTTGTATATGATGAGGACAAGGCTGGATGACAGTTGACAGCAATTGATCATGATATGCATTTTCGATAAGCCCAATATTCACCTCGCAACTGTCACGAAAGCTTTTTTTGAAATTAATTGGCGTATGAGATCCAATCGGAGCTGTTTAGTCATACTAAAATCAGTATATTAGTAGCTAATGGTTTAGAAAAGTATTAACCTATACTTGTGAAGAACGGAAACATATCATTTTCTGGGTACATCGGTCTTCTGTTGATAAATCTAAGTATTTATAGTATAAATCATCTTAATTTAATTAGAATGAGGATTTTTACTATTAATTCAGATGTGGACTGGCACTGATCAGATGAATTGGACAGAACAAGATCGACCTGTTGTTTCTTGTAAATTATCATATTAGATTCGATTGTGATTATATTAACACAGGATTGAGTATAATTATAACTAAAACTCCATGAATATCATAATTTGAATTGATCGATCATCTACCCACTGAATGAAAGCAATAGCATGACACGACATGGTGGCTATCCAGTCATCCCAACTTCAAAAGTCAAGGTTCACTCATGACCTACTCCGTTTGAATCAGGCTCAACCCCAATAATCAATGATTTCGAGGTTGGCCGAATTTTATTTGAAGTTACAAGCAGCTGTTTTGAAATGGATTCAAATGAATGAAACACAGGTAACTAGCCGCTATATTTATGTTGCGTATAATTTATTTTTAATAGAAATCTCGAGTGTTGGGACAACATTTTTCAATCCAGCAGTGACACGTTCGTGAAAGATCTCAATCAAATCATGATTATTTATGACTTTCTTACCTTTTTTGGCTTGAGGGTTTTGTGAAAAGTAGAATGCAATGAAATTCTTCCAACCATGTGTTGCTACAGATACTCTCATCATTAATTCACAAGAAACTCCAGTTGCTTTCTATGATTTCTAGCGGTACAAAACTCATATGTTCCTCTCTCACCCGACTCTTTGTCTACTTGCTCTCTCTCATCACTAAACAACTCATTTACACATCAAATTCGTACAACGGTGCCCCAAAACTATTTATATGGGCTTGTGCTTGTTAGGGTCCTCAGAATAAGGAAAAAAAAAAAACCCTTGAAGGCAACTGCATGGCTACGTTGAATATTGATGTAATCAAAATTAAGAGAATTCAGCAATTACCATCCATGTTTTCACAGATGATTCTTGGGAAGCGACAGAAGGAACCCAGTTATAGGGAAGTAAAGTCCTGGCATGCCATGAAGTTTGGGAGCTGCAGGAGATGTAGAGGGGCTGGAAGGATTTGGTACCGCGCCATAAACTGTTGCTCCATTGGAATTTGTTGTGTTTAACACTGATGAACTTGTGCTGCAATTCATGACATTGGTAAGAATTTTTTTTGGGGAAGTGATTTTGTGATGAAAACAATACATGAAATAATAGGTAAGAGTTGGGTAATTTTACCTGGTGGATGGAAACTGACATGTTCCACTACCTGAAATCATGGTGACTAATTAGGTAACCATCAAAGACATAAAAATCTTTCCCTTTTAAACTTTTTAATCTTTTAAATAATGAATTATAAATGAGAAAGAAATGGGTTTTTAAAATGACCCGTCATTGACTAATTAGCTGGTTGCCCAGTTGGAACCCATTAAGGGACCTTGTATTAAATTGGGTTCAGGAAGCCCTTTTAAAGCGAATCCATTTTTTTAGTTGGACGTGGGTTTGACCCAAATCCACCAAAACCATTTTCACTTGAATATGAAAGTTAAAACCAAACAACGAAAAATGCACTATAGTATATTATATAGAGCATTAAAGACAGTACTTAGTACTTACTAGGGTCAGTGCTGGTAGTAACAGCAGTTCCTCCAAAATTGCAGCTAGTCGGAATTGGATTCTTCTGATAATACTTATTGAAAGCATATGAAGCATGGTCTCGAAGGGTGTTGGGATTGTAACAATTTCCACCTGGCTGAATTGCTGAACAATCAGCACCCCCATAGCCACAAGCATAGTCCAAAGCAACTTGTAAGGCAGTATGTGATGCACTTTGGCTAGCAACACACCAGCTAGCACCTGAAGATACTGGAGTTATGGTAGTGGCTGGAGTTAGACTCGGGGTCATAGTTACCGGCGACGTCGATTCGGGGTCTGAATTAGGATTCATGATTGGTGTTGATGATGTAGGAGTGGTAGGAGTTGTTATGGTGGGAACTGTTGTTATTGGTGTGGTAATGTCCCTCTCTGTGGTGGACATAGCAGAAGTTAATTGTCGTCGTTTTACCTTAATGTCTAGTTGGGTTTTGTGTTCTGATGCTGTTATTCTTGTGACACTTGAACCTGAATTTGTAAGAAATTAAGGAGAAAGGGAGGTCAATGTAAGTTAAATTAATTCTTGAGATTTGAATTTTATAACAAAAGTACAAGAACTACAATAATTCAAGAGATCACATATCTAAATTTACATATTGTCTTATGCAACATCAGTAACATTATTTTTAACTTGCAAATAATGCTATTATATAGAGTTAGTGTTGTGGGCACCCCTTGCCATGGCTGTATTCCATGATGCTGGTATATGGAAAGCTAGAGGGCAATATTTCGTCAACAAGAAGACAATAAAGGAAGATGTTTCATGGAAATGTCTGACTGATGTAAGATATTTGATATGCCATAACAGTTCATGTAATAATTAACGACAAAAAAGGAGAAAAGAAGGAAAGAAAAGTTGAAAATTCAACAAGAAAACCATCATTGAAAATTTTGAAACGCTTGTAGTCAGTAGCAGTAAGCTATTAGGTAATAGGAAAGAATCCCATTCGGATATAAAGCACAGTCAGTTTAGAAAAAGGGAACAATACCCACATGGAAAAGTAACCAAATTCTAGGTCCAACATGTAAAGTAATCAGACTTTGAATCAGAGAGAAACTAGATTAATGATAACAAAAACTACATTTGAAAATGACCGAACTCTCAGGCTAGCTTCATGTTCATGTTTGTTCAATGAAGGAACTGGTGTTTAAGAGGTCTTATCTCGTACTGTGAAGAGAAAGGATATTATATTAACACTTACACATAGCAAGAAGAAGAGAGAAGAAAAAACAACTTGGGATTGTATAATTACGCAGAAAAAGATAATGAAACACTAACATAAGAATCAAGAGAAATGGAAAAGAAGCATAGCAAACAAGAAGAAGAGACAAATTAAGCAACTTTACCTGAATAGAGGAAGAGACAAGATAGTAGGAGAAATTTTTTAATAACTGCTCCTCCAGCCATCTCTGCAGACCATCAAAGCTTGAACTCTCCTTCTTCTTGTTCTTGAATATGAATTCTCCAATCTTAGTAGGCTTCTCCCTTTAGTCTGAATTTATGAAAGGAAGAGAATCTTACTGCAATCTTGAGAAAGAGACATCAATGATCTAGTTGGAAAGAAGAAGATCATGTGTCCCTTTGTCGTATTATATACAAATATATATAAGAGTTTGTGTTCGAAAGATGAGTGCAGTGTTGGCTGAGAGAGGTGAAGAAAGGAGACATGGAGTGTGCGAAGGTGCAAATAAGAGAAGGTGCAAAAAGGAGGGAAAAGATTGAAAAAGAAGTAAAAGAGAGAATTGTTTTGAGATTTAGGTTTGGTATGTGGACTAGTAAGTGATGATAGTAATGATGGTGATGATGTATACATCTTGCCTTTCTCTTTTTTTATTTGTATTATGCTGCTGCTTTTTACTGTTTTATTTATAGTAAGCGCTTGTGCTGTGCTAAATTCTTCTGTGTTGTGAACTCGCCACTTGATTAAATTGACATTTCTACTCGAATTTCATTCCATTAGTCATTTGTCATTACAAGACATTAAAGCCACCGAATGCTGCTATAAGCCAAATAAGAAAAGATTAAAGAGGAAGAGAATCAGAAGGGAAAAAAAAGAAAGAAAAGGAAAAGGAAGCAAAGAGTGATTGCTGCCTAGCTTAGTGATCTGGGATGTGCATAGCTCACACTACAAGTAGCAATCAAGTATGATCCTTTAGCCTCTCTCCCCCTTCTATTTTGAGTGTGTGTTTGTTTTTGTCTATTTGGGTTCATCTTTTGGTCTCCAAACTTTGGTTGGGTTGTTGCATTTTATGTGGATGTGAGTGTGACACTAAATTAGTCAAGTTCTTTTTAATTCTTTATTCTGTCTTCTGTCAAATTTTTCAATCCAAAGTGGAAGAAGATAATGATTCCCTATGTGGAAAGAATGGCTTGGATAAACTCCAGCCTCAGGACCAACCCAGCTCATGTGTACCTATACTGACCAAAAGCAAGTTAACATTGACTTTCACAACTACTAGGATCTAAGCATGGGATTTTTGTTACTTTTTCTATTAATTAAATAAACAAAACCCAGAACTTGTATGGTTCATTAGAATTTTTTTTTGGATAAGAAGAGACAATTGAACAACGCCAAGAATAAATCATGGAAATATACAATTCCATATCCATCTATAAAAAAAATTTTATATTAGAATGATTAAAAACCAACCATGTGCTTGCTTTATCGGTATTTTTATGAGTTCTAGGATAAATGATATTGTAATGGAAACCTAACATATGGTGGGTAAGATTTTTATTTGACCAAGAATTATTAGATTCAGAGTCAACATGCTTCTCCAATAAGTTGAAACAAAGATGCATACATAGATAGCTAAATAATGAGAATCCAATGAAACTTAATAATTTATCCTTTTCACTCCATCAATTTGGCAATAAAGTAAGCATTCAAATGGGTTATTGATCTTTGATCATGATCATTATTTTAATAAAAACCATAAGATGGGGTACCCTATTTAATTTAAACTTAAAAGTAATGAAATTGGTGAGAAATTGGTGGATTGAAGTGGAGATGGAAGTGCAATTAAAATTATATCATGATGCTGCACTTTTGACCAATTGGGTACCTATATACATATAATATATTGCTATAGACCCTCAATGGTTCTAGTTTCAAATAAAGGGACTTCTTGATTGTTGCCACCGCCAAATTATTTAATGGAGAATTTGTTTGATAAAGACTTCAAAGTATAATATTATCCAAGTCCAATAATTGTTCTTCATCAATAATTTCCTCACACCTTATTACAAACTTCCACTTTTTCATATAACAAATCTTTGATATGTCTAACGTAAACCTAAAATCACTTTTGGATATTCTACACACATAGACTCGCAAGTTGCAACAAAACCAACTTATATTTATTTTCTTTCCATTACTCCCAAGTTTGAAGAGAGAAGAGAGGAGAGAAGAGAGAATAATTATTGGTAAAGTTGAATATGCAAATTCGAAGATTTAGAATTTTGTTTTTTAACTAAATAGTGTTTGGAGGGCATGACAGCTACAAAGTGTCCACAACCACAACAACCACAAGCATGTCAGCTTCAAATATCAGAAGGCAAAAGCTGATGTTCTCTTTTTGCAAACTTAACATTAAAGACTCAACAAAAGAACCTCAAGCTGCAGGCATCTTTTTATTAACTCATTGCTTGTGATATATGGAAGAGGTTAACATTCAAAGTAAGTAGCATGTGTTTGGTGGGTGGGAATAAAAGTAGAACAACTTATGAAAGAAAAGGAAAAGAAGCAAGAAAGGAATCTCGCTTCCTTTTTTTGGATAGCTATGGAAGAATAGCTAGGAGAGATTAAAAAAAAAACCTATATATATATAAACTAAATATATATATATATATATATATATTATTTATTTGAATTAGGTAATTCCAATATTAAGAGGACGTCTATGATTGACACGTTACTCTTAAAAATAGATTATTTCAAATACTATTTGAGATTTGTAATATAATTTTAAATAAAATAAATAAATAAAAGATTTTTTTAAAAGAAAAAGATAATTAATCTTATATGTGTATATCCCATAAAATTTATCCACTATGTTTCCTTTCTCCACAAACACACTAAATAATGAAGAGTCTCTCCCCTTTATATTTGGTTTGGGCCCTTTTTTTTGAATGGGTGAACAGCAAACCCATCTTTTATACCCCATTGCTGACAACAATAATAAGCATATAAATCTTTTTATAATATATTAATCAAAAGGCTTTCTTAAAGTAAAGGATGATTAAAAAAGAAACATCAATAATAATAAATTAAAAATATTTATGTACAATCTATTTATAACTAATTATTCTTAGTACAATTTATTTATAACTAATTTTTCTTATAAGTATAGTTGATAAAATCTTATTAAAAATATAAATATCATGTTATGTATATTATAATTTTTTTTAATAAATTTTAGTTGACACATATTTTAAGGAGTTAGATTATAAAATTTAGTTGTAAACTAGCATTGCGCTGATAAATTAGGTGCGAAGAAAGAATGTCGATTAAAATCCACTGCTTTGCTTCTGCGTTTATCAGTACTATGTTATCCAGATAACATACAGAAAACACGAGAACCATAGAAGATGGCAACTTCTTGTTGGTCACAGATGCTATCACCAGCCTCTGCGTCCAAGTTCATCTTGGACCAACCCTATCTCTCCATGCTAGACAATCACTGCACCAGCATGAAAGACCTCAGAAAAATCCATGCCCAACTCATCAAAACTGGCCTTGCCAAAGACCGCATTGCAGCTAGCCGTGTCCTGGCATTTTGCACCTGTCCAGCTGGTGACATGAGCTATGCTTACTTGGTCTTTACACAAATTCAAAATCCAAACCTTTTTATTTGGAATACGATCATTAGAGGCTTCTCCCAGAGCTCAACTCCAGAACATGCAATATATCTTTTCATTGGCATGTTGGTTAATTCAGATATTCAACCGCAAAGGTTGACTTATCCTTCCGTTTTCAAGGCTTATGCTCAACTTGGATTAGCCCATGATGGAGCTCAACTTCATGGTAGAGTTATAAAACAAGGCCTTGAATGTGATCAATTCGTTCGTAATACTATTATGTATATGTATGCAAATTGTGGATTTTTGAGTGAAGCAAGGCGGATTTTTGATGAAGATATGGAATTTGATTCAGTTGCCTGGAATTCAATGATCATAGGCCTTGCTAAATGTGGAGAAATTGATGAGTCTAGAAGGTTGTTTGACAAAATGGTATCAAGAAATACAGTTTCATGGAACTCCATGATTAGTGGGTATGTTAGGAATGGCAAGTTGAAGGAGGCTTTGGAGCTTTTCAATGAAATGCAAGAGCAGAAGATTAGCCCAAGTGAGTTCACTATGGTGAGCTTGTTAAATGCTTGTGCTACACTAGGAGCAATTAAACAAGGGGAATGGATTCATGATTTTTTGAGAAAAAATCGTTTTGAGTTGAATAACATTGTTGTTACAGCAATTGTTGATATGTATTGCAAGTGTGGCAGTCCTGAAAAGGCTTTCCAAGTTTTCAAGACTGTCCCCCATAAAGGATTATCATGTTGGAATTCCATGATTTTGGGCCTAGCTATGAATGGCTATGAGAATGAAGCAATACAATTGTTCTCCAAGCTTGAATGCTCAATTCTTAAACCAGATTACATCAGTTTTATTGGTGTCCTAACCGCCTGTAATCACTCAGGATTGGTAGATCAAGCAAAGGATTATTTCACATTAATGACCGAAACATACAAGATTAAACCATCCATAAAGCATTACAGTTGTATGGTTGATGTGCTAGGCCGAGCTGGACTCATTGAAGAGGCTGAGCAGCTAGTAAGAAGTATGGCTTTAGACCCAGATGCTATTATATGGGGATCTTTACTCTCAGCTTGTAGAAAGCATGGAAACATTGAGGTGGCTAAACGTGCAGCAAAGCATATAATTGAGTTGGATAAGAATGAAAGCTGTAGTTATGTGCTCATGTCTAGTCTTTATGCTGCTTCCAGTCATTTTGAGGAAGCAATGAAGGAGAGGCTTCAAATGAAGGAAAATAAGATAGAGAAAGAACCAGGATGTAGCTTGATAGAAGTGGATGGGGAAGTTCATGAGTTTGTTGCAGGTGGAAGATTGCATCCAAAAGCACCAGAGATCTACCTTATATTGAATGATTTGGGATTTCTTTTGTAAGTGCGATGAGATCAAGACATATAGAACAGTCTAATAGTTTTCATGAAGCCGAATATAACATAAACATTACATTCAGTAGCCGGTGGCAACAATTTGTGCAGAAAACTACTGTTCGTTAGTGTGGACTGGCAGTCTGGCATATTTTGTTTTTGTATTTCTGTGAATGTATCAACTCAATGAAGCTTGGAAAATTACTATTAAATTCTCGAGGATGCACTTAATATTTTACTCTTTGAAGTCTCAAAGACTTGCAGAAATAATATGATATAGACTTCTACATAAAATTCTTACTCAATGGAAGTTAATAGGAAAACAAAAATAAAAATAAGCAATGGTTGACAGAAGCTTTAACAGTACTGTAGTTGTGAGATGAGAACATCTGCGACTTGATAGCTTTAACGCAGTACTGCAACCAAGCTAGGTCTTTGACATGGTTCGCCCTGGAGCCCAAGAGTAAATTTCAGGAGGCATAGCACCATTAGTAAGCAAGTTCTGTGGCATCCCATACAAATCCGAAATATCCAAGTGGTGGTGACGACCATTTTGGTAATGTTGATTCTGCATAGCTGCTGCTACTTCATCATCATCTAATGGAAGACGATCAAAAGTAGCATTCATGAAAGATGCAGCCATTATTACAACAGGGCCTGAAGCAATTAGTGCACCAACCACAACCCCACCAACAACCTGACCCTGAGCCCCTGCCAAGTAAATTGTTAACCCTGTGATTCCAGGTGGGGCTGGTGGGGGCAGGATTGATCCAAGCAGTGATAGTATCTCAAACCGGCCGTGAAGGGTCACAATCGCCCCCGACGAGGCTGGTTGCCGAAGCGTTACATTTGTTACACAGCCACTCCCACTCAGTATGCATATACCACGTTGCTTTCTTCTTGCAAAGTTAGCTAAGCTTTCACTGACGTCGCAGCCTGAGCTCACCTCCATTGCATGTGCCCGGAGTGCATTGGCACTGTCTCTGGTGACAATAATGGGAGGCTTTGGCTTGTTTTTTGAGCCAGCTGGCCGACCACGAGGCCGTCTAATGGTCTCACCATCAGCTGCAGAAACTGGCGGCACTGCCTTGGCAATTCTAGGAGCCATAAGCATTGCATCAATGCCTGGTCTCTGGTGACTAATCTTGTCTGATTCTTGGCTTCTATCAATGGCAGCTTTGCTCACAACTGATGGTATAGCCAGATCTGCGCCCCCAGCCATTATTGTCTGCGCAATTCTTGGCTCTAAATGACATGAAATTCACAGAAACTATGCCCAGTATGTGAGTTTAAGTAGTGCATTCGTACCAATAATTTTATTGTGTTAACCCAAAAGAATGATTGGGAATTAGGAGGTGATTAAGTGACACCAACCTTTTAATTAGCAGTAAATTAATGTACTCATTTCACAGCCTACCTCCCAACCGATCCTTCATGTTAATTGCCTTGCCCAACAGATACCCATATGATATCTCATAAATATTCTGTTCAAATTACTCAGGGCCATATCAAATCGGTTTACTGCAGTACCGTCCAACGGTTTATGGTAAGAAAGACTCGATTCCTCCATTATGAAATATGATTCTTAATTATCATGTACAAGGGTGGTGCAATAACCATACTTCATGGAACTCATTAGAAATGAAGGTCACGTCGAAGACATCAACGACATAACACGCTCACACCAAAAAAACAGCTGTGGTTGTTTTCGTTAACCGCTTTCTATTAAACTTTTCGATCAAAAAAGCTTTTTTGCACTGTGAGAAAACTAAAATAAGCAAAGCTACTCTCTAAAATCAGAAATCATGCCCCAACACGAAATAATAGAAAATACAATGTTGAGGCATCAGGCACAGCCAGTCCATTTCTATTTTAAGTATGTACAATTGGAAATCACCACTCTCAAAATCATCATAGAAATTTTGACTGTAACAACACCCTAACCTGCTGCTTCGAAAACAACTTAAGGAAAATTTGGCAATTGTTAGTAGATATGCTGCCAAGTTAGGATGAAGTCACCATGGTTTTGCCACTGATGTACTTGTCCGATCCATTTGAGAATGATACACATTTGGGTACTCTAGAGATTCATAATGCTGTGAAGCCTGCTGAGTATCACGGTATCCAGCATGCTGTGAATTCTGTCCAAGCAAGCTATAATATGCACTTTCTGGATGCAACATTGTTTGCAAACTAATCCCAGAATCCCATGAAGAAGGGCGAATATTCTGTTGCAATAGAAAAAGAGCAGCAGAAGACCAGAGTTAAGCCAAAAAAAAAAAAAAAATACATATGTACCATAGAAAACAGGCCCCTAAACTTTTTTTCTTTTAAATTGCAATCATTATCTGGAGATCAGAGTAGTTCCCTTTCAATAATCTCAAATTATGTATTTAAATAATATACCATGCACATTACAATCATCACCAGAGTTAAGCCAAAAAAAACAGCATAGGTACCAGAGAAAACAGGCCCCTAAACTTTTTTCCTTAATTGCAATCATTATTGGGATATCAGAGTAGTTCCCTCTCAATAATCTCAAATTATATATTTGAATAATATAGCATGCACATCACAACCATCACAAAAAACACATAAGAGGGGTACTAAATTATTGGTTTTACCTGTTGAAAGCGGGTGAAACAATTTCCGTCCCTGTATTGAGAATGTGAAAGATCATCATAACCAACTGCACCACCCGTAGGGGATGTAGACAGTTTATGCAAAAAGTTTCCATGGTTATTGGTAGAATTCCCAACAAAACTTCTATAACCAGAAGTGGCATCATTTGACATTGGCATACTGCTCATAATGGCACCACTTCTGTATTGCGGAAGATTGTAGTTCATGCCTGCTAGAGAATCATGGAATGTATTGCTATCCTGATATGCTTGTTGCAAAGCAGATGGAACATATGCCTGGGTCTGTGGAATGGACGGATAGCCAATCAGGTTGGCTAGTTCTTCCAAGGGAAGTGTAGGTTGAGAATAAGGATGCTCCGACATGACACGTGGAATGGCAGTTTCATTCACGAGGTTGGAACCAGGCATACCCTGCAAGGATAGCTGAGGTAAAGAGAAGGTTCCCGAATTCAAAACCTGCAAATTACCATTCCATCAACACGTCAACTATTCAGCAATATACTCTCCTCAAACTACAGGTCTACCACCACAGCCACAGCATATAATGGAAAAGCCAAAATCAAAGAGTGACACTGAAGTATCACAGGAGATGACATTGAAAATTAAATTTGATAACTTATGGAAGAAAAAGATAGAAATCCTTATCTCAAGTCCACAGTGTTGGATAAACCAAATTATCTACTATCTAAAGAATACTTAGAAAACATATCAGTATCATCTAAAACCTTAATTCCAATTTTGGGGGGTAAAATTGAATTTTGGAATTTCAAGGAAAATATAATCTGTGTATGGTGGAATAGGAAAAAAAATTTAATGTCCCAAATTCACAAGATTCTTACATTTGAAACATTCATATCAATCAACCTTTTTAACCAATCATCCAACAAAGGTATTTCAATCAGTCATAAGGCTATCAATAAAATGTCATGCAGAGAAATCAGAGTTACAAAGGTTAATAGTCCATTTAATGTGTACCTCTGACATTGGATTCGTAGGACCAATGGCTGCCATGGCACTGCTGTATCTTGAAGACAACAATTGCGTCGCATGAAATTGAGAAGACTCTCTCGCTCTCAAGGACTGAAAACCAATGCTAAGAAATCACTTTGTATAAATTTTGAATAAGAAGAGCTTGGAAAAATTTAAGAGGTGAGTATCAATGCTTAAACATATCTGAATTCAAAGTTATGAAAACACGAAGGCAGCAGGAGCAAATCAACAAGTAATTGCACGATAAAGAAGCATTACCAAGACCACCAAAAAAGTTAGTGGGCAAGAATGGCAAAAGGAAACATCTAAAAGAGCATAAAGTTCATTGACAGACAATAATGAACTTGGTCATAACCGTTAGCAACAACACTGAAAGGCATGGTGGTTGGGAATTTGAGATCAATTATAATTAAGCTTAGTATATTTAAAAAATAAAAAAGAACTAAGCCAGATAATAACCAATAAGAATTGAGTGGATGATTACAAACAACAAGTACTTGCAGTTGATTATTAAAGTATACTACATTAGTAAATTACACTTTATTAATGACACAAGGGATATCTAACACACCGACCTTGATTTGTCATGGCTGAGAAAGTAATATATTTTTGTTATTCCCGTCATCAAGCTAGTGTTTTGCTTAATATCACAAAATGGAATTCACTATATACTTTAGGTCAGGCAACTCGGTACTATGAGGAGGATAAAACATACATGTAATCAACTTGAAGTGCTGTAACAAATGCAATTGATATCATTTTGGCGACATTACTACCATGTACAATAAATGAGCCACAATAGGCCTTTCACAACCAGAGTCACACCCAGCAGCATGTGAATCCAACTAAGGTTTTGTCAAAATAAACAGGAGAGCAATGGCCTTCCCATCTAATATAACTTGCCTCTGGGTGTAGGTAATTGGCAATAACAAAAGAGTCTCAAGAAAACCCTTATCTAGTGAAGTCGGCCATTATCATAGACACAAAGAAGAGACTGGAAGAAATTGCAATGTATGCTATACCATCTCACTCATCGAAGGAGGAAAATCCCTTGCATTGGGGTTTATCCCAAAAGATGAGTTAGGATCTGATTGTTGAATGTTCTTGATGCCAGAATCTGGTGCCAGTAATTGGGAAATATATGGATGCCTATGTGATGCTTCAGAAGTATCTTCTGTCCTAAGTTCTGACTGTGAAGACCCAAGAGACTCATAGTTCCTAATTTCAGCAGTTGATCTAGGAGTATCATACATAAAATTTCGATGCTCAGGATCAGGGTATTCTGAATTTCTGCACAGAAAGGGGAAAAGTATTATAAACCACTCTCAACAAACAAGTATACATCAGGAAAAAATGATAATGATAATTCATGCCTGATATTCAAGTGCACCACAGATGAAGCCTCTGCAGCTGCAGAAACCTCCAAGTCACTTTTCGTTGGATTAGATGATATTGGCATGGGAGACGCAGAAGCAGCCCGAGATTTGTAGGTACCAAAACTCAAATGCGAACAATCAGAAGCAAAGGCTTGCAGAAAGTTTGGAAGCACCACTGCACTTTTGTCTTCTGGTGGACACATTGCAGGCTCCTCCTTTCCAATATTTAGTTGCTGCAAATTTACAGCAGTAGATGATACTGCTGATATGATATTATCATTGAAAGATGCAGATCGATTAGGGAAAGGTAAATCTGCACCATTGCCCGTTGCTAAAATCAAAGAAAGAAGAAGAAGACAGACAAAGAAGAAGAGTAAGCATCTCATGAAAAGTAAAAAGAAACTGTCAACTGTCATTTAACCTCCAGTCTAAAATCAATATAACAAGCACAAAAACCAAAAATTACTCCTCGAGTGCTATCAGACTCATTAAAATATTACTGTTTATCTTATGAGGCATATTGCATTTTTCCAACAACATCTACTGCATTCCTCAAACAATTAATAAGATGTAAAGAACTATAAGATTTTCATAAGCTTAATGCAGAGGAAGATTTCAGTGATTGGCAAAAATGGCGACAAATAAGGAACATAGTTGCAAAATACCAAGGGCCCAACTTTTACCGAACACTCATATTAAGACCTCTTCCCCCTTCTACTGGTTATATGAACAAAGTTGAAAATTAAACACATAAATTGCATGGCAATGTCCTTCCCATCCCCTCTTTTGTTATAGCTAACTTGACCAAGATATACCCCAATTACTTCATTTCTGTCCTTTCAATACACTGAAGGCCAACTACTATGAGATAGCAGGCATAGAATTTCTCACAACACATATAAAACATGTTCTTATACTGGTTTACAAGATAAAGTTATTTGTTTTACCAAATTTATTTTTATATTAACCCAATTTCAGCTCCAAGGACCAGGCAAACAAATTGCCTCTGCAGCTTTAGTGAGAACCAATAATTAAATGAATTATGAAGAAGAAAGCACATCTAGGAGTTCATGGCTTGTTTGAACACAAAGTATGTTTCAAATTTAAGCAACTGTGGATCTGAGTCTTCTGAGGAGTAAAAGTTTATGAAGGGAGCCTCAATAACCTTACACTTCTAATAGTCATTCAAGTAAAGAAAGGTAGATGGTTAATAAAAATAATGAAACTCAAGGGATTGCAGATGAATGAACAGATTGTTCTGTCTAAAATAAAAGAGGCGATAAAATGATAGCGTAGGAGGAGAACATCACTTATAAATGTTTAGTCTTGGATATGCACTCATATAGTCTTGGATATGCACATTCTATGTAGATCATGCAACCAAAATCAAACAACTATTGAGCAATCTAATTCCAGCTTAAAACCTTCAAAAGTACACAACAGTCACAAACAGAAATACGGACGTCGATCAATGAACATAAATATGAAAGGAATCAAAATTCAAAAATGGTCTGATATAGATGGCCCTTGGTATGGCCTAGAACTAAACTATTGCAATACTTAGTTGTATAATTACTTGATAAATGCAAAATAATGAGTACTAACATCAAATTACCTTCCTGAGGCTTAGACATGTACCCATGAGAGTCATGGGAACTTGTCTCCTTGAGTAAGTCATCATCAGATGCTCCTCCACCAACATTTGCAAAAAAGTGTCCAGTGGATGCTGAAGCAGACCCATTGGAGGTAGAATTAAGATTCCAGTTATCAAGATCACTCTCCAATACTGGGACTTTATTTGGCTGGGAGTTCCTTGACAATGTAGCTCTATCACTATATAAGCAAGGATGATTAGAGTACACCTCAGCACCTGAGAGAGGATGATTAGAGTACACCTCAGCATCTGAGACAGCAGATGATCCACTAGCAGCTGTTAGATCCTCAATCACAGGCCATTCACCATCAAATTCATGCTGATCAGCAATCATCCTAGATCCATGGATCATATCTGACTGATTTGAAGGATATGGAGAGTGCACTGTTGACTCTGGAGGCGACAAAGTTTGTGCAGATTTGACACTATAATGGGATGAGTTTGTTGAAGCTGCATGATGAGGCATGGACGGTATTTCACTTGGCGTTTGTGAATCTCTGTTTTGTGGCTTACCCCTCCTCACAACATCAGCCATAGATACATGTCCTCTGGAAACCCCCAGCCGAGCAGACTGAAGTGCTGGAGGCTGTTGCACGGATGAAGAGATGGTATCACCTGTTCCTATTGACTGTCTTCTATCATCAGCATTAAAAAAATTGCTGCAACAAGATTTATGAAGCACTCAAATAATATAACCAGACATTTTATTTGACCAAGAAACATGATAATACCGAGCTAAGAGGCAGCTACATTCGTATAGTATCAATTACTTGCATACACTTGACATAAGAAAGACAGACAATAACTGATGAATAAAGTACATTATGCAAGTTCGGATATATGAACAACAAACTGCAGCATTACATAGGCAAATTATGTGATCCATAGAGGCAACAGTGTGTAAGCAGGAGAAAAGATTCTTTCTCCCAAAAATCACCACAAACAAGTACCGCTTTTGTAAGAACTGTTGCCATTTAGTAAGGACTTGAAAGGCTTAAACTGCTCAAACATTCGTCAGGATGAAGACAACCTGAATTTCACATGGCAGATAAACACTTAAAGAATACAAAGTCATCCTACTCCCAATAGATACTTCACCTTCCCTTGCCTCAAAATCATGTCATTAGACCAGAATCAATTTCTTAATTCTTTTTTGCTTTGGTAGTCACTCTACTTTGTTACTAAATGCACTCAGCAAAATCACAGCAACATGATCTATCAAAATAAAATATTATTTTAAATGTGAAAAGCTTTTGCAAAAATCTATAGCACGAAATCAAACATACTGCAACATGTGAGTGTGTGCGAGCGCGTATCTTCATGACACCTAAGCAATTTCGCAATTAACCAACCTGAGAGCAGAAGGCTGCCCATTTGTAGTCTTCCCTGCTGCACGATACACGTGAGAAGACGAAGAGGATACTGTCGAGGCAGCTGAAGCAATCTCCCTCTTGTACGCAGCTTTACCAAGCTCTGCAGGTATGAATACACAATATGAGAACCAAATAAGCACAACACGAAAAAGCACAAGATATTGACAATGAACCGCAAAACAAACCTACCGTTGTAGTTGTTTTCTGTTCGTCCCCCAGTGTATTCATTACCGAGTCTTGCTACACGATTAGAAGTGCCACTGTTACATCGAGGCGCCCTTGATTCTTGTGTCTCCTTCAACTGAAAAAAGGAATGGTTTAAGCAGGTAAAAGTGAGAAAAAAACTAAGCACTTATTATTGAAGAAATTAACCTCTTTTCTTCTTTCGCGTTTGCTCTTCACTTCATGAAAAGTATCTGCAACGTAAACAAATTAAATAATCAAGAATATCTTAATTTATCAAAATACATACATAAATACACGAATCAAAAGCAGATAAAAAGTTAATATTACTAGAGCCAAAATCTTAAAAAATAAAAAAATAAAAAATAATAATAATAAGCGTAGAGAAAAAGCTTTCTTTTCGTGCTGTGTTCCTTGGTTTTCTCAGCAAACAAACAAAATGTACTAGAAATGAAAATCATCTCCTCACAGGAAAAACGAAAACGAAATACAATCCACTGACTCAGCCCACAAAATCTCGAAAATAACTTTTGCCTCTAAAAGCAAAAGCCGATGAATAATAATAAAAAAAAGAATGAGGTTTACCTTGAGAGAGAAGACGTTGAACGGCGTCGTCTGGTTCCATGTTACATTCCAAAAGAACGGAGTAGATCTCGGTGTCCGTACAGCTCCTTCCAACTACCTCTCTCAAATTCTGGACTATCTTCTTACTGGCGGCCGGTATCTGTACCGGCATCCCACCTCCTCCTCCCTGTACATTACTGTTCTTGCTATCACTCCCCATCCACTCTCTCTCTCTCTCTCTCTCTTGCGGCTCGCCCCCTCGTTTTGCCTTTTGGATTAAGCAGATCAATTGAGCCAACCCAAACACATCATCACGAACAAACAAAACCTATTCTCTCCTCTCTCTCTCTCGCTCGCTTTATCTTTTTTATATTAATTAACCAATAAAAACCAAGTAAACTCGTTTTGGACTGCCCCCCCGCTGTCTAACACTAGTACTAATCCCAGCATTAACTCACACCTACTTTCAGTTTTTGCATCGCAGCCGTCTAATTGCGCCACTCCGTGTGGGGTCCGCTCTCCCAACGGAAAAGGATGCGAGTGTAGGTTTAGCTATTGTGGTCGTGTTTGAATATTGTCCGCACGTATAAAAGGTTGTTGGGTTAGTGTGGATGTCTTGTTATGACGCAGAGTGGATGGTACTTGTCAATCGGATTTGATGTAGAGGCAGAGTTTTTCTGTCTCATCCTTTTTTTTATAAATATATTATTATTATTTTTTTGGTTTTTGTGTTTCGCGGCGAAACACAAAAGTGAGTCAAGTGAATTAACTACAAGGCTAAGAATTTAATGTTAACAAGGGTCATCAACCATTCGACTTCGAATTGACTAATCGGTTACCTTAGCTTAATACTTTTTGAGTGGGGGCTACAAACAATTGACTTTTTATTATTTATTAATTTTAATAGGAAAAAAAATAGACTAATTACCTTGTTAATTTAAATTTTAAAGAGAAAAAAATTAATCGAACTTTTAGCTTGTTAAACTTGTTAACGTGGGTTCGCTATTCCGCTACGTCATGTTTTGGTCACACATAATTCGGAAATTTAAAAAATTTTATATATATATATATGTACACACACATATATATATATATAAATTAGTCGTTCACAAGATAAAGTTAGGGACAAGAAAACGTGGATAAAATTCTTGATAATAGATGGACAACGAATGAGAGACGGTAATACATAAAATTTATCTAACAAATTTAATTTAAAAAATAAAATAATGAAAAAAAAAAGTTATCATGAATAACATGTGAATAGAATTCATTATTCCGTTATGTCAATGTATGGTCCAAGAGTTTCTTGTTTTTTAAAAATTTACAAAATTTATACTTGAAGTTCTTGTCACAAAGTCATAATGTATTTACTAAATGTTACGTTATTTACTGGCATTCAGTGGTTTGATTTCTTTTGTAATATCTTTTTTTTAAAATAATAATCCACAAATCTCATTTTAATTGATTTGTATTGTATATAGTTTCATTACTATATCCTAAGCCATAATAAATTTTATATCTTTTGACATATTATTTAGGATGAAATTTGAAATAAATATTTATAAAGAATAATTCTATTATTTTATATTCATATTTCTATTTATTTTATGATTAATTATTGTATAAACAAAAATGGTAATATTTATGTTTAATTATATTTTGAGAAATACAAGGTACAAAATCATATAGCATTGAAGTCCGCAAAAACATGCAAAGCGCGCCACGTGCTGGCATTTGAAATCCTCCACTTGTCGCCGGAATGTCATAATACCATAAATAATAAAAAACTACGAACCGCTTCGATTTTATATTCTGTTTGCTCCGCCTTCGCTTCACTGAATCTGCAGAATCCAGGCCTGCCTTCCAGTTCAAGTTGTCAAGTTTCAGTATCATTATTCATCAATCTCTTCAGCCTTTCTCAGTAAGCCAACTGATAACGATTCTATACTATTACCTGTTATTTACGTACAGTCAATTCTTCGTTATGTGAATCACAATATCGTTTGTATTTGATAGTGTTTTGCTCTTCATTATGAGATTGCAATGGCGTATAATTGGATCATTTTATTTATCCAATTCAGCTGGAAACGTGCATTCGAGTGTGTGTGGTGAATACTTTAGGTCTGGCATATAATTTATTTATTCTCTTGTTGCATATATAATCATAATGTGGTAGGATATGAATGTGATTGATTGAAGTTTACTGCTTTGTAGAAGTGGATGGAATGCAATATGGGCGATGGTGTGAATTGTCAGTCACGCAATGGGGTGAAGAAGCAAGAAACTTCTCAGAAGAACCATTTCAGTAGAGATGTGATGCTGGGCAGTGAGCTTTGGACTGATGGGCTCATTTGTGCTTTTGAGTTTGTTAGGGGGCAGAGGAAGATGGTTCAGTCAAAGAACGATGCAGCGCAAGTGTCTAGAGTCACTAATTTTTCATCCCCAAAAGGGAGTGTGAAGAAGCTATGTACATCTTCACCTCCTGGACTGGAATGTGGAGTCACTGTTAAGGATAAGTTGGATGAGCATAGTCATAGTCACAGGGAAGAAGAATTTCCAAGAAGTTATTGGATACCAATAGGGTGGGCTAGAATTACTGAACTTGTTAAGACAGTGCAAGTTGATGATGGCTGGGCCTCCCAGCCTATTGACTTTCCAGATGAAGAAGATGATGTTGCTGTTGCAGATTTGGCTGCTCCTTACTGGGAAAGGCCGGTTGGACCCACTTGGTGGTGTCATGTAGCAGCAGACAACCTGCATGTAAATGAATGGTTGAGTAATGCTCAATGGTTACATCCTGCAATTTCTATTGCTCTTCGAGATGAAAGTAAGCTGATAAGTGAGAGAATGAAGCATCTTCTATATGAGGTAAAATGTTGCATTATTCGCTCGATGTATGGTAGCCTCTATTATCTGTACGTAGTTAGACAAGTCTTACATTTCACAGCAGTAGGCTTTTGTTTTCAAAGTGGAATTATTTCAAACATCTTAGGTGGATCAAGTAAATTCAAAAGCTTATGATAAAGAGTGAGAATCATCCGTGGAAAAACGATCATAGATCTCAAGACAAGCTGATCTGGATTTCTCTTCCATTGAATTTTGAGCGTAGTGTTGAAGAAAGTGATTTGATGTAATAACTTGAGCTATGATGTTTGATGCATGGTCATTTAATTAGTACGTTTGCAATATCGATAGATTTAGTGCATATTGCAAAGTTATCAATATCGATAGATTTAGTGCATATTGCAAAATCATCCCATGCTTTCCATCTTTGTGTAGGTTTGTGCTCTGGCTGAATCTTATCCAGATTAATGTTGATACCGTTAAATTTTTCTTGTTTGTTGATAGGTTCCAGTAAGGGTTGCTGGTGGACTATTATTTGAGCTATTAGGGCAGTCAGCTGGTGATCCCTTAGTAGATGAAGATGACATCCCAATTGTTTTAAGATCCTGGCAGGCACAAAATTTTTTATTAACCGCATTGCACGTAAAAGGGACTGCGTCAAACATCAATGTGCTAGGTATCTCAGAAGTTCAGGTTTGTTCATCATATAAAATCTTGATTCAGTCCTCTTGTATTTTGTTTCCAATAGATAGAATGTGCTCAAATTTGTTGCATATTTCATCTCATGATTTAATATCATTCTTTGTTAAGGAGCTGCTTGCTGCTGGAGGTAACAACTTACCACGAACTATCCATGAGGTCATAGCATATCTAGCTTGTCGGCTTGCACGGTGGGATGATAGGTAATGGAATTCTTTTTCCTTGAAAGCTGAAGCTCAACTTCTCCAAACTTTTTGTACTTTTGGCTCAAAAATGGCCATTTGAGGATGACTTTCCTTTCATTTGCTAGTCATCATGTTCAATTTATGTCAACTTTTAGTTCAAGTATAATTAAGGTTTTCTTGATGATAATTTTTGTTGAATCAACCACGAGGAAGTAAGTTAATTGACAAACTTTTGTTTGCTATCTTCTGTTTATAATTTCCAATATCCCTTTCGATATAATTACTATTCATACTTTTTGTTTCACATTTCTAATCCATGACTATGATGAATTTCTTTCCTAAAATGAGTCGATGGATTCGGTATAGTGAAATTAGGTTTAAATACTAATGAGATTTCGTGAAGTGATGTCTAAATCTGCTGATTGTTTTGTGAATCCTGCTTCAGATCTAAGATGGTAGAATCATATAATTACTTCATAATTGAAAAGGAAACAATTGATGTATCCATGAAGGTGGGAATTTATTCATCAGTTGAATATGTCTTAATGTTAAGTAATTTTGGACGCTTAAAATTGCTTGCTTTATTTTTGCTTAGCATTTTATTGAAGTGAATATTTTAGTCGGTTTATTGGATAATGGGCAGAATACATTGATCTTGTAGTTTTCTCTCCTCCTGTATTTAGACCTTCCTGTGTATAGCTGTACCTAAACATGATCCTTTCTGTATGTCTGACACTCCTCAGATTTTAAGAGGTTTTGTTTTTTATATTAAATGTTTCTCTTTATTGTTCTCACAGGCTATTCCGCAAATCCATATTTGGGGCAGCAGATGAAGTTGAGTTGAAGTTTATGAATAGGTGCTCTCATAATTCATTTTGCTTTACCGCAAACAGATTCACTTTTCTACTTTTTTGGTGAGTCTGCCATTACCTTTGTGCATGACTCATACAACGAATGAATTCACTTTTGAATAGGAGAACTCATGAGGATTTGCATCTTTTCACTATAATCTTGAACCAAGAGATCAGAAGGCTGTCGACTCAGGTATATTATAACTTCTCTACACAGCTACGTTTATGCTGGGAAAATAGCCATTTGAAGTTTTCTGGAATAAAGGACATCAATATCCCAAATGCCATGGCTTTTGAATATGCATGTGCTATATTGATGGGTGTAGATAATCAGCGTGTTTACTTCACTGTGCTTCTTCCAAGGATGGCGTGTGAAGAGAACTTGATTGATTTATTTCTTCATCTGGGATATTTTCTGCAGTAGAGTAGAGTTGCTTTCTTGTTTAGAATTTTACTAATCAATTTTCAGGGTAGGGATGTCTTCAAATGATATTCTTGTATAGTTTTTGACAAATCATTACACAGGATAGGGATGTCTTCAGATGATAATTAGCATAAGTTAAAGCATGTCTGATGCTCACATCTCCTTACATTGGCTGAAATCTGGCAGTACTAAACTTCTAGCTTTTTTAAAGAAACATCTGAAAAACAATTTAGGCTATGTTAGCATATGGCTCTTCTGTAGGCACTGGTACATATTTGCTATGTATGTATACACATGCGCATGCGCCCACACACACACGACATAGGGAGTTATATGCTTGCTAGATTGGATCGCTAAGTTAAAGGAAACATGCTATATATTGGTTGTATTACCTGGATTGAGTGATTATAATAAAATTACTCAGATGATTCATGAAAAGTCTATAGGGGTTTCAGACATTTAAGAAACAAGTATTAGTTATTCTTTACTCATAGCTTTTGAATTTTAATTTTTATCTTCGTCCTTAAATATGCAGGTTATAAGAGTAAAATGGTCACTTCATGCAAGGGAAGAAATTGTGTTTGAGCTTCTTCAACACTTGAGAGGGAATCTAACACGGATCTTATTAGAAGGTGTAAGAAAGACAACAAGGGAAATGGTACAAGAGCAAGAAGCAGTTCGTGGTAGGTTATTTACAATTCAAGATGTCATGCAGAGCACTGTTCGTGCATGGTTGCAGGTTTACATGCTCTTAACCCAATGTTCGAATATTTTTAGTTTCAAAATTTCTGAATTTCTATGTGACAGTTTTCTTCTGTCAGCCATGATGTTCATCTATATGCATCCTTTAGGCAAAAAGTTGTATTGGTAGACAGAATTACTACAATGAATTTCTGAAATGCACAAGCAGAACTTTCTTGAAACTTTGAGCTGCTTTTGGTAAATGTGCTCCGTTTGCTAGTCGTAGTCATCAATAATGTTAGTACCAATAAAACTTGTGTTCCAGTTGAAAGATATTTGACTTAGATCTTCACGCTAAAACACATATTTTAAGTCTGGCTCAAAAGAAAGCTATGCCATGTCCTTATGCTCTTTGTGATGTGTGGATGAGAGTTGCATTTGCTTTACAATTGCTCAGTCTCAACGTTGGCTCTTATTGATTCATGATAATAGCGTTAACATGTTGTTGATTAATATATGCTTCATAATTTGGTTTTTTACTGGTGCATACTATAAACCTCAGATTGATGAAAACTCAAGATTGGAGAAAAAAAATTGTTACTGAGATTAGCTAACAGTTTTCTGATCATCTTACATCACTTTTGGCGGGAAAATTGCAACCAAAATTAGATTGCCTTTGATCTTAAGGTCATGTTAGGGGCAATTTTTTAGACTGCGGAGTAGTGTTTAATATGCTGTTGCTACCCCTGAAGTTACTTTACCATTTTACCACTCTCTTTTTGTGTGGTGAGGCGCAATTTCTATTTGTTTCACTCAGCTTCCTAGCAAACTGAGAGTAACTATCCTCACTTCCAAAACTGGTATGCAAACAAATGGAGTTCTAGTTAAAAAAGAAAAAATTACATAGAAACTTAACAGACATAGCTCAAGTTGTTTTAACGTTTCGTCTTGTCTGTTATTTGACTTAATGGTTATTATAGACATGCCTGAATCAAACAAGTAAAAGATTTTGGCTCTCAATTTTTGATTGGAAAGATTGATGGTGTTTGTTCTTTAATTTTTAACTGCCGTGCCACCACTAATTGCTTCATTTCATTTGCCAAGATCTCTTGCTACCAAAACCAAACTTCAGCGAATAACATTTATATTACATATTTGTCTTCAAATGTTTTAGTTCGTTAAAAAAAAAAAAATCTAAATATACATTTAGATATGAGAAAGGTTAGACATTTCACTATCACTTATTTATTTAGACCTCTTCGGACATTTTCTGATCAGATTTTGATGCCATGTTTTCTCACTCGGTCACACTGCTAATTCTAGGACAAAAGCCTTACGGTTACACATAATTTAGGAGTTTTGGGGGGTTGTGGCCTTGTTCTTTCCATCATCACTGGTCTTTTTGGGATCAACGTGGATGGAATACCTGGAGCTGAAGAATCTCCATATGCATTTGCTATGTTTTCTATCATCCTCTTGTTGCTGGGAGTTGTGCTGATCGCAATTGGGTTGCTTTACCTTGGGTTAAAAGAGCCCAATGATGATGACCATGCTGAAGTGAGAAAATTAGAGCTCCAAGAGCTTGTTCGGATGTTTCAGCAAGAAGCAGAGTCTCATGCACAGTTCCGGAAAACAGTACCTCGTGCCACCTTACCTCCAACTGCTGCAAATTTACTTCCAGATGGTGCAAGTTATGTTCTCATCAGTTAAAAACAGTGCATGCAAGAAGGGCCCCGCGCAGTTTTCTTGGTTCTACTTTTATACTTAAAAGGAATTAAATGGATAGTTTTTTATGATTTCCAATAGAATTTATTTTCGTTATAATATATAGTAGTAGTTGCATATTTCTATTGATAGTTATTGAACACAACAGATTCATAAACGAATTGGAAGTTTCACAGGTAGACAAGTCTAATGTTGTCAGAAGAATAGCTTCTATTATGCTCACCTATGTGCTGCCATCGGCATGTGGCTCACTGGACTTTGTTTTCTGAAGGGGCTTGAACCGTTAGAAAAGGGTTGTTTGGTGGACAATGTTGATCAGGCCGTGGCTTCATCTAATGAATGACCCAGCTCCTAGAAGGCCTGTAGCAGGCATGTCCCTTCAAATCTTTGTTTGTTGGGCTATCTATGTCTACATGTTAGCTAAACTTGCGTAGTTCATCAACGCAGTTAGGAGTGCTTGGATTTTGAGATAGTGAATTTGAATCAAATATTTCATGACTGCTTTTTGAGCTTTTTATGTCAATATATTCTTGGACGTATAAATTCTTACTAAGTAAAGATGTAATGCTACGTATTTAAAATCTCGAAACTATTATATGATTATCCCATTATCTATCTAATTGTTTATAATATTTACTCTTTCAATCTTATATTGTTACAATAATTTATGCGAATTAATTTGTATGAGTCATTTGAACAATTGTTCTTCTTGAAAGGGTTTATTGAAATTGAGCTTTACACATTGGAAACAGTATTTTTTAAAAACAAACCTCTCGAGTACCAGAGAGTCATCTAGGAAACAATATAGTTTAACAGATTTTTACTGTGGTGCTACAGAAAGAGAGAAATAAATATATCAAATATCTATTCTCATAAGCACGAGTAATTAATTTCGTTTGGTAATGGGGGTTCAATGCACTTATAATATTTACTGTTATAAAAATATAAGTGGATTACTACCACTTGCATGATTAGTGGAGTTACCACTTATGTGTGTCCATGTAAGAAATGTGTGTGTCATATTTTAATTGATTTATTATTAAGCATAATTATGTGATTTGTGCAAATGAGAAGCCATGACGGTTCATACACCTATATAAATAGGCACCCAACACTTGTAGTGTGATGAAAGAATTGGACAAGGAAAATTCTCTCATTTTCTCATTCTTTCACTTGTTTCTTTATTTCTACCATTAATTTGCTTTGTATTCTAGGAGTGATTCACATTTCCTTCACCTCCTTTTGTTACTTATATTACATATAAGTAAACTTCATTACACCACTTATACCAATCCATACTTTTATTCACTTAACTCATAACACGTTATCAGCACGAATTATTTTTCCAGAGATAATGGCAAATTTCGAAAAATTGATGTTTGAGCCATTGTTGCATAATGGAGACAATTATTCAGATTGGGCTGATGATGTTGTACTTCACTTGAATTCCATGGGCATCGGACACACCATAACAAATGAAAATACTGCATCCCTGCAGGATCAGTCTAAGGCCATGATATTATTGCGTCATCATTTAAGTAAAGGCCTGAAATCCGAATATACAACTATAACTGATCCATTAGCTCTTTGAAACAATTTGAAAGAAAGATTTGATCAGCAAAGAACAATAATATTACCAAGGACCCGATTCCAATGGCAGAATTTGAGACTTCAGGATTTCAAAACAATAAGCAAATATAACTCAGCCATTTTCAAAATTGTATCTCAATTGAGGTACTGTGGACAAACTGTTACTGAAGAGGAGATGTTAGAGAAAACACTGTCTACATTTCATCCCTCCAACATGATCCTAATGCAATAATATCGAGAGCGTAAATTTAAGAAATACACTGAGTTGATATCATGTCTTTTGGTTGCTGAGCAAAACAATGAAATCCTATTGAAAAATCATCAATTACGTCCCACTGGATCTACAGCATTTCCTGAAGTGAATGCTAAGTCATTTAATAAACGTGGTGGCAAGAGTGGTCGTGGTTTTGGCAGAAACATGTTCCAACCTAGAGGTGGCCATTTCAAGAAATTTAAACCAAACCACCAGAAGTGGAACAGAAATGACTCGACATATGACAAAGAAAAAGGTCATCAACTCAAACCACAAAGAAGCAATGAAAGTACTTGCTATAGATGTGGCGCAAAGGGCCATTGGTCACATACTTGCCGTACACCAAAGCATTTAGTGGATCTGTATCAGGCTTCCATAAAGAATAAGGGAAAGAATGTTGAGACAAATTATATAGATGACCCAGTGGGTGACATTGATTTTGATATCTCAGATTTCTTTCCTAGTTCAGATGAAGCTATTGGCCAGATAATGATTACTGAAAATGCCCCAGCCAACTGAATAACTATTACTTTCTCGCTTTTGTTATATTTTGTAATGATTTTAATTTTTGTTTTGATCTACCTTTTATGTACTTTCGTTATAAACAGTTTTGATATGTTTTTGTTTAGCATAAAATCATATCTAATGTAAACTTTTGTAATGAAAGGGAATGGACATCAAACTTTAGATTTGCCTAAATATGATGGAAATTTGTGCCTAGTTGATAGTGCAACCACACATACAATTCTTAAAGATAAAAAATATTTCCTAAATTTAACCTTTCTGGAAGTAAAGGTTAACACTATATCAGGGTCCGTAAACATGATTGAGGGCTCTGGAAGAGCCACAATAATGCTGACAAATGGTACTAAGTTGAATATTAATAATGCCTTATATTCAAGCAAATCCAGAAGAAATTTGCTCAGTTTCAAAGATATAAGACATAATGGATATCATATTGAGACATGTTGTGAAAATAATATTGAATTCCTTTGTATTACCTCAAATGTCTCAGGACAGAAGTTAATATTAGAGAAGCTTAAAGCTTTCTCTTCTGGGTTATATTATACATATATAAGGTCCATTCAAACATACGCAGTTATGAAACAGAAGTTTAATGATCCTAAGACTTTTATGTTATGGCATGACCGTCTTGGTCACCCAGGATCATCAATGATGCGTAGAATTGTTGAGAATACAAATGGACACCCACTAAAGAGTCAGAAAATCCTTCTGTCCAATGAAACTACTTGTACCGCTTGTTCGCAAGGAAAATTGATTGTTAGACCATCTCTCTCTAAGATTGGTCAAGAATCCCCATCATTTTTACAAAGAATCCAGGGGGATATATGTGGACCTATTCATCCACCGAGTGGACCTTTTCGCTATTTTATGGTTCTAATTGATGCTTCTGCACGGTGGTCTCATGTATGTTTGTTATCAACTAGAAATATTGCATTTGCAAAGCTACTTGCTCAAATTATAAAATTACGGACACATTTTCCAGATTATCCTATTAGGTCCATACGTTTGGATAATGCTGGTGAGTTTACATCAAAAGTTTTTGATGATTATTGTATGTCCGTTGGAATTGATATTGAGCATCCTGTCCCATATGTCCATACCCAAAATGGTTTGGCAGAATCACTTATAAAGCGACTGCAGATAATTGCACGAACTTTATTATTGAGAACACAGTTGCCAACCTCTGTCTGGGGCCATGCTATTCTACATGCTGCATCATTGATCAGATTAAGGCCCACTGCTTATCATGAATATTCACCAATACAACTTGTACTTGGCCAACAACCCAATATATCCCATCTAAGAATTTTCGGTTGTGCCGTACAAGTCCCTATTGCTCCCCCGAAGCGGACAAAAATGGGGCCTCAACGCAGGTTGGGGATATATGTAGGTTACAATTCTCCATCTATTATCAGATATTTGGAACCCATGACGGGTGATATTTTTACTGCACGATTTGCAGATTGTCATTTTGATGAGACAGTTTTCCCACCTTTAGGAGAAAAGAAAATGCCTCTCGAAGTTGGGCATGTGCCTCCTGAAAGAAATCCAGAACTTTCTTGGAATGTGAAAACATTGTCTCATCTTGATCCTCGCACATCTCAATGTGAAAATGAAGTGCAAAGGATGATATATCTTCAGACTATCGCTAATCAGATGCCAGATGCATTTACTGATTCAGCCAAGATAACAAAGTCACATATACATGCTGCAAATACACCGGCTCGAATTGAGATTCCTGTTGAGCAAACCCCTAAAGTAATAATGAATAATCAAACTGTTGCACGCCAGAAGCATGGCAGACCCATTGGATCAAAAGATGCTATCCCTCGAAAAAGAAAATTGATTAATAATGGTTCTGATATAAATAATAATCGAGCTAAAGAATCCACATTCTCTGATTTGTCTCTTGAAATGACAAATGTTCTTAAAGAGACACCTGCCACTGAAGAGGCACAAGTTGTTGATGAAATGCATGTTCCTGAAGTAACAGCTGAATTTAAAAATGAGGAAATTTCTATTAATTATGCTTATACTAGAGAAATGTGGAAACGTGATGAAACTGTCATTGACGATGTATTTTCATTTGCAGTAGCCACTAATATTATGAATGATGACTTTGAACCACACACAGTGGATGAATGTAGACAAAGGCATGATTGGCCTAAATGGAAAGAAGCAATTCAAGCAGAATTATCTTCTTTGGCCAAACGTGAAGTCTTTGGACCTGTAGTCCAAACGCCTAAAGATGTCAAACCCGTTAGATATAAATATGTATTTACTAGAAAACAAAATGAGAATAATGAGATTGCCAGGTATAAAGCCCGGCTAATAGCTCAAGGTTTTTATCAGAGACTGGGTATTAATTTTGATGAAACTTATGCTCCAGCAATGGATATTATCAGTTTTAGATATTTGATCAGTTTAGCAGTCTCGGAAAAACTTCACATGCACCTTATGGATGTGGTAACTGCTTACTTATATGGTAAATTAGATTCTGATATATATATATGAAACTCCCTGAAGGATTTAAATTGCCTGAAGTAATTAACACACCACCAAGGAGTATGTATTCACTTAAGTTGCAGAGGTCCTTATATGGATTGAAACAATCTGGGAGATTGTGGTACAATCGTCTTAGTGAATACTTGATTAAAGAAGGGTACATTAATGATCCCATATGCCCTTGTGTGTTTATAAAAAGATCAGAATCTGGTTTTGCTATTATAGCAGTATATGTTGATGACATGAATTTAATTGGAACCCCTGAAGAAATCCAAAATGCGGCTGAATATTTGATGAGAGAATTTGAAATGAAAGATTTAGGAAAAACGAAATATTGTCTCGGCCTGCAGATCGAGCATAACTCTGACGGCATATTTATTTACCAATCAGCATATACAGAAAAGCTTTTGAAACGGTTTAATATGGATAAGGCTCATCCATTGAGTACCCCAATGGTTGTTAGATCTCTTGATCCTAAAAAGGATCCATTCCGTCCTAAAGAGGATGACGAACAGTTACTTGATCCTGAAGTACCATATTTGAACGCTATAGGTGCATTAATGTATTTAGTGCAATGTACTAGACCTGATATTGCATTTGCAGTTAATTTGTTAGCAAGGTTTAGTTCCGCACCCACTAGACGGCATTGGAATGGGATCAAACATATTTTTCGTTATCTTCAGGGAACTATTGATCTGGGATTATTTTTTCCATATGAGCCTTTTGAAAATCCTGGATTGGTCGGATATGCTGATGCCGGTTATTTATCTGATCCCCATAAAGCTCGATCACAAACTGGATATGTTTTCACTTATAATGGGACCGCAATTTCATGGCGATCTACTAAACAGAGTTTGGTTGCTACTTCTTCTAACCACTCTGAAATACTTGCATTGCATGAGGCCAGCCGAGAGTGTATATGGTTACGTTCTGTTATTCAACACATCCAGAATTCGTGCAAATTATCTCCTACTATAAATCTTCCAACAATCATATATGAAGATAATGCAGCATGTATTGCTCAAGTCCGAGGAGGATATATTAAAGGAGACAGAACAAAGCACATTTCACCGAAGTTCTTCTACACGCATGAACTTCAAGAAAGTCAAAAGATTGATGTGAAGTAGATACGTTCAAATGACAATCTTGCAGATTTGTTCACTAAAACTTTACCAACATCAACATTTGAGAAACTAGTATACAAAATCGGTATGCGGCGGCCCAACAAGTAATCAATTTGACAAGAGATCTTTTGTCATGATCAGGGGGAGCATTGTGGATACATGTGTACTGTACTCTTTTTTCTTTCGATCGGGTTTTGTCCCACTGGGTTTTCCCGACAAGGTTTTTAATGAGGCAGTAAAACACGTCCAACACCACTTCATAATTTGTTATATAATTGTGTTTCTTTATTTTGGTTTTTATCCCACTGGGTTTTTCCTTAGTAAAGTAAAATACAATTAAGTGGTAGAATCCAAGGGGGAGTGTTATAAAAATATAAGTTGATTACTACCACTTGCATGATTAGTGGAGTTACCACTTATGTGTGTTCATGTGAGAAATGTGTGTGTCCATGTAAGAAATGTGTGTGTCATATTTTAATTGATTTATTATTAAGCACAATTATGTGATTTGTGCAAATGAGAAGCCATGACGGTTCATACACCTATATAAATAGGCACCCAACACTTGTAATGTGATGAAAGAATTGGACAAGGAAAATTCTCTCATTTTCTCATTCTTTCACTTGTTTCTTTATTTCTACCATTAATTTGCTTTGTATTCTAGGAGTGATTCACATTTTCTTCACCTCCTTTTGTTACTTATATTACATATAAGTAAACTTTATTACACCACTTATACCAATCCATACTTTTATTCACTTAACTCATAATTTTTACTATCTCAAATAAGCACTTAAAATTAAGTGGTCAAAGTCCCGTGCGCGCATGCATCTCATAGAAGCAAATGGCTGCAGTTGCCAGAAATTTAAAGTTTGAAAAAAAATGGGCCTGGATACATTAATGAATATAGTGGAATAAAAAATGGGCCTAGATACATTAATGAATATAGTTTACACTTGGCATTGGTGCAACCCTCCTTTAGAAAAGTTTGAACTTGATACGACACCAACATAATACACATGAATGCCATAACTTTGTATCTGCTGGAGCTGACTTTTAGTTAGCGGTTCTCATAATCTTAGCCAAGCTTGGTGCTCCCCAATTCTTGGATAATGCTTACCGGCCAGTGGCCACAGAAATCTCAACTACCAAACAGCGATTTAGTTAATAGGACACAGCCAATTGTGGTCCATATAAAAGCTTCTTTTTCTCTCTTTGGAGGTGGAGCCAACCTGGCTGTTCAAAGATTTTTTTTTCTTTATTAGGAGGACGGTAGATTAAGGAAAAATTGAAAAAAAAGTCTTAAATTGAAGGCTTCTTTAATAAATAATCATATTTTTAAAATTTATCCGTTATGGTTTTATCTGACGTTCGACGGTATCTGATAGATATATCAAATAGTATTAGACAATATTCGACGATGTCTAACAAATATGTTTAACAGTGTCAGATAATATCTGATAAGTATCTAATATTCGATAAAAGATCATAATATATAAATTTTTAAAAGTAATATTTTTTTTTTGTAATCCATACTAAATTTTGGGCCTGTTTAAGTTTTCCCATGGATTAAAGTAATCGTTTGGCTGATGCCATGTCTTATCGGTTGTGTAGTGTTGAGTAATGCGACTCTATTGCGTGTCTATTTATTTGTAATTTTTTAGTCAGATTGAAGGACGCATGTCAGCCAAATTTGTAGTTTTCCTTGTATCCTGTATCCGGTTAGCCAACTACTAGGTTAAGAAAAATTATCATTAAAATATCATAATCAATTAATTGTGAAGTGAAGTTAACAGTTTTAACAAGGTTATGTGAGGTCAGGTTACGCCCTTTGAGGTTTGAACAGACAAAGCAGGAAAAATCGTTGGCCACGTGGCCCTTGATTTTCGGGCCTCTATTGAAGTGATTGGGAGCCAGCTGTGGTTTACGATTTTTCAGGTGTTTTTTGAGTGCTATTACGGAACTAGATTCAAAAAACAAACGACTGCTGGATCACAGGCGACCGCAGAAAGCCTGCTGGCCCGAGGCTGGAGCCCAGCCCAACCCAGTCCAGAACAGATCCAGGTACATTTAACGTTGAATGCAATTAAGATCAGTCAATGATAAAATTATCTGAATTTTATTGTTAATTATTGTGCATATTATATTAGTTTTATAAAAATCCACTATAAAACTAATTTCTCGTATAATTATCCCAAATTTCATTTAAGTGATATTTATTAAATTATGATATGATAATTTGGTAAGTAACACAAGTAGAAATAGCTAAATTTACGATAATTATTTGGAAAGAGTAATCTCACTTCTGGGGAGAGGGGCACGCCCAACTACTCTTATCATGCTCATGCATATGTTATGATGTTATTTACCATGACATGGTGTTGGTGAGAGACATACACACAATACAAGCATGCGGCTGCCCAGGTTCCACTTTTTGGTGGGTCAATGGAGATGGAAACTCTTGTGATGCAGCAATCTCAGAAATTTATTATTGACATAGACATGTAGCCTCTTCATATTCATATTTTAATATCAACATGTATAATTGCCCATTACAATAAGCAAAATAATTTTTTTTGGCAATCATATATTAATATTTTACTAATAATCAATTATTGCATTAGTTTCCAATTATAAATCTTGAAAGCGAAGGGTGTTGTTAGCTGAAATTCGTAAACCGAGAACTGAAGTACAGGAGTTACGTTGAGGTTTACACAGGGAGGGACCTTAAAACTATAACGAACCAAGGGAGGAAGGAAGGCATAGGTTAAGGTTATGATAGGAAAAGGCAAGTTGGCAGGAGTTACAAGTGGGTTGTGTGTGCAGCTTTTGACTGTTAGATGAACAACCTATCAGAAGAGTTGATGTTTACTTTGGATTGCATTTGACTTGTAGTTTTATTCAGTCTTGCAAGAAAGTAGAAGGAAAACAAAAACAAAAACAAAAAAATGTGTATAGAACGCTACACGATGTTGTTACTTTAATTTCCTATGATGCAGATTCAACATGGATGAACCACTTCTCTTGAAAGAAGAAGGAACTAGTACTAGAAGATCATCAGCATCAATCAAGAGAGAATTCCCATCAGCTTATCTTGATGTTGGTCTTGGTCTTGGTCTTGGAACTCCCAGGCGCCAATCAACTGCTCATCTTATCACCAACGATGCTGTGATTCCCATCATCACAACCCCAAAGACTCCTTCTTATGTCAATCTCATTTCCAACCTCAACAACTTGAACAAAAGGAGAAGACTTTCTCGCCGCTCCCACTCTGCTCCTTCTGTATTCACTGATTTTAAGGAAGCTTTTACAGATTCATTTGACCCCAGGCCAGCCCCAAAGTCCACTCCTTTGATAGTTCAGCAAGCCTTTATTGGTTTAATTCTGTATATAATTGCCGGTATTGTAATATATTTGCTTAGCGGGAACTTCAAGGGCACTGCCACTGTCAAGCCTGTGGATGCCTTGTACTTCATTGTGGTCACTCTTTGTACAATTGGGTATGGTGATATTGTTCCGGACACAACTTTTACCAAGCTCTTCACTTGTGTTTTTATTTTAATTGGATTTGGGTTCATCGATATTCTGCTCAATGGGTTGGTCACATACATTTGTGATAGGCAAGAAGCAGTTTTGTTGAGCACTGTGGATGAGAATCGGTTCAATGCAGTGATGAAAACTTATCTGATTGATAAAGAGAAGGGAAGAATGAGGATTAGAATCAAAGTGGGCTTATCTTTGGGAGTGGTGGTGGCTTGTCTTGCCATAGGGACAGTTACTGTGCATTTTCTTGAGAATTTGAACTGGGTTGATAGCTTTTATCTCTCTGTCATATCTGTCACAACAGTAGGGTACGGAGACTATTCTTTTTCAACATTAACAGGGAGGTGTTTTGCTATCGTCTGGTTACTAGTAAGCTCATTGGCTGTTGCTAGGGCTTTTCTGGTCTTGGCTGAGCTTAGGATCGACAAGAGGAATAGAATAATTGCAAAATGGGTTCTTCAGAAGAAGATGACTTTGGGGGACTTGGTAGCTGCAGACCTTGATAATGATGGATCCATCAGGTGCTTACATTATCTATTACTGCACGGTTTATTTATTCATAGTTTTGAAAACCATATATAAGTTTTTCCTATCTTTGTCTCACCTTTAATTGATAATTTATGACATTTGATTAGAATTACAAATAAGTGATAACACTTGAGGGTTGCGACAGTGACAACTTGAACAAATTAATTGATGAAATTTGCAGCAGTTAGGTTGAATTTGGGCAATAGAGTTTATAGGCACTGTATCTAATCTGAGTCGGGTGAAACTGCCAGAGATATGTGCTCAATTGGGGAGAAAGAACAGATCTTTCTTGAAAGGACGTTTTGCTTGAAAGGCAGATGAGATTGGTAGAAATAAGTTGAGCTGACATGGAAGAGAAACGTATTGACAACATTTTACATATGTGAGAAAGCTACAAGCTGGCAAAGAAAAGTCCTTTTTAAGTTTAAAAACAGTAGACTAAAGAAGATAGGATATACAAATAATACTATAAGATAAGATCAGACTTAGGTTTTAAATATGAGATATTGGGGTGAAGTAGTGGAGCAACACTTGTGCATAAAACTAATATTTGGTAGCAACCTATCAAAGAGCCTTCACAAGCAAGGTGGTGTGGATGACCATCATGTTTGGAGCCACTATGGCTTTATGTGATCTTCATGAGAGAAGAAAATAGTTCTGAGTGAAAATTTGCATGGAATTCAGAGTGCTCTGGTGATTACTGTTAGGACAGTTGTTACGAGGAACGGTATTTCATTAGCTGCAGGGTGATGTCAGAAGTTGATTTAAGATCTTTCAACTACAATCATGAAAAAGGGAAGCTCTTTTTCATGTTCAAGAGAGTCCATATAATGTCTAAATGGCAGATAATAACATTGCAATGAGTTATATACATGATTTTGTTATTAAAGAGCTTCGATCTCCGAGAAAGATCTTCACAACTTAATTATTGAGACCATCCATAAACTGATCAGAGCTGACAGATTTGAGTGTTTATGACTCCGGTTTCAATGCTAGTTCAGCAGGAAGTCGATGTCTAAGATATATTATGGCAAACAACTATGCACTTTCACAGTGAAGTTTCTGATACTCAGAAAGCAAGTATTGTGTTGCAACAACATGGTTTACAACTCAATCAAATGCTTTTTCACTGATATCGCTACCTGGAATCGATGTTCTTTCCTATGGTAGAAAGAAAAAGCAGTCAGGCAATGAAAAGTTTGTTTTGACTTTGACTACATGGACAGTTCAATCTGACAGTTCACAATTTTGATTCAGGACATGGTGTCCACATAAGTTTTACATTCTGCTAGTTGAAATTGTCGTTGCTTCATATCAATTTGTCAAGTTGCTTCACTTGGGTGAAAGCGACTTTTACTTACCAACAGATTGTCCTACATCTATATCTAGATAGTGTTGTATTAAGAGAATTTGATCAAAGAACAAAACATTGCCAGAAACAGTCATGAAAGAGGAGTATTTTAAGAGACAAGAATGAAACATATGTTTCCAAATGACCAAAGATGTTCATCATAAGATCAAAACATGTGTCCCATAGAGCATGTGAGCTGGAGTCATAGAGGATGGTATTAGAAAATTCTCAATAGGCTGATTTTTTGGTTAATTTGGTTTTGCATGAGTTCTTCTTTGTTACCGAACAATTTCTTACCAAGGAATATCCTTTTCCCCTTTAATGATGGCTTGTAAATTTTTTTATCTTCTCCAATTTTCTATTTATGTAAATATCTAATCATTTTGTTGATTTGTCTCTTGCTTTCAGTAAATCTGAATTCGTCATATACAAGCTCAAGGAGATGGGAAAGATAGCAGAGAAAGACATCCTGCAGATATGCAAGCAATTTGATTTGATAGACAGTACCAAATGTGGCAAAATTACATTTGCAGACCTCATGGATAGTGATTGACTCAAATGAGGTTCACATCGGTAGCGAAACGTTTCAGACTTTGCCTCGGCAATAGCCTGTCCTTGCACCACCCTCACCAAATACATAGCAGCCGAAATCAAGAAAAGACCCGTCACCAAATTTTTTTATATACAATGGCCAAGGCCTGATGGTGACCTATTCATGGACCATTTCCTTCAAAAAGCAGAAAACCGCTCAGCTGGCCATGATAGTGATAGTGAGGGATATTCTTTCCGAATATTATTCTGGTAAAAAATGGTTCTCAGGGGTCTCTGTTTCATGCAATTTGTTACCATTTTCTTTTTTTTTTCACTTCTCATGTAGTTATGTAGAATGTATATCATATAAGAAAGGATCTCAAAACTTAAAATGCCTGCAGAAAAGCAGCCATAAATACATTTCTGTGCCCTCAAGTTTTGAAAGGTCACATTTCAATACAAGTAAATCTATGGTTTCAACATACATGCTTTCTTATCATATAGGTAATGAATTGTAAATTGGATTTCTAATAGTCATGACTAAGATGCAGCAGCGCTACTGGCAAAATGTATTCTCAATCCATATCATATAGAATGTGTATCATGTATGAAAGCATCTCAAAATTGAAAGTGCCTGCAGAGCAGCAGCCATAAATACATTTGTCCCCTCAAGGTTAGAAAGTCACATTTCCACTCCAAGCAAATATATGGTTTCACGAAACATGCTTTCTTATAATACAAGTAATGAATTGTAAGTTTGAATTTCTTATCAACAAGACTAAAAATTCAGCTGGGAAACTTGCATTGTATATTTTGAACCTCCAAAGCAAAACCACCATGCTTTTCTCAAATGCTTCAGAAGCATAACTGGCAGCTAGACTCACCAACAAATTTCTTCAATTTAGTTGCATGATAACATTCCATCAAGGCATGCCTTTCTTTTTAACCACAGATAACTTTGCGTGGAGCCCAAGCAGCTTTATGTTGAAGTTTGTGAATTAGAATTCCATTGCAAATACAAAGTTTTAGGGCAACACACACATCAAATAAAAGAAACTAATATAGCAATGGCAAATACAGTGAAATAAAACAATTAACTAAACAATTGAGAACGGTGAAAATTCATTACAAGATTGTGATTTTCAGTGGCATACCTGAGCCTTTTTATAATCTATTCATTTATTTATTATCATTTTTTTTATTTTTTGTCGCTGATCAAAATTTTCTAAGATCCAGTAAAGTCCTCACCATTTAATACGTTCTGGCAGGACTGAGAACTTGGATATCATGCACCTGGTGAGCTAAAGAGTATCCAAATCAGAGTATCCAAATTGCCGATATCGCCAATAAACATAAATTTGTTTTCACATAACACTGTACAGTAAAAGAACTACAGCTCTTAAGTCTGAACAATTGCTATTGTCAGTGTACAGAAGCTTGCAAGGCTAGTTGCTATAAGATACAGAGATTAGCAACTTTTCCAGCCAGTTTCAAAGCTAATAAGATGAATATTTGTGCGTCCAAAGGTTAATATTGTGTAGCGAATCTAATACAGACAGGTAGAAAGGTCATATTTACAAACAGAGGGCAAATACCAACTTAGAAGGTTTTGTGGTCAAATGAAAAACATTGAAAATATGCATCAACAAAAGCTCCAATGAATTACCACTAACAAGGAAATAGCAAAATTAGCTCCAATAATTAAATATAGTGGATTGCCGAGTATCCACTTTCCCAAAGAGCAAGTAGTTGAACATGTACTTTTAACACTTTTTTACTATTGGCTTAATATGATTTTTTTCTGAAAGCTTAGTCATGGTTCAGATGGAGAAAATATGTCCTTAGATGAGATTGAATTGGCAAAAATACTATTTCAAGAGGAAACTTAGTCCTCACCTAAGCACAAAAAACTCAAAATGTCAAGAGAAGCTTTAATTGATCTCCACCATTGATTGCATGAAACTTGCAATTCTGTGAACAGAAAAGTAACCAACAGTATTAGGGTTGAGACAGTTAATATTTCTAGGCACTTGTCACAATTGTTACAGTACTAAATGGGGAAGAAGATATTTACCTCCCTCTAATGCCACGGACACTCTCAAGAAGTTCCATTGCTTGGTGCACTTTTGAATTTTGTGGCTTCTCCTTGTTATTGAGTATTAGAGCAGAGACATTTACTATTGTAACAAGTTCTTCTTCAATGTTGTTGAGCTGTTCATCCAGATGTTCCAAGAAGCCACAGAAAGAGGATATTCCCCTCAGACTGCTGCTAATGTTATCTTCAGTGTCAATGTCCACACCTAGAGATCCTTGACTATCTTCCTTATTCCTATCAAGTAGTGAACTTGTTTGACTATCAGCTTGATACTGCAAAACTTGGACATCAGCATCGCCAAGTTTCAGGGTACTGGAGTCAAAGTCTTTGTCCTCCTTTGGGTCTTCTTGAAAATTCTGCTTTGGAGATACAATCCGAACTGGTTTGGAAGGATCTTCTCTATCAACTTCAAGATCCAAAGCAACATTCCCAATCAGTTGAGTTTCTTTTACAGATATTGCCTGAAACAAGATTAAGCTTCTGATCATATAATGGGTTAATTACACTGAGTTCTTCGATAAGACCCAAAAAACAAATTTAGACAAAACAAAAATAGTTTCACGAGAAAAAATATGTCAAAGTGGGGAAAATTAACCTTAACAGACAACAGATTCCAGTTTCAACCTATAATTACTACTCTCAAGGTGGCCATTTCTCATCACTGTTATATAAGGGTTAAAAACACAACAGGAAAGTTTAAATGGATGACATGGTAATGTATGTATACAAGTCTAAATAATGTGTAAAAATCTTAGACCCTCCAAGCAAATGCATATGGCTTTGACTACAGCACAATTTTGTATTCCAAAGTCACGCTGATTATAAATACTCTAACATGCAGTGAAAACCTTGAAGAAGTCCATCAGTGATAATTTTTTGCACCCACAAATATGACAGCATAAAATATCAAACTTGAACAAAAAATGTCTACAGTATGAAATAAACTGGATAAATGACCATCATTCTCGACTACAACTAAAACTATAATAATGATGAAACATCGCTCAAACTTTAAAGACTGTAATGCTCTCAAATAAGCATCAAGAATTGCAAAATAATACATAGGTGCTCAGGTTCCCCTCCGCTAATTATGGTCATTGCTTTGATTAATCCAAGTTTTAGTTGTGAAGAAGTATAAAAAGCCTGCAATCCACTACTTGGATATAAAATGAGGGCAAAAACACAATCAAGGAACAGCCTACATTGAGCCATGAGCGAGGGCTAGGCGAATAAATTACTCCATAAATGAGCATCATAAATGAGAGATAAGAGTGGCAACCACAAAATATACATCAGGTACAAATTCATTAGCACTATTGACTTATATCTTGAAAATCAAATTCAATAGCATATGAATTGTTGGAACCAGCTTCGTAGTTAATTTTTTATCAATATAATTAAAAGATCAATATCAGCAATCTGGCATTATTCTATTTGAGCAAATGAAATCCACTCAAAGTTCATATAACTAATCTTTAGGGGAAAAAGAAAGCTCTTCATTCTACCTCATTAAGCTTTGCAGAAAGCTCATCAAGCAATTCAATCCGATTCTTCGATTTCTCCATGGCTTGCATGACCTTCTTCTTCTGAAATAATAATTGCCTTGCTTCATTTTCCTTCCCAGTATGAACATTAATAGCTGCCTGTCGTTTAAGCTTCTCTGCAGCCTCCGATAATCTCAAAAGTCTCAGTCTTGCACTGTTTGCTGAATCAACAACATCGCCATTACATTCAAGTTCATTTTCTTTTTACCATATCTTGACACCCACTTAAACACATTTAGAACACTAAACAACCACTCATCATCTTCAAGTTGACAACAAAAATCACAAATTCAATAAAAGATCTAATGATAAAAAATACCCACAAGCCAAATTGATTAGCTTTTGCAGGAAATTGAAAGAAAAAAACAAATTTTTCAGGAATGAAGAAAAGGGTATTGATGGTGGGTGAGATTACCTTTGGCTCGAGTGCTCTCTGCTTCAGCGTGAAGTTGGTCGAGCTGGTTTCGCAGCTGCTCTGTGTTGATGTTGGAAGCGAAGCAATTTGGCCTTAGAAGAAAAGGCCTGCAAGCAACTGCCATAGCGCTACTCTTGACTATCATCGCTTTCTTTCTGGTAACTAAAATGTTATTAGAACCGCAAATTTTCTAACAATAATTAATAAAAAAAGAGCAAATAAAATGGAAAACACCACACCACCAAATAATAAAATCTTAAAATTTTATTTTATTTATTATTCCAATTAAAATACGATTAAATATATTTTAAAAACTTGCTTTAGTTTTGGTCAACATCATAAATGTTATATTCTTCAAATCATTATTGTTTTAATATATGAATTTTTTTTTCTAGTGAGTTGTTTAATTATATTGAACATTATTCAAGGTAAAATAGAATTGCAAGTTTATATCAAGTTTATTTTTAATAATCACTTATAAGCTTTATTTTTAATCAAAATAAATTGAATTAAAGTTAGGAAGAGAAAATATGGTATGATCTTTTTATTTACTTTATAACATAATAAGTGAAATATGTTGATAAACTATATCTTACGATAATTAATGATTTTTTTAATAATAATCTAAGTTATTTTCAATAAAAGGGTTGTGTATCGGAAAAGAAAATGTCAAAGAAAAGAATATTTTTGTCATTGATTAATTGACTAAACAACAAAATAACGTTATGGGAACTTGCTATTTATCAAAAAAATCTTCAAATTTTGGCTTCTTCTTCTTCTTCTTTTTTGTCATATTTTTCTATACCTAAGTTATGATGGTCAAAATTCAAACTCTCATCATTATTCTTCAGAGAGACAATACTAGTGATATCAGACATGAGACAGGTCAGGTGAAGGAGTTAAGGGATTGTCATTCGTTTGCTTGAGATTTATCACTGCCAATAAAGTTTTAGAGATTATTTTTTTAATGATTTCTTTCCCAGTGAGATTTGTCGTAAATTAGTAAATAATAATTCATTTAAAACATAGAAAAGGTGATAGTTAAAAATATGATCAAAGTTAAAAGAATAATTTTAAAAATAAACCACATGCGAGAAAAAAATTAGATGTTATAACTCTTTTTGTGTTTTAATTTCTAGTGTTAATAGTTCGACAGTTAAAAGAATATGTTGGATTATGATTATGATATCTAAATTTTTTAAGTGTTAGATTATTTTTTAAGATCAGCACATTTTTTTTTTGTCATCGTTTAAAGAATTTTTCTAGAAAACAATGCCATTAGGTTTTAAACAGCTCTTAAGCAATGGATCCAACTCATTGCGAATTAGAAAGACATTTATGCATGCATGCAGAATGTCTATCTGGCCACCAAAACTTAAAAAGCTTTGTGCATAATACAAAAAGCTATATATATAAGTTCTCCACATCGTTGTGTTTGTGTTGTGTGGACAATTTTAATTAGCTGATAAACAAAGTGGAAAATATAATTAGTTATGTATAAAGGTGTTTTCTTAGTGAGTCAAAAGTAGTCTCCTTCGTGGTTAATTATTGGTGGATAGGAACACTAAAGTCTTATGCAAACTAGAAGGAATTAAGAGTTTTAAATCGGCTCCTGCCAATTAAAATGAGCAGCTAACTCTCCTCTCTCACAATGAGCTAGCTAGCCTGAAAGATCAGAAGATGTTAAATAATTAACAACTCTCCTCTCATCAAGCTCCAAGTAATGCATGCAAGACTTGAATCTATTAGTTCGGAATCTAACCAAAAAGTTTAATCTATTAGATAAAGAATCAATCCTCATATTAATCTAAGATTTTCCTTTCAATATGAAACAACTATCATAACAATTTCCCTTCTGGATCACCAATGTATCTACCATCTCAATTATGAACTAGTTTAAAAGATGAAGAACGTGAAAAATTAATTAATCAATTTAACTCTCCTCTCATCAAACTTGAAAGAAGGCATATGGGCTCTATCCAAAAACTTGATATCATGATGTTTAATCCAAAAAATTATATATTATTGAGCAGCAGATGCATGGATTATCCCTTCTTAATTAATTATAAACTCAATATCTCCTTTATAAATATTCAATGTGGAACAATTATATATAACAAAAAAAAAAAAAGACAAAGGTTCATCCTTCCTAAGCCTAATCATAATCAACTTTCTTAATCCTAAATAAGAATTTGGAGTAGTATTTACTCAAACAGATCTTTCAGATCAGATATTTCAAATATTGGGAGAATATGTTGCTTGCTACTTAATGCCAATATTTTATTCATAATTAATTTCCTTTCCAGACTTAATTAGTTGATCAGTACCACTGCTTGCCAGCTGAAGTACGTACATAGTGGACATTCATCACTCATCAGCTCATTCACTCTCACCACCGACAAGCTAGACAACCAAAAAAAAAACAAATGAAGTGAAGTAATCATCTTCCTAGCTAATAATTATAATTTTCTCTCTCTCAAAAGATGTATATAGTTCTTCATCTGTTAATATGTAAATTGCAGCCCTTTAACTGTAAATAGAATTCTAGGTATACCAACAAGTTGAACACAGAACATTCAGATAATTTATCAAGTGCTTTGAAGTTTTACCATCCAAGCCCTATATACATGTCTTGATGTAAGCCAATGCAGAAACGTTTCTAGCATATTTGCATTGATGGCAATCAATAACTACTTACTATAAAACGCATTTTAAAACTGGAAGTAGGTGCTAAAATGCAATTAAAGAGATCAAGCAACAGGCGGAGTTCAAACTTAATTAATTAATTATATATATAAAGAAATATGACTGCATGAATTTTAAAGATAATAACAAGGCCAAATTTTACATCTATATATATATAGAAACCCTCAAAGAGCTAGCTATGAAGTATAAATAATCTTATGATCATCTCAAATATTCTACCTCCACATGCATCAGTGGTCAAACAGGCCACCATAGCAATCACTGCAATATAATCTCAAACTTAATGATACTATCAACCTCATTAATTAGCTCCATCCATCGAGACCTTATAGTTTTTCCCATGCACAATGTTGGCAGCCTCAAAAAGACTTCTCAGTTCCCACTTCAAAGGAAAATTTTGGTCATCATTCACTGTTTGAACAAAATTTTGAAGAGGGTTTTGCAACATCCTGGAGAATGTGAATGGAGTAGTACTACACGTTCTCCAACAGATTGGTGAATTACATTCAATGTTCATCATCATCATCATCATCATCATCATCATATATGTCATGAGAATATATATATCCCCTTCATGAATGAATCATAGGGAGAGGGAAAGAGTTCATGGATCCCTTTTGTGGATAAATGAGGGAATTAAATCTTGCAAGAGACCATAATCAGGAACCTGGAGCTGCTGCTGTGCTGCAAGACTCTGATAGTACATTGAGCTTGGGACGCCTTGGTTGCTTGTCATATTTGGTACTGGAAGCAAATGAGTAAGGAGGTCCTGGGGAAAGCTAGGCCCAACCGATGCCGATGCCAGTAGGGAAGGTGACAGCATCCCTGCTGCAGTGCCTCGAAGTGTGGCAGGACACTGATGGTTGTGTTGCCCTTCATATGTTGTGATGACGATTGTTGGATCTTGAAATGACCTTTCAACGCGTTTCTTCACAGTGCACTTTTGACTAGTGCATCTGTAGTAACTTCTGCAATGCCAACCAATCAACAGCAGAGATTAGCTTTATCTTATGAAGTCTTCTTTCAATATAATAAAGTTTAATCAAGTCATGATTACAGTTTGACTTTTGAGTTTCATCACCATATAAATTAAAGATGATAGTCAGTAAGATTCGTACGTGCTTCTGCAATAGGATATACAAAAGGTGAAGAATACTCATAAACATTTTGTTCGTGTAGATTACAACTCAGCTTACAAGGAAATTAAATTAATGTGATTTTCATCAAACCCATGCAGGATCAAACATGATCCTACATAAATCAACTTTAATGGCATTGTATGGTGCAGCACTTAGGATTCGTTTTATAAGCAATTAATGAGGTGTGAATGCAACTAAAGTAGGTGATATGCTCTTTGAATTCTTGAAGTAACAATTTAACAACATGATCGATATATACATCTAAAATCTAATTGCGTAAAGTAAATTATATATATATAATATCAAATTGTGTAAGTTTTTATTATTATTCAGTTTCAAATCTATATATTTTTCCCTTATATTTCACATAATTGAACAAAGTTTAGGCAAATTGGTATAAAGAAATCAGATAAATAATTTTAAGTATTGATGTAGAAAGCAACCGTGGGTAAGGGCTGTTCTTGACTGCCTTTTGTCCATACTTTCTCCATCTGTATCCATCTTCAAGATGATCGATCTCGCTCTTAGTCAGGAAGGCAAAACGTGGCTCTCTTTGCTTTTTCTCCTTCTTTGGCTTGTTTCTGCACATAATTAATTGACAAATAAATTAGTTCACAATTGATCAAGTTCCCAGCAATCTAAATGAAGCTTGCATGTACATATATGCAAATTTCTTCAAAATCAATAATTATGCACATAAAATGACAATTGACATGTAATATTAGGGTTTTTGTACTGGGGCCTCTATTTGTTTTTTTTCATTTCGTAAACTATGATTATTTATCCATGATCAAAGTTTATGGTAAGAAGGAAAACAGCAGACAGATCTGCTCAGGCACCTTTCATTTAGAGTAGCAAAAGTCTTGTTAAAATAGTCGTAAGTTGCGGAAAACACAGAAAAGAACAAGTCACGGATAGACTTTGAAAGTCTACTCTGATCATAAAATATGCGTAATGATCTACAAAACCCTATTTAACCCTGTAATGTTTATTTAACCCTGTAATGTTGTAACACGTTTACCATGTTAATATATAATAACAAAGCAGAACCAAGATAACCTACACTTTCTTAGACTTGTCGTCTCCATCTTCTCGCCCTTTGAGCTGCTTATCTTTCTTGTTGTTCTCCGAATCTTCTTCGGGTGCTGCCTCGTTAGAGGAGGAAGACACAGAAGAATTCGGCGTTGAGGGGTTCTCACTTGTCCTAGCTGAATCTCCAAGGGCAGTGCTAGTAGTTTTCTTATTAGAATTATCTTCGATGGGACTGATGACTTCAGATGATGAGCAAGACAAGTCGAAGGCTCTGGATAGAGTGTTGTAGTCCATGGAAGCATGCAAGCAATCAGTGAAGGTCATGCTATATGAGGGATCGAAGGCTTGCTGGAGGCTGTGTGTTGGTGTAGCAGGGTGTTGTTGTTGTTGATTATACACAGGGCTGGGATTGTTGTGATTTTGAAACAAGTTGAAGCCTAACCTGTTGAACCCTTGTGGATTACAATCAAAAGGGTCGTAATTGTATGGAGTTTTCTTCTCATTATTTGACATAGATGAAACAAAAATGATTGAACAAGACGAAGAAGAAGAACAATTAAGAAGATCAAGAGATCAGTAGTGAAAGAGAGAGAGCTTTTGTTTTAAACCATTGGCTTCATTTATATTCTTATTTGAAAGTGAGCTTTGCTTTAAATTTTTGTCCTACTTTTAGTATAAGAGAGAGATAAGAGTTGTTTGGATGATGGGTTTGGTTTGGCTACTCTCCATTATCTTAAGACTTTTACTCCTCTCTTGCTATGACCAGAATAAACTTTACTCTCTCGTTTTTTTCCTTTTATTAATTGCCCCTAACTCTTTCAACCCACTACCAAAAATGAAGTTCTTATAAAAAAATGCAATTCATGCATTAATCTTTATACTTTCTTAATATTAAAAAAAATTATCCAACATAAATTAAAAAAATTATCCAACATAAAATCCGTTGTAAACTCTACACAAAATCAATATATATATATATATACTTATAAAAACAAAATAAAAAAAATTCAAGCAAGTACGTGGTCAGAGTACATACCCTAACTATATTAATTAGCTTTTCACCAACCCATACGAGAGAAGGAGAAGAAAATACGTATTACAATTCGTATGTACAATAATTCTTACAATTCGTTAAGTAAAAAAAAATTACAAAACAAAAAAAAAAGAAAGAAAAAAGACGTATAGCTAAACCAAGGCCATGACCGAGGCTTGACCATCCACGAGTAACAGGCGGTCACGGTCAGGGTCACAGTCACAGCCACGTTGCTGATGGTGGTCAAAGTTTACAACTTTTACGGTTTCTTTATTTGGTGAGGATCGGCTTACACGTGTCAAGGATTGGGCACCGGCATTTGACCGTAACAGGCACGTGGGAGATATTTCTGTTTCGGTTGCTGATTGGGCTTTCACGTCATCTCATCGCCGTTACCTTCCGAATTTTGTGGCACGCTTCGTGTTCTTATTTTTTTGTTTTGTTTGGTTTTGGCTCTTGGAGAGAGAAAAGCTAAGGCTAAGTCAAACATAACCTCTAAATGAGTAATGATGGTCCGCTCTTGTTTTCATACCAATTTCCTATTTATCCCCACTTGGCGCCAATTCAAACCTATTCAATCCCATTTTGGGTTTAGCTTATTGGGCCCCCGACGTTATTGTTTTGACCCGAAAAAATAATTATCGTTGAATAGAAATACTATCATGTTTATTTACGTTAATCCAACGGTTTTCATAAATTTGTAATTATATCATTGTGACTTTTTTAGACTGAGATTGCTCTTACTATCTTTTTCGTTGGTAATTTTCACAAACATATAATTATATCCTTCCATCATTCTAATATGACTTTTAAGAACAAGATTACTCTTATAACTTATTTTTGATAGATTTCATAAACTTGTAATGATATCGATCTGTCATTCTAATACGACTTTTAAAAATATAGATTAACTTATAATTATATCAATAAACATTTTGCTATATATGATTTTTTATAGTGGTAAAGATTACTTTTCTTGTCAACTTGTTTGTGGATATTGTAATGTTAATTATTAAGAGTATCTAATAATTTAGTGGGAATACTGGGAAATTAATTGCTTGAAATGGCTTATTTTAAAAAGTCAATATATAAGATCCTCCTTCTTGGGTTTTGAAATTGAAAACTCAATTGTGCTTTTAACGTACAACTGGAGAAGCGAAAACTTAAAAACTGGGAAAGTTACAGCATCTCATCATTGAATCAAAGATTGCGCATGCATGCTTATCAAGCAATAGATGTTTTATGTTCATTACCACCTTTTTCTAACTTTAATTTCCTTCGTTTACGATACCAGCTAGCATGGTATCCGTTGAATTCTCCACTAGCTTGGTATCCTTTGAATTTTTTTATTTGGTATTTTTTGCATGATTCAGAGGCTATCAAACCTATATTCTGCTAATTATCAACGGCTACTTTTTCCTAACTTTTGCTTAGTTTGCAACCTGCGAGGTTTTTCCTTTGAATGCGAAATTGCCATGTTGCGTACTCTACCTTATCACTAGTTTTTTTGGATGCATCATTCGTTCACAATCACTGAATCACAAAAGTCGAGTAACTATGGGACCCCTAGGTTTTCAACAAAGTTCACTGTGCCCTCATAAACACCCCCAATTTTAAACAGGCGTTAGGAGATTTGTTATTAGAGTCTTAAGTTTCTGTGCAATGACTACGTGGTCCTCAAGCAAAAATAATATAATAATCAAAACTTTTAAGTTGATGGATAAAAAATAAATAATATTTACAAAAATTCATAAAAATAAATCTTGGTATTTTTTTTAATTTTCTCCCTCCTCGCTTTTTCTTTTTCACGCCTGCACCTCTTGCCCTTCAAGCCCATACAAACCAGACCTTAAAAGCCAAAAATTAAAAAAAAAAAAAGAAAGGAAGAAGAAGAAAGAAGAAAGAAAAAAATCTCCACCACCACAACCTTTGATTTTGAAGCTGACCATCACAAAAAAACAATGACATGAGAAAACCAAAAATTGTTGTTTTCATACAGTGGTGTACGCTATGAGGGCATAAAAAAAATAAAAAAAATCAGGCACCAGCTTTTTCATCCCATGGATTGCGTGAATTTGTCATCTTTCTCCTGAAGGGTTGCTGCAAGAGGAAATCTAGAGATGCTAGATCTTTAATCGTTTAAGCTTTGAGTGTATTTTTTTATGAATCTAATATTTTTATTTTCAATTGAATTTAGAAATATATGACTGATTTTGAATTATTTTAAAATTTAAAAAGGATATGTGATTGAGATTGAGTGTAAATTATATTAGAAAATATACAACACAAAAAATAAAATTTAAATTCATAAAGAAACAGAGTTTGTTTCAAAGCTGCTATTCACCTGCTTCATGCCAAACACACAAAGAGAAAACCCAAGTAACTCCTATGCAAAGAAAACGTTTTTCCGGGGACCTTGCCTTTGGACAGCCACATGTAGCATTTTCATGCCAAGCTTACTGACACAAGAAAGCTACAAAGTTAAAGGTAAGATTTTTCTATTTAATATTATTTTATTACTACAAATACCAAAATACCCTTGAATCATTAACTCTCTTTAACGCCTGTTTGAAATCGGGGGTGTTTTTGTTACTAAATGATATGTTGGGGGCCAAAAGGTTGAAAACCTAGGTGTCCCCAGGTTAGTTACCCATCACAAGTTACATATCTACTTTTGCTGTCTTGTATGTGGGATAGGTAGAGTATATAAATAGCTTTCTACGTCAAGTACCAAAAGTCAAGAACACAGGCTAATCACAAGTGGCCAATTGTATATATATATATATATATTCGAACGTTTCATGCACAAGAGAGCAGTAATAATAGACATATCTATCCTATCCTGGTTTGAAAATAAGCTTTGGTTAGATATATATACCATGTATATATGTTTTGTAAATTGCAGGCGTTTTTCAGGTCTTGCGGCTGTGTGGCCTAGTGATCTGTAAACCAAAACGTCAAGACCAATTGATTAGCTAGATAGAGTAGAATGGGCTCGATGGCATCATTAATTCAGATTGTTCAAGATCCAATCATGAAGATCGATGGACCGCATATATTCTTATTCGATTATGCTCATAAATGCCTAAAGCTCCCTCTCTCTCTCTACATATAAGTATAATTGACTCCAAACTGATAATAGATATTATATGTCTCTCTGACATGAGATCTGAATTGGGTATTGACGATTAATTTAACTTGATGGATACTTGTTCTCCTAAGTGGATGAGATATTGTTCCATCTGGGGTCTTTGTAGAGCTTTGGGAGGTTAAATAGAAGCTAGCTTCGTGATGAAATTTATTTAATATATAGTGCTAAGTCGGAGAATTGATTAGTTTATGAAATTTGCAGCAATTTTGAAGAGTACTCCATTTAACAAATGGTTTGTAAATTGTAAAACACATAAATGTATGTTAATCTGAGTTAAAAAAATGCGGCCAGAGTACAATAATTCTTTCGCAAAAAAAATCTGAACTGCCATTATGGTGATTACAAGTAATGAGTGGGAATGTCCAATCTGATTGATGCTCAATATGGAAGGAATATTTAAGGGCTGAAACTTTAGATAGGAGGCAAATAAAAGAAAATAAAAAACCCACAACGAAAAGCTTGAGATTGTTGACCTTTATGTTTTCTGATTGGCCTCAATCAATGAATAAAATGTGGTACATGACATTAATATTGAAGTTTTAGTCAATGGAGACTTGGTCATTAGTTAGTTTTAAGAAGTACTGAGAACCTTATAAACATGGAAATATACAAAAAGTTGAACAATTCGATCTGCATTAAGAAAAGTATATTCCGATTAGATCAGCATTAGAAAAACTGTCTAAAGCTTCAAGCAATTATAAATCACCTTTACAAACACTTCACCTAAGCTATAGTACCTGGTTATTCAAAATAATGGGAGCGGGGACATATGGTAAAGAAAATAAACTTAACCCAGATGCTAAAAGCTAATAAAACAAAGAAAATACATATACTTTCACAAATTGTATATATACAATGCATCGAAAATTAACCAATTTTTTTTAGATCATCTTTGTCTACTAATTAGAATCACTTGTTAAAACCCTACAGTTAAATAGACGATAGCAATTTTCATCGTGAAAAGGAAAAAATATAAAGAATATTTCTTTTTGTTAACCATGCTAGGGATGATTCAAGAGGAAGTCCAAGCAAGTAACGAGTGGTGGCATCACAAACTGTGGCAACCATTGTCGTGTTTATGTAAAGAATTCAAGCTGGCATGGCATCTGGAATATTAAGAGCCTACATGTGCAAACACGTGGTGCATGTCGATGGCGAAGCTGATCTCGAGTCAAGTTGACAGAGAAATATGCAAAAAATGAGAAAAGATTGTCAAGTAATAGCAGCTAATTAATATGGTTTGAACGTATTTTTTTGTTTCTCGTTGTTTACATGTTGTGCAAACGAGTTTAATTTTCCAGCCCAGGTTTATCATAACCGTGCATGATTGTCCTTCACCTAAACTGCAAAAAGATCCATTTTTCCAGCCACGCTTTAGTTGTTGTGATCATGATATACACGCATATATACAGCTCCCTTCCAACTTCAAATACGTATAAAAATGCAGTGTGTATATATATATATATACACACACACACACACACACATACATATAGTAGCTAATTAAAGACTAAAGTTATCATCAACTGAGAGTATAATTAATCAAATCAATCTCGAAGTATGATCATCATATTCTCTGTAATAAAATTAAAGAAGGTACGAGTAGAAAAACAAGTCATACAATTAGATAGAAGTATTAATTACAGGTAGCTTTCGGGTTGATATCTCATCTAACTTCAAGGGAACCAAGCTGCCATGTTGCAGCATAAATAATAATACTAATCTAATGTGATCTGAGCCATGTAAAATGAAATATCAATTGTTTACGTTTCGTTTTGTTAGATAACTTGTGTCTATTTCAGTTCGCTTGCATCTACAGAAGTCCAAGTACAAATGGGAAAGGGTTTCAAATATTCTGAACGCTTCTAGAGGTGTTTAGAATACGTTAGAAGAATCTACTTTGAACCTAAGTTTTCCAATAACATCATTTACAATTGAATATAAAATTCATATTCTGAACCGTTCAAGCATCTGCTGCAATAAAGAAGAAAACGATCTAAATATTAATAAAATCTTGTTTGTTTGAATCATTAAAGGCAATTTATTGACAAGTTGACTATTTCAGACTATACATATATATATATATATATATATATATGCTCCCCAAGACTCTTTATGGCCTCTCAAAGGTCAAAATATACTAATTGAGACCATTGCTAAGCCAGTTTTCAAAGATTAGCTATATTGATTCCACCCACGTCAATAATTAATTGAGTTGAAGAGAGAAAGCAAAAGATCTTGACTTTGGTGTATTATTATTTTAGGGATCTCTAGCTATGACATTCTTGGTACTATTTCATTTTTCAAAGGAGAGAGAGACTTACCATTATATTCTACTATTAAACTGGTGCAAATGTTCAACATGTTCTTCCAAATCATGTATAAGGTTTCGTTGAGAGTACAAAGCATACAATTTCTTCCTAATCCCCGCATCAAATTCTTGGTGTATTTATTAGACTGGTCACCTGCATGATCATCTGTCTTTTTTTGCTTGTATATATTGAGTTGGTATCAGAACTAGCTCTAGCTCTGTGTCTTTTATATTAAACTTCAAATTCACACTTGCCTTTCAATCAAGATTATATATAATTGGATATTCTTTTATTAACCTACCATCTACGCATTTCAGTTTTACTTATTAATTCTGCTTATTATCATCCCACAGGGAAAGGTTCTTTATGAATAAGAGAGTAGAGAATATTTCAAAATGTTGTAATTTCTATCATGCATATTAGAGCTTTCAAAATGATCAGTGGATCGAGTACATATATTCTCAAATGACATGATAGTGTTAATTTAAGATTAATACTCCATCTATCAGGATATATTATTTTATATATGAAAAAAGATCTTATTTTTAATGGAGGTAAATGCTAATCAAACAATGTTATAACAGCATCAGACTATGTTATTGTGATATTGGCATCGATACATTCACATCAAATAAATCGATATACAGCGTTCTTAGCCTAATATGACCCATATACAATAGTGGTAATCCAACCACATCTAGCAAATTCTGACCAATCAACATAGATGACTTAATGAAGACTCTTGATTAGAGATGAATTAGGAGCTTGTCAAAATCACTTTTTATTAACAAGGCAGTGGAATGGAGTGAGGATGTGGTAGTGGGCGTTGTTGAAAGGGAGCTTGTCATGATTTATAGTTGGTTGGTCTGGGGCACGGCAAAGTGAGATGACATTTTGCTAGTCATTTTATATCAAACAATGGGCTCAAGTCTTCTTGGACGTCTTTTCAAGTGGGCCAAAGATTCGATAGCTTCATCTTACCAAATCCAGAAAGAAATGGCTAAGGAAAGTGATTAATGTATAGTCAAAGGAAGTCTTGGCCCACATTTTAAGTCTTGAACTTAGAATTTGGTATTAGTCAGGATGGATGGAGAGATGATAAGGCAAAAAAGTTGAAAGTTGAAAGCAACTTTTTTGGTAGGGTCAAGAGTTCACAAGATGCCTTCAAAATTGTCATTCTTATAGATGTGCTTATAAATGCTAGACCGGGCATAGGCAGGAGCTAGCTAGCTAGGACCCATTTATTGGGAGATTAACACTGTAACCCCTTTTTTTGGTTGAAGTAATACTATATCTCCCATTTTTGGATAAGTAATATAGAAACCCTCAGATTCTAACTGCTGTTAGAGAATCTGTTAAAAAAATTACACTGTGATCCCCCTCTTTTGGCTAAACCACATTTTAATCCGTATTTCTGGATAAATAACATAAACACCCCATATTCCATCTACCGTTAGAGAATTGAGTAAATTTGATACTGTATTTGATTTATCATTGCATTGTACACATGTTAAATAATACTCTATTTAATAAAAGATTGTATTATAGTGTATTAATTTTTTATTCTAAATTAAAATAATTAACAATCAAAATCATAGAGATTTTTAATTAAAAAATTCATAAATTCAAATTAATAATTATTTTAAACTTTAATAAATTTTTATTTATAAAAAAGATTAAAAATATTTAACTAAATATGTAAACACATAAATGTGCAATTAACTATTTTAATTATTTTTATATTTAATTGTTTCAATTAAATTTTATTTAATGTAAATAATATATTTAATTTTATAATTTCTCTCTCTCTCTCTCTCTCTCTCTCTCTACTTTCCCTTTCTTTTCGTCTCTTGTTGCTTAAAGACTCAAGTTGCAGAGTCTTTACTTTCCCTCAACTGCTATACCACTAGGCAGTTGAAGTTGATTTGAAAAAAAAAATAGAAAAATTATTTGTGTGCTGCTTCGGTTTTTTATTGATTAATCTAAAATAGGTTGTTTCAGATATGGAAATGAGCTGCCATGTGAGAGTTTTGCTCATTCTTATGTTTGCAAATAAGATATATGAACCCATATTGACTTCTTTATTTATTAGATTTTTAGTTTTTGTATAAAATATAATTTTTGATTGTTTAATTCTTATTCTTTCAACTTACTGATATCATAACAACTTTTTTTTTTAATTTACGTCAATAGAAAGCTTCACAATATAAAATTTTTAATGAATAAGATAAATAAGGGTAGTTAAGTCTTTACACAAGAGCTTCTAGCTAGGATAATAGATTCTCTAACGGCAGATGGAATCTAGGGGTGTTTATGTTATTTATCCAGAAGTGCGGGTTACAATGTGGTTCAGCCAAAAGAGGGGGGTCACAGTGTAATTTTTTTAACAGATTCTCTAACGGCAGTTAGAATCTGGGGGTGTCTATGTTACTTATCCAAAAGTGGAGGGCAGAGTGTTACTTCAGCCAAAAGAAGGGGGTCACAGTGTTAATCTCCCCCCATTTATTTGTTGAATGCAGCCTTTCAACTTCTATTTAAAAAGTTTTACCCACTTGACCATATTTGAGTGTGTCTTCCCATCTCCTATAATAGCAAACTTGTATCATCTCTTCCCCTCTTTCTCACCAAAACGCTCCAACTATTCTTGAATGAAATTGGGCCAACATGGTGGGCTTAAAGTTGAGACCGGGTCCAAATGGAGTTTTGACAAATTTTATTATACCCTTTATCTTTAATTTGAGAAAAATTAACTTTTGGTGAAGCCTTAGGGTGACCATTCGGAATGATGACATATATTTATGTCACGTCAAGATATATATTAATGAAAATTTTGCAAACAACTATAGGACTCATTTGATCATTCTTATCAAAAATTGTATACTGATAAGAAACAGTTACAATTAGGATTTTCTCTCCTTTTTTTTTCCTGTAAAAAGTTGAGATAAAAATAAGGTGGATTGAGAATATTATTCAAACAAATAACTATACATAACTCATTTAAAAAAGTGTTATAATTGCCTGACATGCACCCACTTGACCAATTTAGCTCGTTTAACTTCGTTTACACACAATTAACATATTTAATATATTTATGTTAATAATAATGATACTTATCTCCAATTCTATCCTAAATAATATATGTATTTAATTAACGATTATCAAGTGTATGATTTGATAATGTAATGATTGATGTGGTAGTCGCATATTCAAGATTTGCCATTTTGGATGTATGATTTTGATATAAATTTTAAGATATGTATATCACTACTCCTATTCAATTAAATTGTCATAATAACATAAATAACTATTGATATCAAACCAATAGTAAAAGTAATTTTAATTTGCTATTTTATGTTTTGATTTTCCCAATAATAGTATATAAATAAATTTTAGTTTTATAAACAAATAATTATGTCATGAATGGATAAATGAATTAAAAAATACATTTAAAAATTTGTATCATTAAATGGATTAGTAGATTTGATACGACACATTTAATTACCATTAAACAAGTTAGTGACACTCAATATGAAAATGAGTACAATTGAGGTCAACCGTATAAATCTATTAATTTTATGTTGCATTTGTGTTATCTTGTCTTGAGGGGTATGTTAGAAATTGTCACCCTTAAACAAAGTCAATTCAATAAGGTCACATAAAATTCCATCATTGTCAAACCATGATCAGCTCTAGGGCTGACCTTTTAATTTGGTTTCTTTCTTATAGTATAAGCCAATATGCAATATAGTTCATCAATCACTTATGTAAGAGTTTGTGAATAACAGTTACATTAAAATATATGGAAAATTTAAAGAATGAATAATGTTTTTTCAAAAGAGTCATCCTTATAAATACTCAATTGATAAATTTTTAATTTAAAGAAAGAGCTTTGAAGAAGAGTTAGAAACAAGAGTTAAAACATTAAAAATCAAGCCCTTTCACTTTTTTTTTGTAACCGAGGTGTTCGGGCCAGTTTACGCACACCATAACTAATCTTCGGGAGAGACTAGCACAACCATAACCTAATGTCACTTTATCTTGAGAACATTGATAAAAACACGATTTATTTATATATATTTGTCCTCCTTGCTCAAAGCAACAAGGGGAAGTGATATTCTATAATTAGCCCAACAGATCATGATCCGGGCCTCAAAGCCACTGAAGCAATTGAATGTGCACCAATTGAAGGACGTTCATGCAATGTCTATTAGTTTATTACGTTTCCTATTAAGACTATGAATATTATCCCTATCCAATTAACCAAAATCGTGACGTTTATAGTAAATCTAATCAAGTTAGGACTCAGGCCACCGACTTGAATTTTACTTCATTATATAAACGTTCAATCACACTTGGATTTCCTCACAATTTCAATTTCAATTTGATAATTCTCGTCTTTTGATTTCTTGGTTGATCAGTAATGGCTTTGGCAAAGGGTGCATTGGGTTTCATGTTGTTGACAGCTGCTCTTTTTCAAGTCTCTATTGGTGCTGTTTACAAGGTTGGCGACTCCGCTGGATGGACTGTAGGCAATATCGATTACAACAACTGGGCTTCTTCTAAGAACTTCAATCCTGGAGATGTTATGGGTAAGTTCATCACTGTTTCATTCACGTATTGTTGGTTCAATATTTTATATTAAAACAACATTATATATTAATTAACATGTTATATTAATTCGAACGATATTCGCGTGGGGTTTTTGTGCAGTGTTCAATTATAACAACAAATTGCACGACGTGGAGCAAGTAAACTTCCAAGAGTATCAGTCATGCAATGCAACATCATCTCCAATTGCTACCTACACAACTGGCTCTGACTCTATCACCCTCAAAAGCCCTGGCCACTACTACTACTTGTGTGGCATTCCTGGTCACTGCCAAGCAGGACAGAAGGTTGACATCATGGTCATTCCACTCTCTCTACGTCCAATTCCCAGTCCAGCACCAGTACCATCTCCTAATGCTCCATCTCCATCGCCAACTCCATCACCATCACCCTCACCAGCGCCAGCACCATCAGGATCCTCCCCATCGATGGCACCTACTCCTAGCGGCAATATAAGCAGTGCTCCATCTCCCACCATGTTTACCTTTTGGTCGGCTTTGGTTACCTTGGCAATTTTTGTCAATGCTTTGACATTCTAGACCAGTTTTTTCATGTTATATACAGAATATAAATAAATATATAATGGGGTAGTAGCTAATATTTAATTTCGATAGGCTCGTGGTCATATGATCGTTTTAATAGCTAGACACTGTACAAGTTAGGCTTATTCTTATGAGGTTGCAATAAAAATTAGTGTTTTCATTTCAATTCTGTTGTTGGCCTATTTGTATTTATAGCAATTTAAACATGATTCATGTTGACACCTTAAATACGAGGTTTCGTTTGTTAGATAGTTAACACGATATAGTTCAACAAGTAAATCAAGATAATGAGACACGCAAGTTAAACCTATCTATTAAGCGAATAAGATAATGGATCCTTAAAGTTTATTTATTAATGATAATGAGACACCGAGCTGCTGCCGCTGAGCACTGTAGGCTGTAGCACAGTTGTCCAATGAGGACAGGAAATTAATTATTAGCTTTTGCAGCCATGACTTGGAAGAACAGATGACCTAAGCTAAACGCATTGCAAGCTCAGGATCCGACCGTTAGACGTGCAATCTAGAATACAAGTCAAAAGCCGAACAACTCTGTATTCAAAAATAGTGGCTAACATGTTTACCATGATCCCAGGCCCTGCCCTGCTCTGCTCTGCCAAAAGTAAACAAAACTGCTGCCGAGGAGCCTCGTCTAGTGGACCCTTGAATGAGTAATCTAAAATTGACCCCGTCATGCTAACATAGTAACATAACATGCTCTACTTAATACCACACAATTCAGATCAAATCCTAGCATAGAATGCTGGTGAATCAAAGAAAAGAAGTGAGCGTAAAAGTTCAATCAGAAAATCAACACAATTTGATGGTAAAGAACAAATAACTTAGAAATAGCAGAATGGGGAACGTGAAAGTTAAACAAAAATAAGTAATATAACCATCCCAAGAAAAGTAATCAAGTAGAAACACAAGTATTAAATAAAAAATTAAAAAAAACTGTAATTATGTATGAAAGACAGCATAGCTATCCCCCAGACACTTCTGTACAACAATCTCTCTCCCTTGTAGATTCCACCCTTCAGCATTTCTCTTCTTCCTTCCATGGCTATATGCACGAAAAAGCGGTATTGAAACAATTGTCATTGCCTCAAGATCCAAATGGGCTACCTTCAATTCAATTTGTTTCTTACTTGCGGGAAGCTTTCCAAGAAACAAAATTCTGAAATTTTATGTATATCAATGGTTATCAAAAAGCTTGTAAATCTTATAGAAGGCAATAAATCACCAGGTTTTTTGTTTGTCATTCCTATCCATTAGTTGCCTCAGATTCTCCTACTTTACTTTCCATGTCAGTTGTTTCCTTCATGGATTCAATTTCCATGCTCGCTGTGCGGCTCTTTCTGTTCCTTCGATCCTGAAAAAGGTTTTACAATTCTTTAATCGTGTTTTTTCAACATTGATTGAAACATAATAAGCTAAGACAAGCAAAAGATTATGATATCATATATGAACCTATTAATTAAATCTTTTTAAATATGCAAAATTCCTCATTATGTTCAGTAAATTTAGTGACATTAATTAAGCCACAACAATTGCCTTGAGGATATATGTTTACCAAAGTTATTACAAATATAAGTGATGATATGCCTAGTATGCAAACCAAAATATAAGTGTACCATATGTAATCTTCGGCTTGCTTGTCAAAACTAGTTCAATAAAGTGAAAATGTGGAAACAATGCAGATGGAGTGCAGACAAGTAGACTACTCTCATACCTCACGAAAGGGGTATTCATCAGCTTCAAGCATTCGGACAACTTGACTCATTTTTGGTCTCTTCTCTGAATCAGGATCAACACACCTAAGTGCAACTAGAAGCGAACGTTTTAATGCTCGTGTTGCCGGTTTGACTTCAAGGTTTGGATCCACAACTTCCTCAGCTCTTCTTGTACCCACCATCATCTTCAGCCATTCAACGAGATTGACCTGCCATTAGTAGGTGGGGTGATCAGTAGATGCTAATAGAGAAATAAGTCAAATTACAAAATTATATATGCAGAAAGAAGGTCCAGGGAGAGACAAAAGATAAAGCTCTTGAGATAACATGAACTCAGTATTAGTAGTCATTAATTGGCACCTCATTGGCAGGTCGGCCATAGTCCACAGGGTCCCTTCCAGTAACTGCTTCTAATAGTAGGACACCAAAGCTGTAAATGTCACTCTTTTCATTCAACAAGCCAGTGTTCGCATATTCGGGTGCCACATAACTGAAGTTCACAAAAGAGAACCATCCATCATTAGATATTTCCAATAAGTTGGGATTATCAATTAGGAGCATGAGAAACTGGACATACCCAAATGTACCCATAACTCTGGTCGTGATGTGACTCTCTCCAGAACCCAAGAGCTTTGCCAAGCCAAAATCGGAAACCTTAGCATTAAACTCATCATCTATCAGGATGTTGCTTGATTTTATGTCGCGGTGTACTACTTTAGGCTCTATTGCTTCGTGCAAGTAAGCAAGCCTGCAAACCAAATACATAAAACCATTTCTCTTGTCATTTTATTCAGACTCCCCACCGTAGAAAACAAAAATTGAAATTCTGACACCAATTGCCACCCTCAGAAGAATAAATTCTCCAAATTAGAAAAGTTCTAGCATGTAAGATCACATAATGTATTACAGTCTTTGCTTTTAACCAAAAGAATTGGATTAAAAAAAAAAAAGGAGAAAAATTTCCAACAAGGCTCAAAGTCAAATGAAGCATAAAAATAATATATAATTGCCACCAAATCTATAATTATGTATTGGGGTTTTGAACTGTCATATGAAACTACTTGGAGCTGAAAGATGAACTTACGCCTTGGCGGTACCAAGAATAACCTTCATGCGGGCTTCCCAAGTGAGACTACCATGTTGGCGCATAGAACTGTGTAACCATTGCTCTAAATTGCCATTGTTCACATATTCATACACCAGCATCCTGTGTAATTAAATCCAAGTACAACAAACTTCTCAGAGAATGTATCCAAGCCACAAAAAGACAGTTTGTCGGCAAATTATAAATGAGTTATGCAATATTAGCTTCATAACAAACTATATCAATGCTAAGATGGCTAAATGTAAATATGTGAAGAATTAATCAATTATAGAATTTTGTCTCACCTGTGAACTCCTTCTATGCAATAACCCAAAAGTCGCACTAGATTTTTATGTCGAACATGACCAATAGCTTCCACTTCAACCCTAAATTCCTTCTCTGCCTGCCCCCTAGTTCCCAGTTCAATACGAAATCATCAAAGATGGTAAATAAAAGCATAAAGAAAGATGCAAGATGTGGTGCCTTTGAAGTATCCTTACAGATTATTAAGCAGCTTCTTCACTGCTACCTCTGTTCCATTGATCAGCCTACCACGGTAAACAACACCATATCCACCCTCACCAAGCACATTCTCTGCTGCAAAACGGTTTGTTGCCATTTGAAGATCCCTAAGAGTAAACCAGTGGCCCCACCCAAGATGCGAAATTTCTGGCAAGCCAATTAAGGGGGAGGCTGTCACTAGTCCACCACAAGACAATGAAGAATGCTTTTGAACGGTCCCAGAGCTTCCTTCTTCCCCTGATTGTGAACTACCTGCTCTCTCATGATGATAAATAGAGCTGCACTGACTGATGTTGTCAGGGTCACTAGATTTGCTCATCCCTAAATGAACAAGCATTTTCTCCGAATTCCTATCACTCGATTTATCTTGGCCTGTATGAAATAAATTTTCAGGGTGATCACTGAAACTCTGACCCCCAACTCTGTCAACCTTGATATCTTTTGAGACGTTTGGGATTTGGGTGAGGGAGAACTTGTCTAATGATCTTCTAGATTTCCTCCGAAACGAAACCCATACAGATAAGATACAAAGAATCAAAACTATAAATGCACCAACAGAAATACCTATCAAAACCCACAGTTTTAGACCCAGAAGTGATGTTTTCTTTGATAATTCTGTATTTAAAGAACCATCAGTCGACATCTCTGAGCTTCCAGATACTAACTATCAATAGTGTATGCACTCCTCCTACTTCTGGTACCAAAGAATCAACACATTCCCTCCTGGATATAAGACAAATCATGTGACGCTATACACATAAAAAAGTGCTAACACATCTCTGAAACTTCTTACGGTCTAAGATGCAACATTGGATTTTGAAGAAATTTGACTCAGAATAAAACTGAATGTAAACAACACAAGTAACGGGCACAATTAAAGCATCATTATCCTAATTCAACACACTCGAACCTCATGAAGAAAAGCAGTAAGAAGATACATTTATGAGACTTTGAATATAGATTCTTAGCTTACACTGCACCTATTTAATAATAATCAATCAGAAAAAGAAAAGGCAAGGAATGGAAAGGAAAAGGGAATCTGATACCAAATTTAATGAAGTTCAATTCCATTTCCCATTTGGTGGTTCCATTAGACGAACAATAATGCTAAAAGAAAACTTAAAGAGTACTGTGAAAGGGCATTTAAGAAATCAAATTGAGTCTAAATTCCAACACTTTTCATTGGAAAGCCAACATAAAATGAATAAACCTGTTAATAATAATCAGCATCACAAAAAACACAAATCCAAAACTCAGAGCAAAAGAATATCTTACAAGAAAGCATCACTTATGATCCAAGCAAGAGTCAGAGGAAACACAGAGAGAGAGAGAGAGAGAGAGAGAGAGAGAGAGAGAGAGAGAGAGAATGTGAATACTCCAAATAGTGAACAAACGAAGAAGAAGAAGAAGAAGAAGAAGAAGGCATTTACCTTTGTGATAGTTATCCAAACTAACCACCCTGATCTTCTTCCTTGAGCAAGCGCAATAACAGAAGCAAGGAAAAGGCTTCTTTGTTTCGAACCGACAGAGACTCAATGAGCATAGATAGGCCAATGCAGACCTCAAATAATGCAATCCCACCAGAAAAACAAACAAACCCAGATGCCACAGAAACACAAATAAGAAAAAAAAAAAAGTACTTTTGCAATTGCAAAAGAGTAGTTTAGAAGCAGAGTTTTGTTCTCTCAAGTGGGCCAGAAGAGAATTGAGAGAATGATAAAAGGGAATGGGAAGCAAGGGCTGACAAAAATCCAATCTTTGAAGTAAAATGTAAAGAGAAAGAGAAAGAGAAAGAAAGAGAGAGAAGGAGGGGTGGGTGGAGATGGTTGGTGGGTCTTCGTGGAAGAGAGAGGGACCTCTCAATGGAAAGCTGGAAAGGAAGCTTAGTTTGCAATGGAGGAAACCGAAGAATGAAAAGAGAAAGAGATGGAAACAGTAAAGAGAAAGCAAAACAAAACTGAGTTGAACAGAGATGGCATTTATAACTAGACAAGGAAAAAAAAAAAACCACACAAACTTTAAAGGAGAAAAATATTTTCCAAGAAACAAAAGAGTTGAGAGTTTGAGTTTAGATGAGATTGAGTCAACCCAACCAAAACCCAACTCAACCCAACACCAACAGGAGGGAAATCCATCCATGCCTCTTCACTTCCATCTTGTACTTACCAACTTGTCCTCTTAACATCTTCTAAACAATTACTTATTATTTTCATCAATAAAAAGAATAATATTTATACTATATATATTTTTTAATTTGTCAGAATTTATAAATATAATTATAAACTAATAATTTTGTTTGACTTAGATAATGTGTTTAATTATTTGACAACTTGACTTGATTTGGAATTTACAATTACCATGTATGAGATTCTCAATTCATTTAATTATTATTTTATTTTTTCAAAAAAAATTATATCACCTCATTTAATATGATCTGAACTTAGAAGTACAAGCGGAAAATTTAGATTTAATAGATCCTATGTGCAGATGACAAGAAATTTGATACCTTTCATATATTTCTGTTAAGATTACTTTGGATCAATGAAATTTTAGTTGATGTGGTGTAATTTTCTTGCTTATACTATGAAGTGGTTTGACATTGACTATAGCAATAACATTTAAATTTTATGGGCAACGGTTCATAAGGGTAATTAGGTAAATATAATAACGAGAAAATTACCTTTTTATTAGTTTGATTAAAGTAAACAAATGTGGGTTTCTTAAATAATAATTAAAATGGGGGTCGGGTTTGGGAGGAGAAAAAGTCACCAATTTGGAGGCTTTGATTAGAAGCATAACTTTTTTGTAATTAAAAAAATAATAATCTTTTTCACATATTTACGTTATTATTATTATTATTATTATCGTTGTTGTTGTAGTTGTTGCTACTATTGTTATTTTATCAAAAAGAAAATCTAATAAAAGGTTATGTGGCTCCCAGAAACTTTGACTTAACGGGCCAATCACGACCTCCTGATCATAATACATCATGTGATTTTGTAATATTAAGAATTAATTTAAAAATTGAATTAATAATTCGGATCATGTTCACATTGTCATCCATCGCCGCTGCCTCCTGGCTTTCCTGCAGCTTTACCACGACTCGATCGAAGCCTGCACGTGCGTCACGTGCATGGCACGTATAAACTAAAGACTGCCTTATAAATTATTCTCCTTCTGATCTCCACTGGCTTCTTCTTATTAATTAATTAATAATCATTGAATTAATGTACTGAAAAAAATCAGAAAAAATATCTTTATAAACAAAAAAAAAAAAACTTATATGGGGAGGAATGTTTCCATGTTTGAATTTTCTTATAATATTGACAAAGTACACAAATATCAACACATTTTGCCTAACTGTTTTTACTGTATTTTTGTTTTTAAATGTATATTATATTTTAACAAGACTTTTAAGATAATTAAAGTCCACTAATAATATTTAAAGCTTATTTTAGTATGTTACATGAACTCTAATATTAATATTCAATGCTGAGTTCATACTAAATATATATACCAAAAATCAAACAAAACTCCATCATCATTTATGGAGAGAAATATTTAATATAATTTTTTAAAATGTTTTTCTACGATTATTCACATCGTATATGTGAACAAACAATTAAAACATGTACTTTGATATTTTATGTGTGTAAATTGAGCCCTGAAAATATTCATATATATATATATATATATATATATATTATACTTCGATTTCTCATTTCTTTAATATTCTACGGAATGCTCAATACTGTCAATTGAAATAATAGTGCTATTTTTACAAAATCTGTATACAAATTGGTATAAAATTAGTTATTTATTTGTACATCATCATATTTTATTAAATGGTTAGATTTTGCGTTTTTATTACTTCAATCACCTCATAACACATTAGTCTGTACGCAAAAAGTTTGTAGGACTAATATTATTCGAACTTATCACAAGAGTCTCTTATTCAATGCTCTCATCACTTACGTAGTAAAATTTCAACTAGAAGTACTAAAGTGTAGAAAGTGGGAACCAAGAAATTGTTAGCTAATTAATTTTCCAAGTTTGTATTTACATTGAGGTAGCTATACTTGGTCAGAGAAGATATACATTATAATACATATAGTTATCAAATAAGATGATAATAAGCTATGATAGCTCACTACAGCTTTTGACTTGAGCTTTGCTTCCATATTAAAATTCCCAAGCCGCAAAAACGTAATTAACACCACTGATGATAGGCATTGAAGTAGCTTGTTTCTGGTGAAAAAGTTTATGACTGCTTCTCAATTACATTATAAACAAATAAACTATAAACAGCTTTTAAAGCAGACAAACACTCTTTTTGGTTGCACTTGTTTGCTTGCAATCATGACAATCATTCGTAGTTTTCAAGTGGGAAAGAAGGGCTATTTATGGATAGACAGTTTTATGTTTATTGTTATATATATGAATGGCATGCAATAGCTAGCTAGCTAGTACTAAACTATCTGGGATGTTTAATGATGCCTTGAGTCATTCTTCTTCTAGATCACTCCACTAATCAACAAATCTAATTAAAATGTGAACACTGCTTAAAGCCCTTGATGAAGCTCCACCCACTACTGGCTACCATTTCATTATTTTATATTAATGGATTGTATTACATTCTCATTGTTCTAGGATGTGTTTAATTAGGAGTGTTTTTGCAGAAAAGTACTTTTGAGTATGAAAATATGCAAGTATTTTTCCAAAACGTATTTAAAATGTTTTCCTCTTATATATGCATATGGATCGCATATGATATCTCTCCATGATCTCACGTGTTATATACGTATAATATATTATGATTACCAGAAGTTTTGATTATTTTAAAAACAATTTTAATACTACAACAAAAGCATTTTCATATATAGTCTATTTTTCATAATTATTGTGGGACTGACATTTCTTAATATGGCAGTAAATTAGAATGATGATTATTTCCACTTAGCATTATTTTATATAGTGTCCTATATAATGAGTGAATAAGCCCAAAGGAAACAAGAAGATCTTGCAGTCATCAAAATGTTTCAAAACTTGTAAATTTTGTTAGTTTCGTTATGTCTCCTTTTGCAGCCCCATGAGATGCTCCTTTCTCGGATGCTTGCATGGAAGTATGTAGTTAGTATTAAATCAGTTATTTTAGTTAATTAATATCCCCACAACCATCCCATTATCTAGCACAAGCAATCAATTATTATTGTAACCAACATAATCATCTCAGTCACGCTTTATTCTATATATAATTAGATTCTATGCAGCATAAGGTGAAAACTAAATTAAACAAAGGTCAAATATAGGAAACGAGGATTAGTTGAATCCCCAATGTGAAATAGGTACTTGGGCAGGTCATTTAGGTCCCATCATATACAGGAATAAAGCCACTGTAGAGCCTATAAGTTAAGGAGATTCGATTCATTCGGAGTCACTCCCTGTAGCCTGGCTGCAAATGCAGACACAAGATAAAATTGAGTTTAACAGAGCTGTCAACAGCTCAGTTTCAACCGGGTTATAACTTCTAAGAGAATAAAGATCCCCAGAGAGAATTGGTACTTGCGAGATCACTGGTTGCAAGCTTTAAATATAATATATGATCAGACTGCCTAGCTATATAGATGTAGACAGCTAGGTTATGCTTTCTGCAGGTTTCTTGAAAAGTGGTTTACGATTTAATTTGTGCACTTGGTATGATTTAGGCCTGTGTTTCTTGGAAGTCATTGGAGTTGAGTTATATTGGAGTAATGGTTGGTATAAGATAGGTTTTGGACTCTACCCATTGAATGTTAGAACTTAAAAAGTTAAAATCACACTTGAGTTGGTACTGAGAATTATAGCAAATTGATTAGCAATCAGTATTGAGCCCTTGAATGTAGCAGATTTTTTGTTATATATGCTTTAGACTTTTTTAAAGAGCTAGAGCCATTGACGTTTTGGAATTTATGGAAAAAAAACTAATGGTCATTATTTGACTAGTGCTTTGCTGAGTAGATTTTCTGGTGTCATATTGTTGAGATTCAACTAGATTAATGATTACATATCACTTAATCTTATTTTTCACCCTGATGATGTATTTTTGATCGTTGAAGAGTATGGTTATACAAGAAACGGTGAATGGAGTAGTGTTCAAATTGAAGTCGATCGTTTAGATGATCAATTTTAACTCGTTTCTATTGATTTAATTATGTGCTTGTATACTTGCCTTAAAAAATATATTTCATAAAATCTTAGAAGGAATTAATTACTGGCCAAATGCAAGAGGTCCCCGGAAATTAATGCTAATGGTAAAGGGAAACCGTTAATGTTAAGAACAAGAAGAAATCAATTAACTTAATTTTTTTCCCATTTGCTCATGTTAATATTCAATGCCCATCAATATTGAAGACAATCTCATTACATTCCAGATTGATCACATATAAACAGATAATTAACTTCCTCACTTGCCAGGGACGAAGTTTGTGGCAAATGCCCAAGCGTTGTTGTTAACAGGGTCAGCAAGGTGGTCAGCCAAGTTCTCCAATGGCCCCTTGCCAGTCACAATTGCCTGAACAAAGAAACCAAACATAGAGAACATTGCCAATCTCCCATTCTTGATTTCCTTCACCGTAAGCTCAGCAAAAGCCTCGGGATCATCAGCCAGGCCAAGAGGGTCAAAGCTTCCACCAGGATAAAGAGGGTCTGTCACCTCACCGAGTGGCCCTACAGCAATTCTGTAACCCTCCACAGCACCCATCAACAACAACCTGCGTTGCCCAAATGGCTAGAATGCTTTGTGCATGGATCAAACTTGGCTTGCCCAAATTAGTCCAACCCTCCCTCGCTGAAAATCTGCTCATCAGCCTTGAACCAAACTGCTTCACCAAACTTGAACCCATTGCGAGCCAGCAGCTCCCAGGAATACGCACCCAAGGGCTCCGAGCATTGCCCACCTTGCATGGATCACTTCAAGCTCTCTATTCTTGGCAAAGGTTTCAGGGTCTGCTGAGAGACCAGCAGTGTCCCAGCCATAGTCACCTGGGAACTTTCCATTCAAGTAAGATGGTGCTTCACCTGAGAATGGTCCCAAGTACTTGACTCGGTCTGGTCCATACCATTGGCTTCCAGTTCCAGGCGAAACTGGCTTATTTTTTGCTACTGTTTTTCTCATGGTGACACAGCCCTCTCCAAGGATGTCAGAGGTGGCTGGAGACAGCTTAACTGCTTGGCCGACTAGAGAAGGAGATGAGAGAGCCATTGATGAAGCAGCCATTGTGAAGGATTAGAGTGTTTTTAAGTCTTGAGATGTCAAAGGAGGTGTTTTTTTTATGGGATAGCAATGGCATTGAGTTTGGTTGGATATTTATAGTGTTATAGGAAGTGGTGAGTCCTTATCTTGGCATATCTATATCTTTTTTCTGATTGGAGAAAATTTAAGTTCAAGATTTTAATATGAATATCTTTACATTTGGCAGTGTCTACTCTGCTCTTATAGGGCTGTGGTTTTTGTTCATCTTGATTTGGAGCTATTTCAGCTGTGTGTTCCAGATTGCTCTCTTTCTACCAATAAGAGTTGTCCACGTGCTGTATTAAGATTATATTCTCACTCTCTTGTGAGGATTGAAAGATAGGGAACGGCTAGATACTTTTTATCACTTTTAAGTTGGGAACTTGGCTCCTTTACTTTTATAGACTTTTGGCATGATTTGTTGGGAAACTTATTTACAGGAGATGAGAAAGAAGACATTAACAGAAAAATCCAATGAGGAAGAGGAGATTTGGCGCCAGATTCTATTAAAATTTTAGACTATTAACCTCACTGCCGGGATGCCTTGGCATTCCATCATGTTTACTTTCAGTAGCTGTTGAACCTCAACTAAATTTACAATAAAAATGGGTTGAAAAAAGATTTAATTTCGTTCATAACACTTTTATTTTAGATTTATACATCAATTTAATTTGAGTCATTTTATATTCGATATAAATCAAATTCAAGATGTTAAGTTCATGATTCCTAGCATAATTATCATTTGCTTGTAAACCATTACTCCACTTCAAAAGACCACTTTATTGGGAGGTTAAGGAAAAAGCTCCTAATATTGATTTTTGAGAAAATTGAGAAAATAGACAAAATTAAGGGGTCTCTTTGAAAAATAGACACATCTTAAAAAATTTTCATGTCATAGATACTTTCTTGATAAAAAGACTCAAATACCATTTGAAAATATATTTGAATCAGACACAACTCTTTTTTGGAATGAAATTGTCAAATTACAAACTATATATCACGCGGAGACGACATTCGACACAACTCGACACAACTCGACACTCGATATTTTACCACTTGAAAACACTCGACCCTCGACATTTCACCACTCGATAACACTCGAAACTCGACATTTCACCACTCGAAAACATTTGACACTCGACATTTCACCACTCGAAAACACTCGAAACTCGACATTTCACCACTCAAAAACACTCGAAACTCGATATTTCACCACTCGAAAACACTCGACACTCGACATTTCACCACTCGACAAAACTCGACACTCGACATTACATAACTCGACACGACTCGACAGGTTATTTTCGAGTGTCGAGTGTCTTCTTCTTCGTGATATAACACTGTCTTCTTCTTCCTGTTCTTCGTGATATAACACGTATTAACGTACATAAATCACATTATAACACTCGATTTTCTTAAATAAGTTCACAAATCCTTCAGAAACTCAAATCTCGAATTCAAATTCTCTAGAAATTAAATTAAATCTATAAGGAGGGAAATGGATTTCGGTCTTCCGAAGAGAGAGAAATAAGCCTTCAGGAAAAAATTGAATACATAAGGGTAATTGGGTCTTTTTGTCAAGAAAGTGCCTATGACATGAAAATTTTTCAGGATGTGTCTATTTTTCAAAGAGACCCTCTAATTTTGTCTATTTTTTCAATTTTCCCCTGATTTTTCCTTCAAATTTGAAGTTCCAAGTTTCAAGATGTATTACAGAAGGGGTGCAGGGTATGGTGAACCCCATGAGCACAATTAGCAGAGTCCAATTGACCCTGTCGATAAGAACATTATAAAGACCTAGAGACAAGAGAAAGATGCATATTGTGCTGAGTGCATTTTTTCCGTATTGGATGTTGATCAATCAATTGTTATAGAGGTTAGTGTTTCTCCACCCTTTCAAAGAAACAAGGGTTTGTGTGCTTGTTGTACTAGATCTGCAACAATACATATATCTATACGTTTAGTCAATGCATGAATAACAAGATTGAATTGTCTGCGAATGGTTGCTTGTTCTAGCTCTCAGTTAACACTTAAAGCTAAAAACACTTGACTGGTGGTCCGCCTCTATAAACTTTGAGTGTTACAGGTTTCAGCTCTTGAGATTTAGCATGCTTTTCATCTTTGTTCACGTTCACTGAATTGTTAAAATTATGTGTTGGCAACCCCTTGAATCCTTTGTAAGAACTCATCTCACCAATTATTTGCATTTGCATCTAGTTTCACTCGCTCCTTTCACAAAGAATCCTCATTACACCCAAAAACAAGGCCAATTGCAAGAACATGAGCAGTATGATTCTATAGTATGCACAAACAATAGAGAGACTGTTTGAACCTAGCATCCAGCCTCTACTTCAGAAGTTCAGACCGAAGCACAAATCTTAAGCTGGCTTTATTATCTTCTCTCGAAAATTAAATAGATGCAATCTCTGAGTGTATGGTGGATGCAAATGATCATTGAGATTCTGGTTGTAATAACAGATTTTGACATCATATGATGCATATACAAGGGGCAACAAAAAGATTTATATGTTTCTGATGCACGATTATATATTAACTCATGACATGTCTACTAGAGAAAATCAAGCAGAAAAATGATTGCCTTGCTTAGATCATATAAGAGATCATCTAATTAATCTCATGATTCTTAAATATATCAAACCTAAACCTCCATCAGTATAGGCTAACTATCCTAAAGAATACTGTCAAATATTGGAATGAATATGCAACCGATTTTAGAATAAAAGATGGAGACTAAGACTGCACACTCAGAAAGCAAATTAAGCACTAAATATAGCAATCAAGTATTAGACCACAAAGGCTTAGCATCACCAAGAATGGTCCTTTACGTGCACAGAAAACCACAGCACAATTTAGGATGATTCGCGTATCCATTCTTTAGGCAATGAAGATCTGAATATTCGATGAAGCAGCAGTCTCTCTTTACTCTCTAGCTTCTTTACACAGTACTTCTTATACACACCCAGCTTAAATGCTTCCCTTACTTCCTCTGCAGTTTTTTTTCTGAGAACTGTCAGTAGACCCGATCCTTGAGGATCAATTTTGCTCTCTGTCTTCCCATTTCCAGATTTCTCGTTGCCCATGATCGCAGAAGTGGCATTGCCATCTGCCTTCTCTTCAGATTGACTTTTGTCTTCTTCATCAGTTTCAGCTTCATCTGCATTACTCCCAAAACCATTAGAACTGCCATTACCCCACCATTTGTATGTAGCAGTTGATAAGCCCTCTGATGGAAATCCGTACTTAAATTCCTCCAAAGCCAATATTCCTTTTGCTAGGCTTGCATTAAGCAAAATGTTAGATTGTCCAACTACTGTGCTCTTGCTTCCTTGTAGCTGCATATTAGTCGGTGATAAGACACCTTGTAATTTGGACATATTATTGTTTTGAGGTTGCACACCACTGCATTGACAAACAATTGACCAAAGTTTTCAGGCAGAAATTTGTAAAGACTCGAACATTGTGGTAAAATGCACACAGTTTATCAATTTTTGAACTAGCATTAACAGGACTGTCATCATTATTTGTAAGTATGCAAAAAGAAATTTTTAGAAAAAATGAATAGTCTGTGAAGGCGACAGAGATCAGTTAAAAGGCAGATGCGTAAAAGGGGAAATCTTGCAGCAATCAGAGCCAAATATTAACTGAAATGCAAAATAAAAAAGAAGACATTCTAAGTAACAGCCATACAAAGAAAAGTTTCCCAGTTTCTAGTGTCTATGATCATAATGTCTTGTCCCCGGTGTCATTAAAAATAAGCTGACACAAACAGCACATTATAGAGATGCAAAGATGAGGAAGCAATGAAAAGTGAAAAGTGAAAACCTACATGAAAAAATGTCGTAAAAGGAATAAGTCACAGTACTAAGTAATCTTCGACAACTGAGATCATCAAAAGGGTCAATCCCAGTTGCTTGCTTTGGAGAGGATTGTCATCATTTCATACACCAACTTAAAAGGAGATAATGTAGTTCATTTCGTCACTAAAAGCATGCCATCAGCAATATTTTTCTCTTATGTCATAACCTCCTAGAATTAGGGCAAGAATGGTTTACTAATTACTAACAAACTTTCTAAAAATTAATAAAAAAAATTCCAATGATTTCAACAATTTAGTAACAAAATGACAAGAAATTTAAAATTGAAACGAATATTGAAGGAAGGACGACATTACCTTTGGCGAGCAACCTTGGAAAGCTCAGCAAGTTCTTTACTTTTCTCTCTAGCAGCATACTTTTTGATATCTTCAATGCTCTTCCCACACAGAAACTATAACCAAAATTCACCCAAATTCCTTTCAAAAAATTCTCAAAAATCAAAAGTTAGACTCTTTCGAAGCGAGAAGGCGAAAGCGTACCTTGCGATAGGGCCACCGATCAAGGCCGTTCTCGCGGCAGAGTTTTTTGAGAACACTCACGCACACACCTGCCACATTCAATAATTAACACAATCTTCTTCTATAAGAATTAAAAAAAAAAAAACTTGTCGTACATAGAGAAAGTTACCGAGATGGGCAGCGGCGTCGGAGAGTGGAAGAGAGAAATAGTTAGAGATGTCATCGAAGGAGAGAGACTGAGCTTGAGCGGATGCTGAGCCTGAGCTCGAGCTCGACTTTGATATATTCGAATTCATCAATTTTTTTTTCTTTTCTTTTTTTAAAATTTAATTTTAATTAATCGAAGACCCAACCGGGTTTGTTACAAACGCTATACGATCAGCAATTGAGCATGAGCTTCCCCTTCACCTTCCCCATGGCTTTTATCTTCCAATTCCACTCTCACATTTGCCCAAACGGAGCCTAACCCGAAAACTTGTAAACCGGTTTTGACTCCGGTTTTGCTATTCACAATAATCAAGTAAATCCATGTTTAGTTTAATCAAACATAAAATTAAAATATAATACTATTTTTAGTTTTATTAACATCTCATCGTATCGTATTAGGTAAATATTTTAGATGATCTTAAACAACAAAGACCTAATATTATAAAGTAACGGTATTCTATAAACTAATTATACAAATATAATTATATAAATACAATCATTCATCTTAATTAATATAATTTATTATTAAAATTTATTCATTTTGTAAATGATTTCAAAGTTTTTCATGATATTATCAATGACCCTACTCTTTACTAATTTGATTATAATTACATGCCTTCATTTTGTTTTTTCTTTTCTTTTCTTTCTCTTTCTAACCTTCCCACTCTTGAATATGGAAATTAATTAGGAATGGGTTTCTGAGCCGTGCTGTGACTTGTAAGGTTTCATTAGATTTCATTTAATGTGTGTTTTATTCATTGTTGAATCCTGAATTATTTAAGAATGATTGCTATTATAATTGATTTCGAATATATAAGTATTGGATTTTTATTTTTATTTTTAGTTTTTAAAAATATTTTTAATAATCAAATATAATTAAATTAATTTACAAAAATTTCATCACTATCATGCCAACAAAAGAGAACTGCACAAAGAGAGTGGAGAAGAGAACGAGAATATAAAGGATGGAGAGAGAAAATGTGCGAGTTGATTTTTTTAATATATTTCAATAAATATAAATTTTAAATATAATTACTCAAATCATTTATGCAAGAAATTATAATGAAATTTGAAAAGCTATTGCTTGAAATTACCGTTTTGTCCTGTAGGCGTTAGATCTAACAGAAATTTGGTAACAGTAGAGTCATACGTGGCATTACAAAAAACGTTAAAGCCGTCTGTAATTTAAAACAAATTGATTAAATGGATGGTGGGATTATTTTACAAATTATAAAATACAAATGAATTATAATATCTTATACAAATAAAGTATCATTTTGAGGTGCATATAATCTCACTCATTTATTTTTTACATATTTAAATCTTCCTTCACTTGTAGCACTTGTAAACTAAATACAACGAACATGAACGAAATCTGATTGATGATAGAGTTTGAATAAATTTTTATATATCAAAAAGTTTACTCTTTCAGGTTATGAAAAGCTATTTGTTGGTAAAGTTTAATTACCTAGAAATGAATTGTTTTTAACTTATTCTAAGTTATTTTTAAGAGAATTCAAAACACCCCAAATTTAAATAGGGACAGCAAAAATGATTATGCCCCTAAAAAATTGCATATGTGATTCTCTGAGGGTGTCGAACGTATAGAATACTGCTTAACACACCTGTTGAACAATTCCGATGCACCTGGTTGACGTTTTGAGATGTCGTTAAGGAATATAACATGCAATTTTTTTAAAAAATAATTATTTATCAAAAAAGTCTCTAATTTAAGAGATTTTTCAATTTTCCCTTTTTAGGGGAAGGTGACTATTGTTCGAGGATGATGGTGAGTTGGGTTGGGAAATAGACTTAACTTTGATACCCAAATTAGAGTGCTTGCTGGGTCACAAAATGAATACATTATAGTCCTCGTGTTGAGAAGATGTTGGCATTTGATGTTGCATTACATTGCTCTGCAAATCCAACAGTTGGTTTAGCTCGATTGACAGCCGAACGGATGAGCAGTTGTTATACAAACAACTTCAGATATGGATTTATATTTTTATGAACAAAATAATTACTTGAATTGAGCTAAACTAAATTTGCTTTCTATCGAGATAGGTGAAGTTCCAGAGATGCGCATAACTTTGCTTCACAATAATATCACAAAAATCACCAGAGTTGATGAATCTTCAAAAGGAATTAATGACGACGCCTGTAAGAAGAAATGAATGTTCTTCTAACTGAGGATGAATTAATGTGACTTGTTTGTTATCTTATCTTTCCTCCCAGCGAGAATCATAGAAATCTGGAGGCCTCTACTAAATGCTTGGTTGAAGAGCAGGCGAGTCTGGAACTCTGATACAAATGGGAACCACGACAAAACAGCGATAGGTGTAAAAATTACCAGGCCCATAATGTACTCGTACGCTCGAGCTAGCTCTTTTATTGATTCCCATAATCCTAACCACTTGAACAAACCCCTGCTTACTTGCCCAATCTTCGAAGGACAAAACAAAAGAAAAATGTTAGTGAGCATTGCAATTAATTGGCTACACATATCCACCCAAAAGATGTATCTTATCTTGCAAAAAATTCTCGTAGCATGTGAGATTAAGATATAATCTGTCTGTCTTCAAGTTTCAGACAAGAAATAACAAAGATATTATGGAGTTGCGACATCATACTTTTCTAGTTTGAAGATTTCAACAGATGAGGATATGCAGTGTAGAAAAAATTACAAAGTATGGTTAGAGAGTGAACAGAAGTGTTTCAGCAGGAAGATAGAAGTAATCCGGAAAAAAAAAAAATTGATATCTATCTTAAGTAAGCAAACATCAAAGTTATTTTTTCCCAAGGTTGGGATGAAGTTTAAACTTACCAGAATAAGGGCCCAACCAGTCGGCAGGAAAGCAAGCATGCAAGCAAATAAATCCGATATGGTGAGGCCACATACTACAAACAAGACAGTCATGACTGACATGAAACCGAGGAATAAAAGTGCCTTGAGAATCCGGAACATCAGCTGGAAGTCTGTACTAAATTTCCGTCTACCCATTGATACCATCTAATAGCAACACAAGAAACAAAAAAGCAAGAAAACCATGAATTAATAGGCATGCTTCGATGACAACATGTTAGCAGAGGGTTTGTACATAATCGGTTGCAAGTACGAACAAAGCATTTCAGCTCTTTTAGAACACATTTACTTTAAATCCGAGGAATAGTTTAAAAGGTTGCTTTAAATCTACTAAGGACCATAATTTCCTCGCTAATATAAGATTCATTGCGTACCTTCAAAACTAGAAGTACAGCAACCAGAACCACCCAAGAGAGTCCATAAACCTACAAAGAATTGAAGTACATAATAAAATATAGCAAATATGTGTCGTAAATCTAAATAATTAATGGACCATTAATCAAATTATATTTTATTGAATTAAAGAAACTATACCAGCAAACTCTTGCTGTGATGAGCTATGTCAAGGTGGTAGACAATCCCGTACTGGAATATGAAGAAGCGAAATACAAGAACAATTTCAAGAATCCTTCCTCTTATATTTGTGTGTTTAAGATGTTCCTGTTCACTATCCCACCATGATTCCCAACTTCTATCAGGCGGGATCCCAATACCCCCACGATTGCCCATCCACCTCTTCCAATCTGTCCAATCATCTACTGTTTTTTGCCAGTCAAAACCAGATGGATTGAAAACAAAAGGAGCAAACAACCAGGAGCCAACGAGGAACCACATGGAGAATGTGATAAACCAGTAAAGACTTGAACTGCGATATGATTCCCCATACACTTCATACAAGACCAATAGTATGACCAGCTCCAGTCCCTTCACAAAGTGACTTCGGGAGTAAAACCTGTAGTTCTCAGCAAACTTTGCATGAAAAACAACAAATCCACGACCAGTAGCTCGATATTTAGAACCTCCATGCAAGATTGTTCTGCCAAAATAGTGTGCTTTTGTTCCTAGCTGGAATGTGAAGAATACAGATGCCAGCTGCAGCTGCATAATGATAAAATCACCCAGAGCAGTGCGGAACCCTTTTTCAAGGCCAATCTCCATAACCATTGGAAGCACCAGTAACAATCCAAGCTGAAAGACAGACTGGGTAGCCAAAGCTTGTTCAAGGGCCTTGCTTTGATGTATGGCTGGACTCTCAAGAATCTCTCTTTCCAATCCACTCATAACCATGAATAAACGTCCATATAAGAACACATATACAATAAGCACGGTAACCTGAAAAAACATAACATCAAAAATAAGCTCTGAACATAAATGATAGCACACTTGTACACTCTTTATTCAAACTCATTCATACAAAATGATAACATGAAGTATTCGGAATAAAGATTAATGATATGACACTCATAGAATAGCGTCACATCAGTTTATATGCAAATGCATGTAAAATAAATTTGAAAATGTAACATTACTCCTTGAGCACATACTCAAGTGCAAAGAATTTTAAATAATATTGCTAACAAAACATATTTAAAGTAACAAAAACCAGCCTGGTTATGTACCAGTAGGATAGAATAAGAGAAACAAAGAAAGGGCAATAGCCTATAAGAGTATGAAATCAGGGAAAATGAGAGTGAAAGTGAAAGAAAAAGCGTGAGTTAAGAAAGGAAACTATAAAAGCAAATCAGTATGTTTAACATACCATGCTACTAAAATAGAATCCAACCGTTGTGAAGTAAAATGAAAGCATTCTATAGAAGTCAAATCGGCGTCCAAGCCGATAAACATCACGACTAAGTGTCTGCTCTCCATTTCCATTTGCAACCTTTGCCTCAAATGATGATATCTGATTCATCCCCACATCACGCCCCTTGCCTACTTGGATATATTCATGATGCGTTATATAGCCCCCACGCAAAGTTGAATTGTATCCTGAAGATTTAACACAATTAGGCATCATATTAAATAACTAAGTTGCTAGTGTATTCAGATGAAGTAGAGATTACCTGCGAATATATCCTCACTTAAGTTGATTATCTTTGAAGCTTTGCTGATGCCACCCCTTGTTATGTGGAAGATTCGATCAAATATATCAGGATGACCATAATGAAACCGTACCCTGGAAAGTAATTATAAAACATTTAATAGAACTCGAATAGTAATAAGATAGATGTAAGTCAGTTAGTACCAAAACTCTAAGATAGACATAAAATCTACACTTCAACAATCATTGATGTCTTTGACAGTAAAATTAAAATAAGAGTAAAGATGGAAGATTGTCATCAATGACAAAGCAACACCAACAACAAAGCACAAAAATGCAAATTTCTTAACATATAACAACTAGGGAAGTTCTTTTCAATCATATTGTTTGACTTGATGAATAATTGAGAGCATATGATATAAATATGCTGTTTCCTATGAGGTTGAACAGGTTGCATGAAATCCCCTTCATGGCTATGGTGATTGCCTAATGTTCAGAAAATTAGTAATATTAGAAATTAGAAGTGTTGTTTAAGGGTCATAGGGTTACCAAAAGAGTCAGGTATGAAATGGTCAAGGTTTAGAGGCAAAGAAGTCTAGGATAGAATTTTAGACAGTAGACACAAGGTAAACAGAACAAACACGTATATATTGCTTTTATTCATACCAATGCTGTAACTGATAAAATCTGACCCTCCTCTCTCTCCTCTTACCACCCCACCCCCCCAACACAGCCCCCACCCCACCGACCCCCCTTTCTTTTGCATCATTGCATAAGCTTCACATTTATTTCAATGCTGTCTTATTGTAGGTACTGTGGAGTACATTTTTAATGATGAGATACTAATCCTAATAACTTTAGTTGTTCCTTATCTTTTTTATTTTTTGATAAGAAACAAAAAGTTGAATTGATAATTAATCAAAAGAAAATACAAATGTGGACAAGGAGACCACATCAAGAGAGAGTGACGGGAGAGGCCTCCATCCTAAACAATGAAATCCCAAATCAACTATAAAAAACTACAAAAACCCAGCTCCTCCCTGGGAGAGAAGGATTACAAACAGAAAAGATTAAGCTAGCACAACTTCCCAATTAAGATGAACAAAGAAAAAAGAAGTATCATGAAAATCCTTTGAAACCGAAGCCCAAAGGGACGCATAAAGTTGAACTTTTTCCCATAAACTATCACGTCTATTCTCTTTCTCCTTCAAAAATTCAACTAATTCTTTCTTGCCAAAGAACCCAAAAGAGAGCCAAGACAGCAAAATTCCATAAAATCTTGGCATTCTTTCCTTTTCCAAAAGTGTAGATACCTTCCATAAGCACTTTGTCACAAGAACCTGGATGAAGATATCCAAATATCTTCCCAAAAACGAAAATCCTTTCCATTTACCACGGATAAAGAAATGTGAGACAGGAAGGATGGATTTCTTTTTTTCCACATCTCTAAATTTTAACTGATATTTAGTTGCAATGCTAGCGATATAAGAGGAATTTAATCTTAGGGTAATGATTTTACTCTTATACAAAGTAGGTTGACCAATAACATGGAATGAAAAATGTAGTTTCATTTTCTTTGAAGCTTGATAATTTCTTTCTTCTATATATATTGCTATAAAAGAATATATAAAATAAAATAAAAACATTTTAAGGCTTGCTTTGTTGTAGCAATATTGTTTTGTTATCCTTTTTACTTTAAAGGGAATAACATTAAATTAGTGCCATATCTAATTGGAGTTCAAAAGGAAAGATTTGAATCAGAGTATATATTGTTGATTGGTTTGGCTTTACATTTTGCTGTTATGCTCGGAATAAATGTTCAATACTCCAAAGATCAAACAAATTTCTCTACTGTACTTCAATGATGCTTAATATATAGGATGAGATACTTTAATTTAAATTTTGTAACTTATAATTACATTTAATTTTTTAATCATTTATCCACTATCTAATGATTGATATAGCTAATAAGTTGTCAACATTAAATACAGTTTTTTAACTTCTACATCTCAACCATCGATTAGGTGAGATGAGTAGTCATAAATTTAAGTCTATTTTATACACACACACTGAAAAGGGTAGGTAAATCATGTTTTGGGGTTTATGAAAAGTAAAATTGCTAAAGGCATTTAGTTGGACATTGGGAAGACTAAGAGAAAGGCAGCTAAGAAATAATCCCGTAAATCTTGCAAATTTATTTTTGAAATAAAATGAAAATGAAAAACTGAATTTTATACCTTCAAGATTAGAAGCCATTTTTGCTATCATGTTGCAGAATCAGTTTTCAAACGAATGAAAAAAACAATGGAAGAAATGTCTCTCGTGCTAATAATTTGGGGAATAGAAGAAAAGTTGTCTATTTTGAAAATCATTTTTTTCAAACCACCAAAAAGGTCTTTGAGTTTAACATTAGTTTTTGGAGAATGAAATTTTGTGTGGGTAACAGAATGTTGCTAGCCTGGCATGGGTAATGTTGCTAATCCAACAAGTAGGGGTACACAAAACCCGACCCGACTTAACCCGATGATGGGTTTCTGAAGCATCTAACCCGAGATATAACCCGAATGGTCGAGTCGGTCGGGTCCACTCGACACTTACATGTCGAGTCGTGTCGGATTCACAACCGACACTCGATATCAGATAATTTTCAAAGAAATCAAGTGTCGGTTGTGAATCCGAAACGACTCGACACTCGACACTTACATGTCGAGTCATGTCGGATTCACAATCCTCGACACTTATATGTCGAGTCGTGTCGGAATCACAATCGACACTCGATATCAGACTATTTTCGAATACATCGAGTGTCGGATGCATCATCCGACACTCGACACTATCTATTCAACATGTATCCGACACGACTCGACATGTCGAGTAGATAGTGTCGAGCATCCGACACTCGATGTCTTCGAAAATAGTCTGATATCGAGTGTCGGTTGTGAATCCGACACGACTTAATATGTACGTGTCAAGTGTCGAGTCGTTTCGGATTCACAACCGACATTTCGGATTCACAACCGACACTCGATATCAATCTATTTTCGAAGACATCGAGTGTCGGATTCATCATCCGACACTCGATACTTACATGTCGAGTCGTGTCGAGCGCTATCGAACTCGTCGAATTTTGTCGACTGATTTGACAAGTTTTTGGCCTTTTTGATCGAGTCGGGTTATATCGAGTTACATGAATTAAACCCGATCTCAAACCCGATTGCACAAAATCCAAATTTTAAAACCCGATTTCGGATTTTTTTTTTAATTACCCTGACCCGCTTGTAACCCGACCAACCCGACAAAACCCGATCGGGTCCGGTCAGGTAGGGTAATTTTGAACACCCTACCAACAAGCTAAAAACCAACATAAGAAAGATCCAATGGTGGATGAATAGTTGACCATTGGGAGATCCAACGCTCATTGCTGCCCCAACTGGCAATGTTAACAGGTCAAAAGCATGGTATTTCCATTTTTTTTTCCAATACTTTATTTTACCAAAGGCCTTTTTTATTAACTAAATCTATTTTTATATTTAAAAAAAGAAAACAGGTTTGGAAAAATGATACGAAGCACCGTAAGTTCTCAAGAAATTAGAAAACTTTCTTTATGTTCTGCACATTTGTTTATGATTAAGGGTAGAATGGGAGTATCAGGTAAAAAAAAAAAAATTTGGGACTTCTGCTCTAGTTCTTGGGTTTCAATTTGTTCTCTTGATTAAAAGAATTCAATTTCCAAGCTTTGAAAACAAACAATTATCTGGCTTTCAGGTTATACAACCAAACATTGCCAGGTACCCAGAAATTGACTCAACAAAAGCACCCTTTATGTGAGGTCATAATGAGGAAAAAGAAAAGGATTAAAAAGATAAAATAAAATAAAATAAATTACAAAGAGAACACAAAGTCTCACTGCCAAAAGATGAAGTACAACGTAAATATTATGATGCATCACATTTAAGGGAAAAAAGGGCACTCATTTAAAATGAAATCATGCCTACCTCAAAGGATTGGCCAAAATTCGTTGGCCAATAGTGACAAAACTAGTCTCCTGATTGGACATGAACCAAGCAAGTGATGAAACACTGTAAAATAGAAGCAAAGAAAAATCAAAAAAATACAGATGCCAAGATTTTGCATAATATTTAAGCCCTATACTTGTTTCAAGCCCAGTGACACATGAAATCAAAGTCAAAATATGTGTGTGTGTGTTTGTGTTAGGCTACAGTAAAAATATGTTCCCATAGACCCAACATTGTAGGTCATTTCTGCGTAGAAGAGAACCAGTGACGACAGTCACAAGATCAGATTCAATGATATGCGTGCGTTAGGCTGACCACCAAGAAAAAATATGCTTAGACCTGTTAGAAATTTATATGCAAGTTTTAGATTATAATAATTCTATTTTAGGTGGTGAATATATGTATTGATTATGAGTGATTTTATTTCCTAGTTTATTTTGATTCTTCTACTATATATATGTAAGTCTTCACATATCAATAATATATAACAACTTTCACCTTCTTTTTCATATCTATTTTTTCTTTCTTTTCTCTCTTTAACAAAACCCAATATTTTAGGTTCTTTCAGCCAAGAAACCAATGACAACAATCACAAGATCAGATTCAATTTATATTTATGCATGTTATGCTGACCTGCCAGTAAAAATATGCTCCCTTAGACCCAATATTGTAGGTTGTCTGCGCCCAGAGGAACTTAAGAATTCCTTTAATACATTTCTCATTTTGAAAGCCTCCTCAAAGTAATTATCCTGAACAAGTACACAAGAACGCACTGAACCACTTCATAATAAATATATTCAAAAGAAGGAAGCAGGAAAAGGGAAGCTACCTGGTTCATGTCTATGGTCTGCAGGGCTTCTCCACGAGTAAAAATAATGGCATGATTTTGATTTTCAGGTTTTCCTTCACCTATATCTACTGGACGCCCTGGAAGCTTGATCCTATATATCTCCTATTGATTGAAGCAATAAAAAAAGGATGTTAAATGCAATTTGTGAGAAGAGATTCAAAAAGAAAACAGAAATACTAACATTGACATTCCCAAATCAAGATATTTATATACTGTACTGAGATTAACATTTCTTTCCATATGTATATATAGTGGCTATAACCCCTTAGGCCGTGGGCATGTCCCAATATTGATGCACCCAATGGGAGTTGAAACTTAGACCCAATGCTTTTCAAGTACTAGAGCCAAACTACTTTACCATTGAGCCAACTCTTTGGATTTAATTTCACCTTGTACCAGTTCCCAATAAATTTAAGAATCAAGGAAAAAGATCTTTTTCATCTTTTTATTTGTAATGAAGAAATTAGCTAAAACATCATAACTAGATGGTTTTAAAAGGATTGTTTCTTAAAGCATTAATAATTGCACAACCCTAAGTTCAACTAAAAAAATAAAAATAAAAATCTCTCGAAGTATCCATAGACTTTAGAAAGAAATGTGATATAATTTGAAAGATACATAATTTCAATCTCTTTCTCTCTGTCTAACATGAGAAATAACACAGATAATCATAAACAAAGACCTAATATCACACATTATCCTAACATTTTTCATAATGTGAACCCTGAACCTATTGTTAGCAAAACTTATTAAAGTTAATAACAACAGAGTAAATTAGTGATTTAAATTATTGAACAATGATTGAAATGCATAAATACTTAGGACTCACACTATAGCTTTGGATATCTTCCATATTAAGTTAAAGCTCAAGATCATTTTGCTAAATACTTAAAACCCAAAAAAGACATCTATTATTATAACATCAATTTAATAAAGTTACATCATTCATCTATGTTTATTTGTGCTATAAATATTAAATTATAATGATTAAATTATAGTAGTTTAATATTAAGTTCATGTTGTTCATATTATTTATATAAGTTAAATGTTAACTTTAATTTTGTTATCATTATTATATTAAGTTAATCCGTAATGTTCTTTTCTTTAAGTTTATAAGGTTTTACAAGTTTGATTTTAATTTTATTGCAGGTTAATTGATATCTACTTGATATTCTATTGACATGTTTTTAGTAATATATATTATAGTGTTCCGCATTGAAATTTTCTTGGATTGTAAAGTTATTTCTAATTTTATGTTTTTAATATGTTTTTAGCCACATGAGTTAAAAAAATATTTAATTTAGTTAATGAATGATATTATGATAATATATTAAAAATTAAAATAAATAGATAGTCAATATCAAATATGCATTATTAATTTTGGTATGAATAGAAGTGAGTAAATGTTATCACATTGCTTATTAAAATATATTTTTTCTCTTATATCATTTCTAATTAATTTTAATTTAATTATAATAGACAAAATATTAAATTTAAGTTTGTAAATTTACCATATTCCAGAGCTATATATGAAATTTATTCATTAATCAATATCAATGGTAAAGTAATTAATTTTATAAAAAGACAAAATAAGGGTACTAAGGTGATTTAATCGCTCTTGTATGTGTTAGACATCAATTTTAATGGAATTCGCTAACGACGAGGTTACGCCATCATGGTTCATATTATGAAAAATAGGTTATTTGTAATATTTATCCTATTAATATTTCTAGCATTGACTCAAAACAAGAATCAAACCTTAGACCTAAAGCTTCTTAAGCAATAACTAAAGTGACTACCAATAAATCAACCCTTAAAGAGTTAATTCCAGCTTGTGCTAGTTCCCAATAAATTTGAAAACCAAGGAAAAAGACTTCCATTCTTTTATTTCTGATGAACAAATTATTTAACACATCATAACTAGATGGTTTTGGAAGGATTGTATGGTAAATGCGCATAAATTCATACCAAACAAATAATTATTCTTTAATACCTCATCCAATTTATCGCCTCCCTTCAAAAGAACAGAGTAATAAAACTTCTCAGATTTTCCACTCACTGTCTCCTCCCTTTCATCTATATAAGCAACACGCAAGGATGGATTCCTGCATTGTGTTTTATGTCATTAAGATGTCATCAACATTTAAATTCACAGGGTGAACTATGACAGTCCATTAAACTATCTCAACTTACTGTAACATGAGGTTCAGGATGTTATTGTAACAACTCCTATCTCTTACATCACCAACTTTCTGAGCACCATAGACCTGACAAGAAACAACATAGGTAAACTTCATATCGGCCAAAGCTTGTGCGAAAGCCTTCTCCCTTTCCTCAACCAAGTCAAAGGTCCAATAGCCACCAAGATCTGCTACGAAACAACGGAATAGTTTATTAATAATATAATTTCATTTGTCATGTTAACAACTTAAAAAAAATATTGAAAAAACAGAATATTTTGATTTAGAACTGTAATCTAATATCCGTGACAGTAATTACAAACCATTTTCTTCTGCATATTCGAGGAAGCATTGCAGTTCTAGAGCCTTTCTATAGTTCATCATCCCTCTCACTGATAAAAAATGGATTGCACATATGAAATAGCTCAAAGTAAATATATATATAAAGCTATTAAAGATGGACAGCAGAATTTGTTATCATCCAGACCAGACCCGACCTGTTCTAGAAAGTGTCTGCCCTCTGTAAGATACCCACTGACGAGTCTGCTCATTTCTACTTTCTTCAGAAAGACCATTGATACGACTCTGGAAATTGGCCCACTCATCTGCATGCAGACATAAGGTTATTCGGAAAGTTGTTACCAACCGAAACAATAAAAAGCATACAGCAGCTGTGGACCTCAAACTCACCAGGATATATTCTCTGTAGGTAAAACAGAATTGATATTCCATCCTCATTTTCCTTATTAAGTTCGTCCATAGAATATAGAACATCTTCTTTGTAATAAGGTGTCAAAACACTATACCATGAATCAAAAAAAAAAAAAAAATTGTTAAAATAGAGCATTAAAAGCCTTCCATTTTTCCAAAGACAACGAGAGCAAGCAAAAGTTTCATTTAAATGCAGACTAAGAACCACAGATGTCATAAAAAAGGTAACTAGAAGGAGAAGAAAACTTTGAATTCAAGTTCTTATCAATCCATTGCACCTGATAGAGTTGCAGCAACTAGTCACTAACAGCAGACCTATGGTTCATCTCTATTGTATCTCAGGTTTCCAACGTACTAAGAAAAATCTTTTTGCTTTTTTCCCCAAAATATTATAACAAAAATATAAGGAGTTAACAACGCTGTGAACTTTAAAAATGATTATTTTACTTTTCTGTTAGATGACCTACAAAATTTTGGGGAAAATGATCTCTATCTACAATTACTTACCTGAAGGAGATAATGTCACGAACTTTTGGAGCACTCGGCATATTCATAAATAAGGAGTTTGCAAAGAAAGTGATACGGCGGCGAGCATCCAAATTTGTTGGCACATTTATGGCAGATTCTTTGACAGTCAAAAGTAAACAGAGCCTGGTAACCTACAGAAAATGTAAAATCGAGTAAGAACAAAGGAGCTCAATGTAAATTTGTTGACATGATAATTTTAAATGAGTAAGTAACAGCCAAGAGTGCCTTCTCCTTCCAAGATTTGTTCTCTGTAAGCCTTATATTTAACTTTTCAAATCTCTGTTCTTTCCTGTCACCCTCCCTATACAAACTGCTTGAGTGAGCTCTTGCAAGGATTCTACAGAAAGAAGTAAAAATTATGGCATATATTAGTAATGAAGGCTCAGCTATGACAAAAATACAAAAGAAAAAGCTTGCACTCCTAAGAGGTTTGTTTTTGTCAGCACTCACTCATTGCCATTCACCATAACATCCTGAGTGATAATTTCCATAATATCCTGGAGGACATTGATTATCTGCGACTTGTACACGTCAACACTTTCATAATCAGTTGATTGCTGTCACAAAAAGAAAAAACAATGAGTACCGAGAGCTGAAAACATAAAATGTAGACCATTTCCACGCCGTAATTGCTGAGGAAAGTTAAAAACTAAGGGAACTCAAAGGAGATATATTACCAAGACTTTTAGAAACTTCTCCAACTTGTCACTGAGTGAAGGCATCCCAGCCATGCGAAATTCACTCAAAAACCTACGCTGTTGTATACTAATGTCAACTTCATAACAAATCTGCCTCACAATCCTGTTTCATAAAAGGGAAAGGGAAGTAGATTAAAATTACAGGAAAAGAGTTCCTTTTTTTTTTTTTTTCTGTTATTGACAAAGTATTTAAATGGCCAGAAGGCTTTTAAGATTATTTTCGCAATCGCGAGCTGGAAATATGGATAATTTAGCTTTACATCCTATCAGCATCATCTTCAAGAAGGCCATAGATTATATCCCGTAGTGTCTCATAACACTCAATTATTGCTGAATGCATATAATTATCATTCTTTATCTTCTTAAACAAGTCAACATCATCTTTCCCTCTGAAATCCTTTGCCATGTCTAACGCAATTGGGATCTGAAATACATTAAAAACAAGAAAATAAGTTGGAAAATCAATTAAATAACGAAAAAGATATTTATTAATGATAATAACAATTACATGAACACTTTTCAAAAATTTACCTTACTGGCAAGCAGAAAAGGTGGCCACTGTACAACAGAGATATCGGCTGAGGAATATGGCACAAGCAACAGGTCTCTTTCACTAGAGAATAAGAAATCAAAGAAAATATTAGAAACTTGTGAATATGCATTTGATAAAAAGCAAACTTCTTAAGCAAGATGCAGTCCTAACTGATCACTGAGAAGATCCTCTTGTCGCATGGATTTTATGAACTCATTCCACACCTGAGAAAAATTTAGAATAGCCTTGCGATGTAGCCCTTCGTCCTGCCATGATTAAGCATTTACTTTAGCCAAGACACAGAAGATCAACAAAGATGCACACAGACACACACACACACACATATAGAAACAGGGCAAAATTTCATTGATAAAAATAAAACATCAAAGATCATCTGAACTGGAAATCCACAACAAAAGAAAAGAGCAGAAGAACCGGAAAAAACATATCTGAAAAAGAAAATCGAAACACAACTTCCCAATCCCCCTAAATAAAGAAAAAATAAATCCCTTGGCATTGTTTTGTAATTAAAACCCACAAAGACTCGAGGACATGAATCTTAATCACTAAAAGGTTGCCATATATACATTAGATGCATATAATTTCTATAATAGTAACAATATTCATAGCAAAATAATGGTAATAATATTATATATATGACTGGATATATATACCCCTATAATAGGAACAGACATCCCATACATGCAAACGGTATTTCTAACCCCTTCACCACAGGATAAGAGTGTGAGAAATAGAGATGTGGCTTCCAATAATCACTATTCACTGACACTGATACCAGAAATGCTAGCTCTCTGATAAGCATCAGTGGGTATTGAATTAAGTTTTCAATGTCATCTTCTATTTTATTGACTTCTATTTATATTTTATATTCCTTCCTACTTGTTCTTCTGCTTCCTTATTATTCATTTATGATAATATTTTTATTGTTTTAAAAAAATCTAGCTTGATGGTTATAATCAGTCTCATCCATTCAGTATCAAAACACAAGATTGGAGACTTAAGTACCCATTAATCATATGATACGCTAACCAGCATCCCAAATTCAGAATGAATTGCCCCCTTTTCTTTTTAGAATGGAACTCATTCAACATTTAAAATCAATTGAAAGGCAGAAAATTAAGCACAATAACAAAAAGATCCACAAATTTTTATTCTATCGATAAGAACGCACATATATTGATAGATCAATAAAAAAACAGAATTACCATGTGTTTTCCTTTCTCTGCTGCCTGTGGCACAAGACGGTCACCAAAAGCTGCAGGTACAGCCTCAAATCTGGACCGCAACATTCCAAGAGTCCGTATCTAAGAAATGAAAATTGTTCAAATCAATAATCAGGAGAAATACCAAAATAGCCTAGCACAGAAATCTTTGTATGATGGAGCAAGAAAGATAACTGAAGCTTATGTATATTAAGTTCACACATGGGTTTCATAGGATCACCAAATATTATAAAGCACCAGTACTTATATGGGAAAATTTAGTCACCAACCTCACCCAAATGACTTAGTGCTCCATGAATTCCTCCAAAAAGAGTTGAATATATAGCATACCAAATTTGAGGATCCATAAAATAAACCTGCATGCCCATAAAACTTATTACAATGGTTAAAACAACATCAACATATCTTAATAAACTAAATGTGAGAAAGAAAAAACGGTATTAAGTATGTCATTCCCAAATGTTCACTTATGGTCCACTTACCAGGACGATTGGAGCCCAAATTGCAATCACAACTCCAATATTATGGCTTACTGTAGCAAAATTTCAGAATCTCATAGATGCATTAGCCAAACATAAAAAGAAAGTGGAAACGGTTAAAACGAATTTTCTTTGAAAAAAGGGGTGAATCTTACCTTTTGGAAAAAATTCATGCCACTCGTAGTTATCAATAGGCATCTTCATGATCAGCTTTGTTGGTTCAACTAGTGGCAGTATCTATTAAAAGTTTACTTAAATTATTGCTTAGGAATTTCTTAGTAAGAATTGCTTTACATAAATTGTAACACATGTTAGCACAGAATCAGTTTTGCATGTTCGTCCTGATCAAAAGTTATAGGCGTGGCATGAATTTGGGCAGAAAAGCATATATAGTTGTTGGGCAGCAAAAGGAATTTCAACAGTGTGTATTAAGTTTTATAACATAATGAGCAATATAGAGAAGGTTTTTCAATCTTTGACATATTGATTGGACAAAAAATTTATTTAATGCTTATGAACACTTTCTTAAGGCTCCTGGTAAAATGTAATTACACGTGTTAAGGTAGTTTTTCATTATAAAAATACTTTAGAACAAGACCTTGTATTTTCAGGTCCTTGTTTACTGCTGGAGTACTATTGCAACAAACGCCTAAAGTTTGGGTTCCAGCAGCAAGCAAAGAAACCACCACATAATTACAAGGTTCGGCTTTTGAACCAAGCCCATTTCACTATGCAGCAGAAGAATGAAAGATGACTGCGAACAGTTTGAGAGAAAATGTATTATTAAGTGAATGTAAGGTTCTAAGTATTCAAATATTAGTTTTCAAGATATGGTTGCAAAGATTGCATAATAAACAGTTAGAAGATTTTATAGACAAAGAATAAGAATCAAGAAAGCGGGCACAAGTGAAGAACAATTAATTGGGAGAAGACTGACAAACTGAACATCCAAACCACAGGCAATTTACCACTGCAAATGCAGAAGTACTTTCCCCTATCATTCTCCTTCCCATCAGCTTACCTTGTTATCACCTATTTGATAAAATTGTAATTTCATTCTAGCTGTTTGTGCTAGGAGTTGTGCCATTTAATTTCATAAGTTTCTTTCCATTTCACAAATCTATCATGACTAGCGCGCAATCACTATATAATAACTATAATCCTCTCTCCTCCTCCCTCCACCTCTCTTCTTAATTTCATGATCAGTTCTTCCCATTGCTTGGACATAATTAATAAAATAAAAATGTTGCCTCCCATCTTAATTTCATTTTTTACACTTACCTAAGTTGAGACGATAGAGCTGTTTGAAAAATAAGTGGCACTGGTTTACAAAGAAGAGGGAATGCATTGGATTACAAATCCTTCCCTCTATATTTAATTTGAATCTCAAAAAACAAACTTATAATTTAGTTTAAATATATGCTTTTCAAACTGTATATTAAACTAAATAAAATAATAGACTCCTAAAATAAGGTCTGTGCTTTAACAAAACAAAAGTTCTTCTAGGGTGTTGTGGCAGTTTATGATGGAGTTTGCAATGATCATGAACAGGAGTAGGAAGAACATGTGCTGCCTAGTTCACGAAAGAACGGAATGAGAATTTGTTTTTAACAAGTTTACCCTCGTTAAATTAAGAGATGGTGATTGTTTAGATTATAAGTGGGGTTCAAAAGCATCACTTCTATTTATATAGATTCTTATGCTTTGATAAAACTCATTAAAGGAAATCAAAAAGGAAGTTAACTGACAAAAAAATAAAAGAGACCAATTTAGACTCAAAAAAAGAAGAAAGAAGAAGGCATAACAAAAATTTCTCAAAATTCTAAACTTTACCGACTTAGCATATGCACCCGAAAGGTGCACAAGTTAAGGAAATAACAATTTCATCCCAGAGTACAAATATTTTTAACTCTTAAATTAAAAACAAAAGTACTAAAATCTTAGATTAATAGATTTGATCTCTAAAACCCTGCAAGTTTCAACCATTAACGTCACAAAAATCTAATGTGATAGAACCTTAATTGCCAAATTCAAATGCTATCCAAGGAATTTTATCATACCTGAATCCTGTATTGTATTAGGAAGATATAAATGACCAACTCAAGAATGTCATCTGCTTAATACATGGTCCTTATTGCTACCCCATGCATCACCCTTCACCTATTAAGATACACTTGTACTCGAAGTTGGAGTAGTCAAAAGTTCAACCTCTATTGGTATTTTAGCCACATTAAGGGGTTGCCTTCAATGAATACTGTTCCAGTAACCCTAGCTAATATTTCTTCATTTTCCATTCTATGTTGCATAGACCATTTTAATTTTGTTAGTGCCATGTAAGGTAGAATCTGATAAAGTTCTTTTGCCGAGAGGCAGCACCTCAAAAATTTGTCTATATACATAGGTATGTATGTGTGTGTGTGTGTGTGTGTACACACATACATATGTACATACCAATATATTTACATCAATATTTTCATGAATGCGTAATGACTATTCTTTTATGAGTCTAGAAATGTGTTTTCACTGATATTAGCAATACCGCTTATTAGATTCAGATAACTGATGAAGAAAAAGAAATCACCTCCACATAATAGCTGAATGCTAACTTGCTGATTAGCAGCATGATCCAAAATAATGTATACCTGGGTATATGAAAATCAATTCTGTTAATGGAGAACAACACATCCAAATCTAGCAGCATTAAGGAACTAGATCTTAAATTCCCAAAAACCCCTCAAGGAAATAGGGGGAAAATGATAACCAAGACCATCCTATTAACTTACTTGAGAAGAGAGAACATGCTCTCATGCATTCCTCTTCCTACATACAATTTTGGCTGCAAAATGGCAGAATATACAGGAAGCAAGGTCAGTCAATTTGGGGGGAAAAAAGGAAAGAAGGGAAACTATTAGCAACATCAAGAAATCAAAAAAGAACGTCAATAAAAATTACTTGTTCAAGATAATCTTACCTGAGCCCACCACATAAAAAAAGTGACGATACGCCAATTTGAACGCTCCATGGTTCTCCGTAAACATGGAAGACAAAACATAATAGCAGCCAATATATTGGGTATTAAATAAATTGCAACAGCATAATTATAAAATGACTGGCTTTGCCAATCCCCAATCCAGTTGCTAAAAAATTTCACAAGTCCAGTTGGATTCTGCACAGAACTGACATAACCAATTGGCAGAACCACCACCCACACAGCTGCTACCGCAAATTTTGCAATGTACCGCAATATCTGGGTAAATTTCAAACTTTTCCAGGCATTGAAACTGAGAATTATGTCCAGAGAAGCTGCCCAAAAGTTGGTAGAGAAGAAAGAAGGTCAGAAAAAAATGTCCAGTCTAATAAGTGCTTTTGAGACAGGATATCTCTGCAAAACTAGTAGCTGTTGCATTACCGATTAGCGACTCATTGAAGCTAAAAAATTGCTGAAAGCTATGCTCCATGGAGCCCGGTTTCATTTTTGTATGATTACAAACAGTGCTAAAATAGCTAAACAATTACATGAGAAAGAAATTCAAATCATTAATCACATCTCAGTCATACCTTGCAGAAAATTAAGAAAAGCTTGAGTAATGAAAATGCTCATTAAACTTCTAAACACATCATCATCAAAAATAGCAGCTAGCGATCCAGAAGATGTCCATGCAATAATGACCATAGCCTAAAACCATAGAAAGTACAAATTCAGTTAATTCTTACTAGGAATTGGCAAAAAGTAGTAAATATTCTAAGATAACGCAACCTGAAAAGCCATTATAAAGAATATCCACATTCGGTCAAAACTTCTATAAAGGTGCCAAAATGTGCGGGCTTCGACAAAATTAGTTTTTGGCTTCCGCTTTCCAAGAGCTTGGTTAGGTCTCAGTCCCTGCAAACAAGCAAATAAACTTCAACAAATCATTGAATAAAGTATTTTAAAAAAAAAGGATAAACTTTAATAAGGAATTCACAATAAGCAGCAAGGGACTTAAAAAGGCTTCAAACAAATTGGGAGCAAGGAAAAATAAATTCAAAATACTGATATATCTATTAAAATAATTTCAAGTTAAAGATTGGTGAGTAACATAAACCTCCCTAGAGGTTTTGTGAAATAACAGAAAAATGTAAAGTTTGGGTAAAATAACAAAAACCTCCCTTAAACTGTGAGAAATGATTTTTGTTTTCCTATAAAATTTAAAAACAGAAAAAAAGCCTAAACCACCTGATACCATTTTAATTATCACCATCATTTTCTTACAACATATCTAGCTCTCAATGTACCATCATCTCTGTTTAATTTTGGACATCTCTTTAGGTTTCATTGTCTTCTGAATTCCGAGGAATTCCACCTTTCTTTGTTTATCACAATTGGGAAGCGGTTACTTTATAATGTCTGCTAAATTTTTTCTTCTTTTCTTGGCACGGTAGAGGTTGTCTTGATTGTTTCAGGTCTTTTTAGAATATCCTGAATGGGTTTTTGGTGATTCTAAGAAATACTTTTGCTTCTGTTTTTGTTACTGCTAAAGGACATCTTATTCTCTATCTTGTCAATATTTACATTTTAACTTAATAGAATTTTTTTTTCTTACCAAAAAATAATAATAACAACAATAGTAATAGTAATAATAATAACAATAATGATGACGACGACAATGACGATGACGATGACGATGACGATGACGACCACGATGAAGATGATGACGACAATGATAATAATAACTTCAGCTATACAAAAAGCAATCTAAACCTAATAAAGCATTTGGGTATAATAAATAAAAATAGCCTTTTTCCCTTGCTTCAGAAACACCCTATAAATTTATAATCTATTTTAAACCCTTTCATGTTTAAGGTAAATAATATCATCAAAAGCCTTAGTAATTAAGGTTCAAAGAGAGGCAACCAAATAAATCTTATCCTAAAGATAGTTGACTTGTTCCTCTCTTTGATCTCATATCTATTATTCCCTTCTTGTTAAATCGCCAAAATGTAGCTATTAAAGACACTTCCAAAGGAAAATAACCTTTTGCCTTCTCCAAGAGTAAGAATATTACCCATTCTAGATATTCAAAATATCCACAAATTAGGCCACAAAATAGATGCGATTAAGTAATGAAGAAATAGGTTATTTGTATCTCTTCCCTTTTCCCACAAATAACATACCATGTTGGAGAAAGACTTAGACTTTAGCGTTTCTTTCGAACTTCATGAGTGATTATTGCCTTCCTAATTATCTTGTATTGCCAAAAGTCAATGTTGAACAAAGTGATGGATGACTGTAGAATTAGGAAGAAAGGCTTCAGTAAAAATTGATATTAAGAATGCCTACAATCATGTGAATTGGAGCTTTCTTGATTTCGTTCTTAAAGATAGGGTTTTGGGCCTGTTAGCACTTTATATGGAAGTTTTAGATAATAACAATTATATTCTAAGTGGTGAATATATGTATTGATTGTAAGTGATTTTTATTTCGTATTTTAATTTGATTCCTCTATTATGTATATGCAAGTCTTCTTATATCAATATAAAACATTGAACAGGCCTTTTCAATCGATAATTCTTTATTTTCCCTCTCTTTCAACAGGCCTAAACGGAGGTAGTGGACTTTGGCCTAACTATCTATTAATTTTCTACCTTTATTAATAGGTGTTGAAAAGGAAATTTTGGAGCTTCAAGGACCTTAGACAAAGCAGTCCTCTTTCTCCCGTTTTATTCACTTAGGCGGTGAATGCTGTAAGCATATTGAGAGGATCTCAATTAATAGAAAGAACTTGATTGTTTCACATCCTCAATTTGCAAATTACATTATTTTGTTTTCCTCGGGTGATGAGATCAAAATGGAAAACCCTTTATTTTTGTAGTGGAGATTTTTAGTATGATTCACATCTAAAAGTCAATATGTTCAAACCTTAATAGCAAATATCAACTTTAAGAAGTAAATGAAAGTATCTTAGCAAGTAAATTCAGGTGTAATGTAAGAAGTTGGCCTCTAAAGGATCTTGGTTTTTATGATTCTAATGGTTAGGTTGAAAAAGATTAGGACATTAGAAGAAAACCATTCTTTCTCGTCAATGTAAACATACATTAACACAATCAGTCCTATGTAGTTTACCTACATATATCTTGTCCGCTATGAAAAATTCGTATAAGGGAATTAACAAATCATTAAAATGATGAAGGATTTCCACTGGGATGTTTTGGTGATAGGAAAAACATTCATCTAGAAAATTAAAGGCGCACTAGATCTTATGAAAAAGGATGCCTAGTAATGTGGGAAAAGAAATCAAGCTTTATTAGGCAAATGGCTTCAAATAAAGATTGCAATGGTGCTTGGTTAATAACTTTATCATCAAATTCATCAAATACTCTCTTCACATACTCTTTAATAATATCCTAACAAATTTGATAAAAAGATATGAAACTCCATCAGGCCATAAAGTAACTTATACTTTTAGTAATTTTATCACCTTCAAACTTCTCTGAGAGGAACCTGACTTCATTGAAGTCTCTTCTTGTACACCACTCTAGTCTATATAAAATTGTAGTCCAATTCCGAAACCTCATCCTAAACCAAGAACTATAAGGATCTTAGACCTTATTCACTAGCTGCCTTTACTTGAGAATGCACAATAATAAAGATTGAAAATTCTCTTAATAAGGATTCCTCCGCCTTGATTAACATCAAATTCCAAGGTACTACATGCCTCCAACCTAACCAACTAAAAGGGGTTACACTCAATTAAAATATCTACCTCTCCATAAAGTCTACATCACCCTCCTAGCAATCATTATCAAAACTGGTACACTAACTAATTATTGACAAAAAAGGTGAAGACATGAAGTATCATTAATATATGATCATGATAATACTTCAATCATAGAATTGTAAGAAAAAACTAAATTTAAGAACTTGATTTTCAAAGACCATTAACAAGTCTTCCATATGTTTTTCCCCTTTGCTATTACACTAATAACATCAGTAAAAGATATAAAATACTGATAAATAATAAGAACCTATTTGAGCAATAAAAATATTGAGAAACATATAATAGAGAGAGAGAGAGAAACAAAAAGATTTACCCCTCGTGGATTTGATTTTTCATCATGCACAAAAAAGTCCGCATTGAGGTTCATTGGCCACCCTAGCCTAAAACACCTTTCAGACCTAAAAATTTCATTTTTTGGAGGGAAGGGAAGGTGTTTCAGCTAATAATCATCTGATTTAATTGCAAAAACAGAAGTCACTATTCAGGAAGCTCACCAAAAGTACTCATTCAGATCATCATAATTTCTCCATCTTGAATGGCTTGCCGTGCCCCCTTTGTTTCTCTTAGCTTCCTTTTTCACAAATATAATCAACTTTTTGATAGGAAGTTGTAAGCATGGGAACAGATAATATTAGCGGTACACTAAAATAGTAGTTACCTTGTACAGAACCTGGTAGATAGGGGTTATAACAGTTCGCAAAAATGTTTCTTCATCAGGTGCAGGTGTTTGGTACGTGGCTCCGGTGACAGAGTGCACAGTGGCAAAAAGATGTTCATTAACCTCATTTGCCATCTTACACAATCAAATTAAAAAATAATAAATAAATAAGAGACAGTCATTTTCAATTAACAGAAGATAGTAAGATATCAGTTAAAATATAAAGAATAGAAAAGGATATATCTATAGGGGCAGGATTAAAGAGCCTCACGTATTTTACACAATTTTTCGACCATTAGATCCAAGCACTTTATATAGTTGAGATTAAATATAGTTTTCATAATTAATGCAGCCTGCAAATGACATATGAAAGATAATCTCAACAATTCAAATGCTTGGATCCAGTGGTCCAAAAGTTGTGTTAAAAACTTGCGTAAAATATGTGGGGCTTTCGAACCTACCCCATATAATTGTACCCAAAAAAAACATATCAACCATGGGCCATAAAGCATAAATTCTTCAGTTTCCCTAAGAAATTTAAAAGATTATTTTCATGGACCCAAAAAAAAAATATTATTGGCATTCAGCTCCAATAAGTATACAATTTTAACCACGCAAATAAGTGGTTGGAAATATAAGTGAAAGATTAAGGTCTTTGCAACACATAAGCAATCAACTAAACAAATGATTTAGGTACTATTGCCGTCATAGCTTTTTTAGAATGCAGAATTATCAACAACAAAATGCCACCTTTTCCAAAAATAAAGGGTATCAACGCCAACCTCAAACAATTTCCTCTTCTTGCTTTTAATTTTTAATTTTTTAATTTTTGTTGTCGTTTGGGAGGATAGTAGAAAATAAAACCTGTTGACACTTCATTATTGCTTACCTCAAACTTTACAAATCTGATTTTGACACTTCATTACTGCTTCTTTCTCACTAATGACAAGTCATCTATCAGTAACCATAATTAGGTTTGAAGAATCTATCACCATATATTCTCACTCCAGCCTACATTTTGTCTAGCCATTGTACCCCCTGCCCCCTTCCTTCCCCAACTATCAAATCTTGGATCCGCTCCAGGTTGTATCCTCATGTCACTACATTTTTTTTCCTTATATTTTCAGGAAATTCCATATCATTACTAGTACGAAACACGAACACATTATATTTAATTAATGCAGGTCTTTTGTTTCCAATAAAAATGATTTCACCAAAAAAATCACACACACACTCGCACGCACGCACATACATGTGCATGAACATAGGTAGTGGGACGATTTTGGCTGCCCAATTTTATAGTGGAAAAGGTAAGTCATAACTTCATTTAGGGGGCTAGAATAAATAACAGAAATAATTTCGTTACGGGTGCTAGAATGAGAGTATAATTATCATGAACCAGTGTATTTGTAACTCACTACATTTTCCTTTATATACATACCCAGTTTCTAATTTAAAAATAAATATATAAACAAGAGCTCGTAGAACAAGGACACACCACTTAAAAAAACCCACAAGGCAACAGAGAAAGATTTAAAAAATAAAGTAACACTATTTTTCCACGAAATTTATCCTGAATTCCATAGTCATATGTAAAGTGAAGTTAAATTACTATATCACTCTCCACATCATTCATGTTAATTATGCCAATCACTTGCCATCACTTACGGTGAAGACTTGAGATAACCTTTTGGGATGGATAGAGTTATTCAGAAGATGATTACAGAACAGCAACCATGAGTCACAGTTGAGTAAATTGAAAATGCCAGCATGTGCCTCATTTGGCAGGATAAACCCATGCAGATATATATTTCAGTCTACAATCATTTCTTCAATAAGAAACAAAGCAAAATGCAATGGTCCGATGAGTTTGTATTTCTATCTATCCTCTTTTCTGAATAAAATTTAAGAATTTATACACTAATGACTAATTATTTTATATTGTTCCTATTGAGAGAGAAAATCTATAATCATGAGATTATTGGCAAGACAAGCTAAGATAAAAAAAAGTCCCAAAAATCATAACAGAAAGTAATAACAATAATTATGAAACAGCCCTCATATTCAGATGAATGAAAATTCACCATAGCACACAAAAACTAACTTTCAAGAAATAATATTATAAAACTTGTAAGAAAAAGAATGGCATACAATAACTAAAAATCATCAATAGTGCTTCATTGATATTAAACGTACATTATGGAAGATGTAGCAAATGCATTCAGGCATAAACCGAATATTTGAAGCTTCACCCCAGATAAGAAGATAGAGCGCAATGTAGATAAGCTGAAGCTGCTGTGTGTCAAAACCCAGGGGGGTTCTGCAAAGAGAAAATAATCCACTGACTAGATTAAAAGTTCAAGTGCTGAGCTTCTTAGACAGTGTCAGAATTCCTAATATAGTTAGTAGTTTTAAGGTTTAAACTATTAACTAGAAAGCATCAATAATTTACCTAATGTTTGATTCACAACGCAAATAATTACACCATGACCGATAATTCTTGAAAATTCTTTCCATCAACTTCAGTATAGTATTACTACTCAGCTGCAATAAGCTTTTATCAATCTTCAATATATGATAACATAAGAATATAACCAAGTACAGCTTCTAAGCAAATTGGAAGAGAATACGATATCAAAAAGTATAAAGCAGCCCATGTAAATATTTACCTCATTATAGTTTACAAGATTCTTATTTCGTACATCCATATTGGCAAGAAGCAGTATTAGGTGCTCCCTCTGGTTTGCTACATTTCCTTTCTACAATTACCGCAAAGATTCAACAACAGAATGCCATCAGATGAAGTGATACATTTCTCATCAGAGATGCATTTAACATTTACGATACAATTATAATCACCCTTAAATCAAAAGAACATTGCTAAAGCCTGTCTAAAAGGAAAAAATATCCAAGAAGCTGACCTTGCATGCGTTAAGTGACATGATTCTACAAATGTAGTACATGGCTTTTGTCATAAATAGAAAAAGTTGTATGGTAATTTTCTGGCTTTACAAAGAATATGTCAAACAAGGTGACAGCATATTCACCCTAAAATTCCTGGTGGCCTCCGACATTTTTATAGAAGAATCTGTTTTAAGGTTTTGAAACCACACATCTGGATTTAGCACCAAAAAAAAGGTAAATAAATAGGTCTCCTCAGAAACATCAAGGCTCCATTCATTTATATGAGATCCGTTTTAATGGTATTCATATTGTCAGGTTCAAGCAATGAGTTTTCAAAATAAGAGATCTGTGACCAAGATGCAAAAGCTGGCACTATGAGGAATGAAACAGCTAGCTATGCCAAAAAATGTGTGGAACAACCATAAAAATATTAAACTAAAAAAATAGTTAGACAAGCCATTGAGAATATGACTCATTAAAGACGAGATAAACGAAAGGATTCATATAATCGACCAAATTATTTTGGACTTGAGGCCTAGCAAGTTAAGTCTCCATGTTGAGATTAATTCAATTGATAAGAGTTAGGACAGAAGGATGGGGAGTTCTCGTAGTGATGTTGTTTCTAGAGGTATAACTTCCTTCATCCTTGTGAGATTCAAAATTCAAATCTGAGTTCATATCAATTTTTGAACATGATACAGTGGCTATGAAGTGGATTGGCTACAGGGTTAGCTTACTAAAAAATTGCACAAAAGTGAAAAAGATAAATAAATAAAAATAAATAAGTGAAGCAACAATATACCTGAAAACCAAAAAGTGAAGAAAGCCAATCAAGTATATCAATGATAGATTTATCCCCTTCCTCAGGCTCAGTATCAGCAGCATCAGATTTTAAACGAACTTTGGAGGTGGGAAGGTTTTGCACATTACGCAAAGCATGAAGTGCAACTTTAATCTATATTTCAAGAGGAGAGAAAAGGCAATCATGGTGTATAACTGATGATTACAAGTGAAATCAAGGTAATAAATATAGCAGATGTGCAACCTCAGGAAGTTCCATAATTGCTGGTTTAGCTCCAATAGCATTAAGTGGAAGAATGTTATAATGTTCATACTGTTCCCTTTTCTTCTTAACATCTTCAGCAAACTGTTGGGTCTGCAATGACAAATAAATTGTGCACCCACCATTTCAGCGTTCCCACAAGCAACCATGAATTTAGAAAATTGTCATGATAATGATATTATACATATCAAACCTGCTCATCAACTTTTCCTGGAGGTACGACCGTTCTCAACACATCATACAATACTGAAGCAATCTGCAACAGCTTAACCATCTCCTCCCTTCAACAATAATCAAAAACAAAAAAGAATAAGGCAATGAATACTTAATAAGGCACGTTAACAGTTCAAATCTAGCCTTACGGTTTTTTTGTATATTGTCCTCTTTTGATATTTTCCTCGTAAAACTTCTGATAGAACATCTGGATTTCTTTTGGATCACTCTTGGCAAGCCGAGGACGTGTTTCCTCTTCTTCCTGTAAGAAATAAAATTTTAGCATATTCTAACTAATTATTTTGGAATTCATGAAGTGTCAATGGATTTTAGATTTGATATCAAACCCTGGAACTAATGAGATGTATCATTAATTCATGAATTATAAGCCTAGAAAATGAACAAGATAACTATTCACATTCAGAAGTTGTAACAAGGCTAATATTATCTTCCTATTCATTAAACTAATTTTTAAACTCTTCAACTTAGATCTTACACATTCTTCTCCACAAAGGAACTATTAGACTGAACATGATCAGATTCATTGTACATGCAGAAAGCAAGATCTAAGACTCTAAGAGCATAAAATGTCTATATATGTGTGTGTGTGTGTGCGTGTGTGTGTTTGTGCGTGCATGTGTTCGTGTGTGTGTGCGCGTGTGTGCGTGTGTATGTGTACGCATGTGTGCGCATGTGTGTGTTTAGTTATCATAGACAAGATAGAGGGAGGCACATAAGCATCAATTTGTCTGGTTTGACTAAAAGAAGTAAAGAGAGAAGAAAAAAAACCAAAAATTCATTACCCAGCCACATATGTCTGGTAATAAATATAATTATATAGCATATAAAGACTTCCATCTTCTGAATTATATGTATACGGTCTTAGATGATTTAACAAAATTTGTTGTTTTTTCTTATTGAACAAATAAACTAATACTTTTAGACCACTAAGTTTGTCATCAACAAACTGAAAACACCAATTAGCTAGAGTTAAGAGATAATTCAAAAATAACATCCCACGCTTGCTTAATTCTCTAGATTTTGCACATTCACTCTTACTTTCATGCATGAACTCCCATTTTGCCACCTCAGCAATGACCATCAGCTTTCAATTTCTCCTCCAAAACAATACAAATAATAAGAAAATTTAAAAAGAAGCAATCAGTCCCAGTCCTAAACTTTGATATTTACAAGAATTTTCACATTAGGCATCACAATATTGAAGTAACACCAGCTGCCAATGCATATCGAGTCTTTGAGAGTGGCCATTTCAATCAAAATGTTAAAAGGCTATAATCCTCGGATCACCCCCTTTATATTTCAACATTTTATTTATTTAAAAAAAAAAAAGAACAACAACAAACAACAAACTAACATATAGAAATAACATGAATTCCCCTGAATACATATATATTTACATTTCAACATTTTATTTATTAAAAAAAAAAAACCAAGAAGAATAACATTTAACAATTTAGACAACAAACTAACATATAGAAATAACATGAATTCCCCTGAATACGTATGTGCGTGTGTGTGTATATATATACACCAATTATAATTATTAAGATTACCCTCTCAAGTCTATGCAACAGATAGGTCTTAAACTGGCGGACACCGCGTCCACTTGATGTTGGATCCATCTTATGAGCCTTCTCAAATGCATGGAAGCGGCCTAGTCAGAGCAAAACCAATTAGTTAGCATACATTATTAATTGATTAAACTTGAAAATATATGAAAAATAAATAAACAAAGAAACTAACAAAGATAGGCGACTCTAGGGTTTTCTTCTTGGATTTCATTGGCAACACGAAGAATGGGAGCAATAACAGCCAAGGACGAGGGCACAAGCTCACTGTCCATCACATTCGTATCTTCATTCGACACATCAACCAACATGGTATGTGCTCGATTTATTTTCCTCGAGTGCAACCGCGCCGGCATTGGCGGCTGGTCGTTCTTGGTCCCACTGGAACTGGCCATAACGGGTTGGCCTGGAACCACTCAGAACTAACCAAATAAGCTCTTCTCAGACTGCCAGCAATGGTAAAGGATTTGGGGTTTGGAATGTGAAGAAGCAACATATTTTTTCGTGGGTATTTGTATAGAGAGAGAGTGGAAAAGAATAAGAGATACTTTGGATGGGAAGTGGGGCAAAGTGGTTGCTCTGAGAAGAAGAAAAGAATTGGAAAGCTTTTAAATTGGTGCTTTGTTTGCTTTTGATTGATTGATGATAAACAAAACAAAACAAAATTAAATGGGAAGAGATAACTCTGCTTTTGATGAAGCAAGCTTTTTCAGTGCTGAGCAGAGTTGTTGCTTTTTGCAAATGATATATCATATTATTGTAGACTTTGTAGTGGAGGTCGAGATCGGAACTTAAAGCGGGAACTGTAACTGTACCTTTTTAGGTTAGGTTTCTTTTCCCTCAGGAAATTCCAAATTAAATTAAACGGCTACCTGATTGAAGTCATGAAACGACAGCGTATACGACCGGACGCAAGGCCAACTGTAGTTTTTTGAAAAAATAATAATAATAATCTAATAATAATAATATATGCATGCGGACGATGCTACATAGCGCCGCATTGCGAGGCACCATCTAGCTAGCCAGGCACCATCAATGTTATCGTTTAACTATTTCATTCAATTAAATATTTTTAAAAAAAATTAAATTTATTTTAAGCAATTAAAAAAATATAAATTGAAGGGAAAACTAAATGGAAGAGGCTATTCTAAAATTTAATAAATTCAATTTTTTATTATATAAATAAATTAGTTTAAATGATAAATTTGCTCAACCATAATAGCTACCAAGTAAATCATCCATCGACCCAATATGAAATTCGACAATCAAATTATCTAATCTCATTAAAACAATACTTAATTGGTTAGACAATAATATATATTAATAAAAATCTAAAATATTTTTGCTTTGCTGCCCTGATATCTTTCTACTTTCTCACTAAACAATCTGCCTGCTTGACCGGTACGAAGATCCCTTCTGCATTTATTTTATTTTCACTTTTTAGGTCATAAAATAAAATGGATAGTTCAAGAAAGTTTTTAAGGAACAGCGAAAGCTTGCTCAGAAGTACAATTCAACAGGGAATCCGTGTAACACAAGAAACATAAAACTTAGATTTTCCTTCCTTTGTTTCCATGAATGTTGTTGCTTGATTTCTTTCTATAATTTTCATTTTGATGAAAATTATCATTCCGCAATCTAAAGAGAGTCGCACGAATTTGTAATGATTTTCATAAATTTGTCGAACAATCATCTTCTTTTACAACCCAATTTGATAAGCTAAGTAAAAAGATTATTCCTTAGATTTACTTTATAAAAGCATTTGCTGACTAGCTTCCCAAAGCATAACATGCCTGTGTGTAATATAAATCTCAGCATACATTTACAACAGGCTTATTCTTGACCAAGAAAAAAATAGTGATTCAACTGGAAAGAAAGTGGAACTAGTTTCTCCTCAATAAATCCTGCTATGGTTTCTATGTACAGTGTGAAAAACCAAACTGTTGAATTGAACCTGCTACAAACAAGGTGTAAGTAATATTAATGACCGTAAAGACGATAAGCCACCAGATCTTTCTGCAATTGTAATGCACTATAGGAATCTCTCACTCAAGGCAGATTAACGATCTGCATTTCCGACATTTCATCCAATGTATTGAAAAGAAACACGACCTTTCTGAGTAACAAATGCATGCTTATATGGGACTTGCTCTTGAGGCCTGAAATTTAGAGCAAAGTCATGGGGTAATAATCCATGTGTATGGAAATCCATAAAAATGAAAGTCCTAATAATCCAGTGTAGAAATATGAAGATAGTATATATTCATGCATTGGTTATAGAAAAAATTATTTTCCTGATGACCCCATAGATCAAGTTTCAGTCCGTCAAACAAGTTTAATAAATCAGAACTCTGAATTAGAGTTATGAATATCAACTTTGAATAAGACTTGCATCGGTAATTATTCTCTTGAAACCAGCGACAAATTTTGGCACACACCTGATTCTTTAAATTGGAAGCAGTAGCCCAGTGCCGAGGATGGTGCATTCCTTCTGACTCACGAGTGATAAAAGTGACCACTCTTGACTGCTCTTGTCTATGAACCGCCACTGGAGGTGGTAATTCTCTCGACACCCATAAGACAAAAGCTGAGGGCACCGATGAACCTGTTTATTTTATAGAAACAAAATTCATACAAAGGAAATTTAAAAAAAGAAGCAAAAGGGAACCCCAGATAAATTGATCAAAAAGAATAGACCTCTAAGAAGTAATTTGACTTCGGAACATATTGCTGCCAATATAAATTTAGAAAATCTTTTACAATGTTTTTTTTTTATTATGAGGAACAAAAAACTGTATTAGATGAAAACTGTACAAAAGCGGACAAGCAGTCCACAAAAGGAAGAGAAGCCTGAATGATAGACAAAACTATACATAAGATTTTCAGTCAATCCTATACATAAGATTACAATATTCTTAAGTATAATGCTAAAAAAAATTATTGAGTACTAGTTGTCTTGATACATATGAATGCAAGTGAAATACCTATAAAATAGTAGAGAAACAGCAGAACTATTTCTATTACACCATTCATCTTCTTCAGATTCCAGTGATAAGAAAGCTGCCAACAGAACAATAAGTTGAGGTAAGGAAATTAGAGCACATATCGAAGCATATAATATCCTTGCTCCTTGTAGACCATAGTACCACTTACAGGAATATTTGTAAGAAAAGCTACCAAAGCACTTGACGAGAAACATACAACAGACACAACAGATACACCAGCAACCTGCATAAGTGGAAAATTTTCCAAAACTCAAAACAAATACCAAAAATAACCGTTATATTTAAGCAGATTGCAGTGCATAAATGCTTCAATACACACATGCGCACAAACACACGCGTGCGCGTACTACATTGATAGCTAGAAGCTACAGAAGATAGTGAAATTACAAGAAACAACTAGAAGAAGAAAACTAATTGTAGTAAGAATCTATCAGCTGAGTACCTTCCACATCTCTGAAGGAGCTCTTTCTGACCTTACTTTCCTCAATTTCAAAAATAGCAGAAGACCTGAAGCCAGATAGTGGAAACAACAATAAATTTTAGAGAGATGAACATTCTGGTTTGAAGTTTAATATTTATATACGCCATTGTAATCATGGACATATGCATAAATACATGCATATAGATATAGAGTTTCTCTTTTCTTCAAAGAAAAACACAGCAAAACACCACAATACAGATGAATTTGAGGTCTTAAAGTAACCATGTCTCCGTTTGCATGCCAATATGTAATGCCGCAATGCTTACCTAAACTACATGTGAATGGCTGCATGCTATATCTTTGCCATTCAGTCCTACTTAGATCTAGTTTTTAATTTCTCCATGGCAAATTCATTCCTCATAGCCTCAGCGAGCATTTTTCAGGATCCACCTCCAGCTATTTTAACTGGCAATTTTCCGCTTCTGTTTCCTAACATTACTGTATTTCTACTTAGTAAATATTATTCTTCCTAAACCAATAGCTGTTAGACCAGTAACATCTCTCTGTCATACTGACATGTAAAACATGATTGTGGTATATAGTCCACATCAGCGGAAAATATGAAAATAAATAACAAAGAACTTCAACATAAAACATTCAAAGCAAAGTGCAGAAATTACTAAACTACTAGCTCACCATAGCAACCCAGAGCTCCTCCCAATAAAAGAACTGCTGCGGCAAAAAAGTCAACGTATATCTGCTCAATGATTGCAATAATTAACCATAACGATAATTGTATCAGTCATATATTAAAATTAATAAATGAATAAAAAACCTCAAGTTTCATGTTTTCTATCAAATTGAAAATTTAGGATAAGTTCACAGTAGAGGTAAGTTGTAAATGCTGAAAAGGAACCGATATGCAAAAGAAAACAACAAGGTATATATCTATTACTTAGAGCATTAGTAAGACAGGCAGATAGTCCAGAACAAACCACATTAATAGGAAAGTATTACTCTTGAATGATGACTGATAAGTGTCGTGAATATTTCCCAACACAATGTAATCTCACACTGTAGTTACATTGAAAAGGGCTTAGTTGTTTGCACATAGAAGTTTAAAGAAACAAATTATATCACCCATATGATTAAAATTTAAGAGGGGGAAAGAGGAAAAAAGAAAAAATATCATACATATCAGATGTTTTTAGCCCAAACATCTGGATTACTGTCTCATCGAGTAATACACATTGAAGAGAGGATTGCTATTAAATATTATTGTATAGTTAGCGTGTGTTGGTGGAGCCAGACACTTGATGTAGAGGGTGTTAAATCAAATAACGACAAGATTTAATAAGTTTCAATATTTTAAAGCATTCCATGAATAATTTTTTTGACTAAATAGATAATTTCCATACTCGAGTTATTTAATAATGTTCATAAAAAATCTTATACCCATTTTTCTATTCAATTACGTGATATCCAAAAAAAAATGTCTTGTTTATATTGAAAGGTGCAACAAAAATTACCATAAGTCTTCATCTTATACTTTAAACTATTTATAAGTAAAAATAATAATCTAATGCACAAACTATGGCAAAATAACAAAGCCAAATGGTATGGTTTAATTTTTAAGTTCAAATTTGAAAAAAAATTAATCGACCATTATGCAACCTTCTGAAAATTTTCTAATTTTTAAAAGTTCAAGAGGGACAATTATTGTAGCACCTAGGACCTATAAAACAGCGAAGGTGGGTTTCAATTTGACTTCCAATTCGCCTGATTAGAGATAGTCACTAAGCTGTATATGTAAAACCCTCCTCCCATTAGTATGGCACCTTTTGGAAGAAGCCTAAAAACAAAACCAAGCAAACTCAGACCCAAAGAAGACAATATTATACTATGTAGAGTGAGTCTTTACAATTATGTTGGCTCCACCTATAGTTAGCGTATATTGCTTTCTTTTTTTCTTTTAATAAGAAACTTAAAAAAAAAAAAAAAAAAAAAAAGCTGTATAATTGAGAAAACACTTAAAACTCCAGGTATATTACAAAGAATATTCCATGATTATCATTAGAGCATCTCCAAATGTAACAGAAAACACTTAAAACTAATCAATTATCCTAATTTCTTACTCCAGGTATCAACAAATGGCAAGATTTTGATACCAAACTTTTTAAATTAAATTCGCAAACACCTCATTGTTTGGTCAGATAGCATAAGCAGTACTTAGCAATTAGAACTTTAAATAGAAATCTATGTCAAAGTATCAAAAAAAAAGAAAAATGTCACAAGGAAATGATCTTTAGAGATATTTTGTAACAAAGCAATCAGCTAAATCTTACGAGCAGGAGTGAACATATTGCATACCTGAGCAACCATTGAAGAATCAATAGGATTTTTCCCCGCACCAATCCAAATTATCATAGCAAATGACATCATCAAGATAAAGATAAGCACAACAACCTAGTAAAAAAATTGAGGAAAAGAATCAAACTTATATAAAAAATGATAACAAAATTATACACAAAAAGACAACAAGAATCAAGATGAAAATCCAACAGAAAATTTCTCTCTCATACCACAATAACAAATTTTTGTCGGCTGCCAACATGAATGCCATGGAAAGGGCAACATCTCCGTCGAACATCATTATTTGATGAACCTGGTTTACTCTTCAAATTGTTGTTCAATAAAGCCTGTTGGGTACTTTCTTCATCATCATCCTCTTCATCATTTGCCTGATGGCAAAGGTCGACCCTATAAAATCATTGCCCATGGAAGCATATATGTATCTATGAATTATACTGCATCATTCTGAATTTAATATTCTGTTGATGCAAACTTAATATTTAACAAGTGACATTGTCAACAAACTAGTGCCGGAATCAGACAAGTCCAATATACTCATCTGTTCAACACCATACATATGCTTCAACCCTATCTTTGCTATTATCTTTTGCCCCAAGGGAAAAGAAAATTCCTAAAAGTTTTAAACCAAAAAAAAAAAAACCCAATATCTATCACAAGGCATACTAAAAAGCTTACCAGAAAGATAGGAGTAGAAGAAATGCAGCAAGAAACAGAATATCAGGTGAAGCTGCAGCAATAAATTTATAATTTAAAACCACCCAAGCGTGCTGTGAACTTAAAAATAAATATTGAAGTTGAAAATCAATTACCATGAGTTAAGAGAAACATACCCATGAGGACAAAGCCACAGGCATGAGACCAGCAAAGCCACCCTTCACAAGCAGCAATATGCGTAGATATAAAATAGATGAAATAACCTGAAAAGAGATCAGATCACAAAGGTTAATTATCCGTCGCCTGATATTTTTCACCACTCTTGTATGGGCTCTACTATTTTCTAATTGCAGCATCATAAGCAACATAAATCAAAGTAAAGAAGCTTTCTTTACTCTAGGTTTAAAGGGATTTTTAGAACGGTATTCAAGGCAGCTTGGGCTCTTTTTAAGCATTGAAATATGTTAAATATAGAAAATAATGAAGACTTCTTCAAGGGGAAAAACCCTAAAAACAGTTTGTAATACAGTGTCTAGACATCTCTTTACATGTCCAGTAATATCATTTTAATAAGAAAAAGAATGAGATGAGATAGCAGATGACAGAAAGTGATCTATAATGTCAACATCAGAAGCAGTGCATACAATTAAAATAAATGAATCTTCATGTCAATGCAAAGCAACATTATCCATCTCAACATGCTTAGCCATGCTAAACACTGATGATCTTGGTCAAATGCACAAGTTTTACCATTCAAAAAGAAACAAACTAGATACTATTGTACCTTCCAGTCTAACAATACACAGAAAGACACTAACAAAAATTTAGAAGATAGACACATTCAAAATTCACCTTGCCAGTATCATTCTATATTTGCTTTTCTGTATCTTTCACTCTCATGATTAACATAATTAAAACAATAAATTGAACTGATCAATAGGTAATATAGCCCAATTTCCAATGTGCAGTGAAATATTTTAACAGAAATGTAACCTTCCCAGCACATATTTGATGATAGTGACTGACACCAATGCTTTGATGAATTTATAGATTAGAAAGGTCAATATAGTGAAAATGAAAAATATAGAAAATCTCAAAAGATGTGCACAATATGCTGAAACTACTTTCACAACCCAAATAGACTTTCAAAATGATTAACATGAACACTGAGAACTAGAATGTGGAGTACTAATGCATGACATTGTGTTTTAAAATATTTCTATAATTCCATGCTACATAACTTTTCTAAGCAGAAAACCATGATTTTACAACTAACGCCATACAATACAAGGAAAATCTCCACAACATGACAAAAATTTTGCACAGTATGTTAAAATGACTTGTACTCCTTTAACTCCAATTAACCTCCACAACTCATCTTCACATTTCCAGAAATTTATTCACTGCTAAAAACCTGTCAACTTGAGAACCATGCTTTTAGTTGAATTTTACACAACACAAGGGAAAATCTTGATGATATGAATGTTGAATTCTCAATCTTACCCAGATTGGAAGATCCAATCATTAGATGGAGTACCTGCAGTTGATGTTTCGCTCCCGTCAAAGAGGATACACCAAAGAATGTAGATTTAAAAGATACGCAAAAGAGAAACAACATAAAAGAAAAATGTATCAACTCCACATGACAAAAAAATATATATTTAATATCTCCACTAGAATCAAGTATTGAACCAAAGAGGTCATAAAATAAAGAGTACAATGGATTTTGCCACTCTAAAGAAGAAACGGCATTTTAGTAGGTTGGCTGTAAAATGAGCTAAAGTTCCATACCATGCATATGTTTCTCTCTCTCTCTCTCCCCCCTCCCCCTCCCCTTTCCCCCAAAACAACACCCCCACACCACCCCCTCCCCTCCCTCCCTCTTCTGTTTGTGTTTGTCTATCAGAGGCGAAAGGAAGAAATAGATCAATACAAAAGACTTCTAAAGACAAGATTGAGAAGACAAGAAAATGGAAGAGATGGAGTTTGATGAGTCTATAATGTAATGAAAACAATTTTATATCATTACAAGTACTCAAAGGAGTCAACTCATGTACCCCAAGGAAGCGAAAATGGTAAGTATCATTATAAAAAGCTCATCTCTCTGCTTTCAACAGCTAGTAATACTTTTCTGATATTAAATTTTAACTAAGTTACTATACACTTCTGAAATTAACCAGAACACAAATTTCTGAAAGTAAAAGAAGATCTGACTTTTTGGCGCGTCCATCCAAGTTGCTTATTTCGCATGTGAATCCTAGCGAGCTGCAATGACAGAGTGACTATGTAAGCAACATGAGATAAACAAACAAGCAGAGTTAAAATTCACAACTCAAACTTGACAAGAAGACTTCTCTGCCAAATCGTATAAAAACATTTAATGCCTCAAAATATCAACTAAAGAAAGTCCATCAGGTAATGCCACGATTATCATGTTCCCTCAAGATGTATACAGTCACAAAAAAGAGAGCATAATTTGATCATACTTGACTTCAATTTCAAACTGCGAACTGCTTCAGTTTTTCAGGTCACAGAATAGCTTATTTTGAAGAATGTTAAAACATTAATTTAATTTTCCAGTCTCATAAATGCTTCAGTTTCATGAATAAACATTTAATCCATATTACTTAAACAATACACGCTCTAAAAAGTTAACACCATAAATGTTTCAGAATTTTATTAAACCAGCTTCACATTGATACAGTATCTACAAGATGTGACCATCTATTTTTGGTTCTGCCCATTATTTTATAAAAACAATCACCTGTAATAAGAGGAAAAATTATGTATATTATTGTCAAGAATTAAATGTACCCAATAGCAACAGTCCAATTGTAGGTAAAAATAATATTTGGAAAAATCAAATTGCCATCTACTCAACTATGAAACTGTACACAAGAGCTCATTGAACTAATGCAACTGACAAGGTTCTGTAATCCCTCAATTATTCCTAAAGCAAAATGCTGCAGAAAAGAATCGAAGCAAATTTCAGCCCATCTGTCGTCATTCGTAGCTCAATCAGAAAACAAGAGTTCAAAATCCTACAAGCAAACACTAAAACTCCAAAGCATCTAGATCAACTCCTAAAAACTAATCCAAATTCAACATATTACACAACAGAAGCCACAACCCATTTCTCAACCTGTCAATTAATTGAGAAAAAACGATAGCATTGCAAATAAAAAGCAAAAGGGTACATGAAACAGACCTGAGAGAATGCAACAAAGGCAAGAAAGCCGTCGACACAAGCGAGAGCTACGTTAGCTATAAACAAGTGAAGCGGGAAACAACCGAGAACCCCCATCATTTCTTTTCCCTCTGGCTCTCGATTAGATTATTCGAAGAAACAACTGAAGAGAACAGAGGTACAGCTCCTGTTGGTTTATTTTTCTCTGTTTTGTTTTGTAACAACTCTATGTACAGATGATGATGATGTGTACGGACAAAGACTAAGACAGCAGATCTGTTTTGTGTTGATTCGAGCTAATCACTGACACTAACTCAAACTCGCTCGCTCTTCTTCTCTCTCTCTCGCTCTCTCTCTCTGTGTCTCTGCCACCCCAACTTCCTCCTTGTTATATTATTATATTTTTATGTGAAAATATAATTGTTGACTCATCAGGCGCTGCTTTGGCTTCCTGCCTTCGTTCGGTTTTTGGTTTGGTTTTGTTGCTTCTCCCTCGTTGTCCTTTGTCAACCAAGAAAAAAGATATAAAATAATATAAAATCACGTCTTCCAAATCTGTTTTCCGGCAATGTTTTCTTCGTTTTCTTAATCAAACCAACACCCTTTTGTATTATTTCAACTCTTTCTTTCCTCAACTCTCTCTTTAATCCTATATTTTTTTTGACTTATTAAAATTAGTCCAGAATTTCTTAAGAAACAGTGAATATTTAAATGTGTACTCCTTTATCCTCAAATATCAAATATACCATTGTTCTTCGGGCGAAGAAGATACAAGATTCACAATATATTTCTGTTCGAATAATTCTAAAATTTAGTGGTCCTATTTTATTTATTAAAAATTTTTTAATTTTTATTTTATTTTATTTTATTTATTCTTTTTATGTAACGACTGATTGTATATATTTAATTATTTAGATTAATTATATGCGTAGAGCTATTCATTCAATAAATATTTAACATGCTTGACAACATAATACTTCATTAAACGAATAACGTTTAGAAAAAAAAAATCTCTTATTAAATAAAATCACAAGAATTAGCGACCAAATTCTGGAAAGATTGTAAAGCTTTCGAGGGATACTCGAGAGCCTTGGACCGTTGGACGCGGCGTCTAAAATTGCGCATTAATTGAGGGCCCGATATTGAAAGTTACATGATGAATGATGAAGATTTGATTTAACAGTTTGGGCTCATCTGGGCCGATACGAGCTGGGCCACAAAATTTTCGTTGGACCACACGGGACCTTGTCGCCTCATCATCCCTGCCCTGCCCCGACCTTTCACGATTCCGAAATTGTAACGTTTGTTATTTCGTGTCATTCAATGATTCCTGACGTGATGGGATTAACTATCAACAGTAATGAGAAAAGAAACTTGGTAAACACATCCATACATTTCTCATACATTGCTGATTGCTCTATCAACACCTCTTTGTTACATGAGTTGTCATTTTCTTTACTAATAGATACCTAAAAATATCCGACCTTAAACATATATTTGTACTTTTTATTTTGATTCTCTCTTGATCTAAATTTTTTCTGAGTTTTTGTAAATGTTGTATTATATGGTGGGTAATCGTTAAAGTCTTTTATCTTTTAAACGATAAAATAATTTTTCTTTGTATCCTATCTTTTATTTGTGGGAAATATTTTATAACACTAAAATGTAAAACAAAGAATGTCAATATAAAGCTCCTAATTGAATTGCAATATGAAACGTCCTTGTCAGTGGAATGAGATATTGACAAAATAAATCAAAGAGAATTAGAATTGAAGTGACATTGGGCATACACGGTTTCGACTTTCCACGTTCCAAAATTTCATTGTATTTGCCCTCTGATGTTTCTAAGAGTCATTAATACGGATCGATTAATTGATTGAACAAGTCAACCCTTACTATGATCATGTTTCACTACCATACGAAATCTAGATGTCTAAATGACATTATCTCATTGGCTCGAGCAAGCAAGGGTTCAGAAGAAATAAATAATTAATTAACTTTCCATGTGGATCAAGATGGAGGCTTAAACTCTAGTCCATTGTCCATAGCTTATTAGCAATCCATTCAATAGATAAAATCAAGTTTAGACCCCACCTATCCAATATTTTATAGATTTATCAAATTATTACACGATAATTTCATAATTTGTGTATTTACAAAGTCACCAAAAGATATCGGATGTCCATCAACTTTGATTAATATTCACAATAAACGAATACTATGATATTGAAATAAATTAAAATTTTATAGGATATATGAACTTATGAGAAGTTTGTACTATTTTTCAAATCATAACTAATTACATAATCACGTGAGGTTTATAAATTAAGATATTGTTAAATTTATCAATTTTTTAAAAGTTGAAGCTTGCAGATATGGGATTAACTTAATTCTCTAATACGCCCCTTCATGTGCAAGGGTTAACTTATAGATATGGGCTTAACTTCATTCTCTAATATGTTTTCTCATATGCAATAGCCTCGTGCACTGGATTAATGGTTCCATGCACTAGATCAAATATCACATGTCTCAACGGATCTTACAGATGGGTCAAACAACACTTTTTGTAAAAAAATAACAACACGGAAGGAATTCGAACCTACGATAACTATATTAAGTTTGTCACTTTTTTAAAAACTTAAGCTTATAGATATGGACTTAACTTGATTCTCTAATAGATATATGAGCTTTACTTTTGATGGAATATATAAAGCTTGCATTTACAAATTTATCAAATGGATAAAATTATTAGAGAACATAAATGTTTATCTCCTAATATTTCAGGATAGATTATTCAAAACTAAAACCAGTAGTAATTGATCTTTAAAATTGAAGCGAGCTTGCAATGTCTAACTTTAAAGAGGCCAAGAAAAATATATTGTTAAAGAGCGTCAACAAGAGCGTTGAGGAAACCTCTTTGAGCTTCTGCATGTTGAGAGTTGGTGATTATTTTCAACAAATTGGTAAGAGCCCACAGTATCTTTTGGGCTTAACCTAGCGTCGAGGTTCACAAGTAACCCACATCAAGTACTTTTGGGCTCTGAGTCTCCAATTCCACCCAAGGAAGCTTGTTGGTATTTGAATTCTGAAATCTATTATTTGAGAGATAATTCACCTTATTGCGACAAGCAAGTTTGCAAGTTTGGTGAGATTGTGAAAGGACAAATATAACAAAGTGTAAGAAGATGATTGCAGTAGTAAATTAGTAATAATATACTAATGGTAGCCAAAACAGAAAGGTTATTTTAGATCTTATATATGATTTCATTTAATACGCTCACCTATCTTAGACATACAATAAATTAGTACCTTTTGAAACGTAATTTACTTTGACAGGAAAGAGTCATCTATAATGGATATAGTAATGCAAGCTATCATTACATTCAATTTGATGGGTTATTAGTGCGATTGACGATTGTATTGATATTTTGATTAATAATTGATTTAAGATCTTCATTCAAAACAATAATAAAAAAAAGATTTCCTTTTGTAAGACATGTTTTATTTAGTTATGCTAAGTGAGAATATATTTTGGTGTTTCTAAAACACGAAAGTAATAATGAAGAAGTATTTTTATGAATTACAAGGAGACAAAACGATAACACAAAAAATGTAAATGAACCACCTCAATGTTTTATTAGGCACGGCAAATTAGTGTCCAAAATATCATTAGAAACAAAATGATTAACCCAAAATTTTTCTCTCAAATAATTTTATAAATCTATCTAGAATTTTGACATAGATGTCTATTGTTAATTGATGTTCATCATGTATAATGTATTAATCACTTATTTTTAATTTTTCCTAAATAAGTGCTAATATAAAGAGGAAAAAATTTATAATAAACTTTACTAAAAGAGATTCATAAATCATAATCATGTATTATCATTGACCACTAACCCGAAAAGAGACACATGCAAGATCTAATCTATCAAGTATAAATACTTTTTTGAATTTACTATTCCAAAAATACAAGAGGGTTTATCATCAAATTCAAAACCAAATATTAGCTATATATTTATGTGACCTAAATGGAGAATACTAGTCCCTTTCCTTCAACCAACATCGTTAAAGGCTTAATTAAATTATCCCAGATAAACAAACCAGTAGCCAAGCAAGATAGGGGTGCAAGCTGCAAAGCACATCAAAATTTAGTGAATATTATTAGGTCAAGTTGATTACGCCTATTATAAAGTAAAGCAGATTACATCATTATCACCTTTCACATACTCCATGTTATAAATATGTAGTATATATTTGTAAATAAAACTACCAGACTGGTATGTGGATATCTCAACTTCCTATAATAATTGCTTCCAAGCTTTGTTCAGCCCTGGAAATTGCTTTACTTACTGAAGCTATAACTGCCAACTCTGCACTAACAACCCATCCAGTCATCGACCTACCTTCTAGTCTCATTCTACTACATTATAAGTACCATGCCTAGCTAGCTCTTTATTTATCATTTTACTAGCTACTAATTACCTGTTTTAGCTAAAACAAAAGAATGGCAATTTGTAAACATTGGTGTTCAGCATCACTATTTCTCTGCTTTTGCTTGCTTGGGTTTCTTTCATATCCTGTTGATACTGCAGTGAAGAAGTATCAGTTTGATGTGGGTGTTAAGGTATACACATATATAAATATATGTAATTATGAGTTTATTTGATATCTTCTTTGTGATATATATTTCAGGTTCAAGTTAAAAATGTGAGCAGGTTGTGTCATGCTAAACCAATTGTTACAGTAAATGGAATGTTTCCGGGACCTACTATCTATGCAAGAGAAGGAGATCGAGTTCTTGTCAATGTCACCAACTATGGGCAATATAACTTGTCCATTCATTGGTATGCTATCTTCATATATATAGGAGAAATGTAGTGCTACATTATACATTCTTCATGGTGGTGGTGAAGGAAATTCCAAAATTTTCTATTCATAAACATCAATGTATATATTTGCTTGTAAATGGTAATGTAGGCATGGGTTGAAGCAGTATCGCAATGGTTGGGCGGACGGACCAGCATACATAACACAGTGCCCTATCAAGACTGGACACAGCTACACTTATGATTTTAATGTAACGGGACAACGAGGAACGCTATGGTGGCATGCACATATTCTGTGGCTGAGAGCCACTGTTTATGGTGCCATTGTCATCCTCCCCAAAGAAGGAACTCCATTTCCATTTCCTCGGCCTTACCAAGAAACAAATATAGTCCTAGGTTGGTAAATAATACCATTTTTAATTTTTGAAAATTTGATGGCAGTTAGCTAGCATACAAGTTCAATGGTCAATTTTATGCAGGAGAATGGTGGAATTCTGATGTTGAATCGATCGTGAACCAAGCTAATAAGTTGGGCTTACCTCCACAAACTTCAGATGCTCACACTATCAATGGGAAACCGGGGCCACTTTTCCCATGTCCTGAGAAGCGTAAGATCAATGAATTTTCTCTTGCTGTCAGTCCTCTGTTAACTCAATGTCTCAAACATGTATTTTATCTTCTAATTTCTATCTTAATTAGATACCTTTGCAATGGAGGTTGAGTCGGGTAAAACATATCTTCTGAGAATTGTCAACGCTGCACTCAATGATGAGCTCTTCTTTGCCATTGCTGGTCATAACATGACTGTGGTAGAGATCGATGCAGTCTACACCAAACCCTTTACAACCCCAGCAATCCTAATTGCACCTGGCCAGACTACAAATGTTCTTGTTAAAGCTGACCAATCTCCAAGCCGATACTTCATGGCAGCCAGGCCTTTCATGGATGCGCCACTTCCTGTGGACAATAAGACTGTTACAGCAATCCTTCAATACAAAGGCGTTCCAAACACGGTTCTTCCCACCTTGCCCATATTACCTGCTCCTAACGACACCAATTTTGCATTAAACTATAACACAAAACTCAAGAGCTTAAACACTCCACAATATCCTGCAAAAGTCCCACTTCAGGTGGATCGCCATCTCTTTTACACAATTGGTTTAGGACAAAACCCATGTCCCACTTGCCTAAATGGTACACAACTCGCAGCTTCTTTAAACAACATAACCTTCATGATGCCAAAGATTGGACTTCTGCAGGCTCATTATTTCAACATCTCAGGAGTTTTCAGAACTGACTTCCCTGACCGCCCTCCTGTCCCATTTAACTACACCGGCGCACCACTTACAGCTAACCTCGCCACGTCATCAGGAACAAGGCTGAGTAGTGTGGCTTTCAATTCCACCATTGAGTTAGTTTTGCAGGATACCAATCTTCTCACAGTGGAGTCTCACCCTTTCCATCTTCATGGTTACAATTTCTTTGTTGTTGGAAGCGGGATTGGGAACTTTGATCCTAAGAAAGACCCAGCTAACTTCAATTTGGTTGATCCGCCTGAGAGAAATACAGTTGGAGTTCCTACAGGAGGATGGACTGCTATCAGATTCAAAGCTGATAATCCAGGTAATCTCACATATAAATTCAAACTATACGTATATCGCACAACGTTTATATAGAATTGACATAAATCTGTTATATCAAGCTCATTGGAAGTGTACTATGCATATATTTGTGTAGGTGTTTGGTTTATGCATTGTCACCTAGAACTGCACACTATGTGGGGATTGAAGATGGCCTTTGTTGTGGAGAACGGAAAGTCGCCTGAGGAATCTATTCTACCGCCGCCCAAGGATCTTCCACCCTGCTAAGTGTTAATGTATATTTTTTAATCTTCCATCATATCCATCGATGCATGCTCTGCAGAAGTTGCAGATGATTCTTTTGTGAGGCATACAATTCCATTGATTATAATGCTCTGAGTGAATTGTATCTTACTTCAATGTAATAAAGTATTCGATCAAGGAGATTTCATTTTTTTTAATTATTTGACAAGGGAAGATCCAAACTTTGTTCGAGTATAAACTTAACTACACAAAATTTAGATAAATTGGTTTACCCTATAAATTAATTACTTATACAAACTATTTTATCCGAATTCATATAATAAAAACAGAATACATAATTAAAATCAATAAATTGAACATTTTCTCATATATTTTTTAATCACTAGTTAAACAAATAAAAAAAACTAAATGGCATAATTGAAGGTACCTATTCAACTAAGAGTTATGATATGATATTGGATCAACAACATTATCAAAACATGGATTAACATTATATAACATTAATAAGAACTCTAATTGATAACTTCTAATATGTTATTCAAATATTATTAGGCGTTACTATGTATGTCGAGGCAGTATTCTTTGTAGAATATAAATGTCCTTTTGTTCCGAAATAGTTCCCTGACACTTTATGTGTTTTGTGAACTACCAAATGATACATATCTAGAACATTGTATTAGTCTATTAGACAATAAAAGCTGGCAAACGGAAGAAACAACTTTCATTCTACAAATGTATTTCACATTTTAGAAACCTAACTAAACACATTAAAAATTAATCTGGACCGGCATCCCATTTCCCATATGCTTTTGTAATCCATTAACTGTCTTTACTCTTTTTATGCATTTTAGCCGTTAAAGAGGCCAACAGCGGCCAGCTTGCTTGACCCAGTCCGGTTAAGAGATACTTAAGTGATGACTCCAAAGTGCCGTTTGGGAGAAGCAATTGGACTCCAGCAGTTTAATAGATGTCACCTTTGCTTTATAAAAAATAGCTTTTAGTTTTAGCCGTTATAGAAGCTTCAGTAAAGAACAACGAGAAAGGGGCAAGTGTAGGAACAAACGAGCCTTAAGCAATTTTTACATTATAATTATGTTTAATAGGAGAATATCAATGCCCATGGGCCCTCTAACCTAACTACTTGCCACTAGCAATGCCTTTATTTTATTTTATTTATGGCTCTGCGGTTTTTTTTTTTTTTTTTTACATAAGTGAGAATTTGAGATCCTAATAAAATAATGTTAATTTACAAATTTTTATATAAATTATTGTATATAAATTTATGTGTCATGAGATGATTAGAATAATAAATTTACAAAATTTATAAATGCTACGTCAATTTATATTCATGAATTTGTAAATATAGATGGTAAGAGTACTAGCCATTAGAATATTTGATTTATAAAAAATTTTCAAATTAAAATAAGAATAAGAGCCTCCAATTTTTAATAAAAATTTGAATTAATTTTAGATTATGAATGGTTTAAGATTGAAATTTTTTCAGTCATGTTCAAGGTACATTAATTATATAAGTTAGATTTAATTTCAAAAATTAAATGGTATTTATAATTATGGTTAGCGATGTATATCAATTTATAAAATTAAATTGAAAAAAGAAAAAAAAAATTGATGCTACTACTACTGGCTATGAGTGAAAATCCAAAAATAACCTTTATCTTCCCCCGAAGTGTAGGCAGCAGCAATTATCCATGTTTTTGTGTGTTAAAACCAAAGCAGTGCCTTTTCTCGTATATATAGTTTATACTATATGCGCTAAATATCCACACACAAACGCATCCAGCCAAGCAACCAAACCAAGAGAAAAACCTAAAAGCACATAGCAGAGAGAGAGGGAGAGAGAGAAACCGCACAGGATATCTCTGGCAGCTTGTGTTTGCGTTTGCATCTGCGTTTGTGATTGTGATTGGTGCTTGTGTTGTTGTTAATTGTATATATTGATGGCAAAGAAGGCTTGGTCGTTGAAGAAGGTGGTGAGGAAGGAGAGCTTGACGTGGCCGTGGAAACTCTCCGCTGCTTTTAAATGGAAACGCCTCGATTTTCAGATAAATATCATCGACAACTTGATCTTCAAGATTCTTTACGTTGTCGAAGCCATTGTCCTCGTCTCCACTCTCTGCTTCTTCTTCCTCTGCTGCGGCTGCCACATCTGAATCTTCTCATTTGATCTGATTCGATTCAATTCCCTTCCTCTTCCTTTTCCTCTTCCTCGATCATTTAAGTACTATTTTGCTCATTCTTCCATTCCAGTTTTTCTTTCCATGTCAATTGTCTGTATAACTCTAGTTGCGATTGCATTAGATATGTAGATGATTGTACCTTGTAATTATAATTTTTTTCTTGATTTTTTTTCTTTTTGTTTCCGATTGAAATTAGTTGATTTGTTCAGGAATTTATTATTTATTAGAATTTAATAATACGATTTTACCGTATATTTATCTCTTTTTATTATTATTATCTTACTCGCTGAAAATGCTACTCTGTGTTCTGAGAAAGCTAGATAAATGCAGGCCAAATAAATAGTGAAGATTATAGTCCCAAAGGTGCGTAATGCATTTTATAAGATTTCTGCTAATGCTAAACAAACCCTCCGCTAGCTTAATAACCTCCCTTTTGGAATTAAATAGAGGTATGTAATTGTTGTCCTAATACAAAAATTAAAATTAAAATGGTTAAATTTTGAGTTTATAACAAGTTTTATAATTCTTTGAGTCATTTAGTAAACTTTGAGGTTTTTTTTTTTTAATCGAACCTAAAACCTTATCATGACCTTATCACTCCTTCGTTGGTTGTGCTATTGCCACTGATCTAACTTATTATGGGTATATTGTGCTATGATCTAACTTATTGTGGGTACATATTACTCATCAAAACTGTTACTACAGTGTTAGTTAAAATTCTTATATGAATAAGTTTTTGTAGATGTAAATAGATCACTCTGTTGTGATTTATAGGATATGCGTAAGGATATATGCAAATTTAAATGTATAAATAGTTTCATGTAGATTAATATGATATTATTTTACAATTTTGTATTATTGATTTTAATTAGTTTTAATGTATCATTAATGCACAAAATTAGATGATTATTATTTTTATTTAAAATCCAAGTCGTTATTAAAAATGTCGTACAAAGTTTTTATTAATACAAGATTGTTAGGGTTAAACTTTTTGGTGAGAATAAAGAGAACTCTTTGTAGACTTTGTGTTACACAACTATCAAGTTGGCAATAAAGTGTCAACATGTTATCTTTTAATTTTAAGGGCTAATCATATAGACCCCTTTAGCTTTTGCTTTGATTTTGTGTGTATTCACTGATTTTCATTTTATATTTCATCTATCCCTTATTTTTCATAAATTCATCATATACACTCCTTCTGTTAATTTAACCGTTAAATATAATAAGTTAAATTTTAAGGGTTATAACGTTCATTTAATACAATACATCAACTAAACTAAACTAAAATTGTAAGAACTAGGATTTGAACTCAGGACCAATAGTTCAAAACACTCATCTACAATCTACTAGCGGGTTGAAGATATCATTTAACTATGAATGAACAAAATTATAGTAGCTAACGCGCCTAAGATGCTCTTTTCCTCCTCTCCTTCTATAACCTCCATTATTGCACTACAGGCCAAAAATTTAATTATTGCTCTTCTCCTCGGTCGATCTTGATGTTGATGTCGAATCAATTGTAGGAGAGGCCATCGGTGGTGGATAGGGATGGCAAAACCCAGGGTTGGCAATCCCCAGCACTGGCCCTCGCCTCCAATTTTTGAATTTGGCTCTGGAAAATTCCTCAAAAAAATTTTTCCAGGGCCGGAGCCAGGTTTTCTACTAACCCAAGATTAAGTTGTGTGTGTGTGTATATATATATATATATATATATATCTATACATATTTTTCGCAGTCACAAGTAATTCGAGCCTTGACTATAGCGTTTTTCATTTAATGTTTTAAAATATGGCATGGACTGGGCTTACGGTTTTAGGTTATTTGGCTATTTAAAAAAATTAGAAAATGGGCTTAGATTTACATAAGGGGCTATAAGTAAGTATTACAACTTAAGGGATATCAATTCATTTGACATAATCTTAATTTCAATTGCATCACAAGTTCAATTCCAGGTCCCTGGCCCTGGCATCCCTACCACGGCCCCGGCTGGATCATTTTGCCATTTATAGTGGTGGAGTTTGTCAAACCGAGGTATTGCGTGCCCAAATTTACTTGAGAAAGAAAAGTACTGAAGGTCTTCTCTCTCGGTTTCCTTCCTCTCCCCTTTATCTATTGGTTCTCCAAATCAATTATTAAATTTACGAAACCACAGATATGATAATTATTGAATAGATATCAAATCAATATTGGTTGAGAGTTGGACTAGAATTTTGGATTAATGGTTTTCCCTGATCTTTCATGTATTTTAAGTAATGTTTGATATTTTTTTTCTATTCAATTTGAAATATGTTGTTGGATGTTGATCCCAGTTTGCTATTGTTAAATGTTGCTGGGTTGTTGCTTCCAGTTTACTGTTGTTAGGGTTTGCTGCAAAATTAATGTTGGTTTTCATAATTAAAATTGTTTAGGCATGGTAATCTTAAAAGTTGTTTTGAAAGTTATTCTAATGTTTAATCAATGGTGGACTGGTGATGCATCAATGGAGGTAATTTTACTAGGTAGCTTCTTGGATTGTTTTTTTTTTTCAAATGAATTGGAGTTTATGGGTTTCTAGATGGTGGATTTTAAGTAGAGAGAAGTGTTAGCCCTAAGGCTACATGATAATTTTGATGATAACAATACACATTGATTCATTGTGATTTACTAACATGTTTATTTATGTGCAAGAGTAATATCATTGAAATAATTTTAAAATCAAGAAGAGGCTTATTAAAATGAAGTGTTGAAGCTAAGCAGAAGACTACATGGTAAAGGCACCAAAGTTTAAGAACAAGGTTTGATTCAAGGAATGTGACACATGAGCAATATTTAATCAATTTGTTATATATTTCTCTACAGATGTCCAAATGATGTGATTCTTAAGCCTTTAGAAATCTTACTCAATTTATAACATTTCATATGTTTTAAAGAAATTTAAATTTCAAGTGTAAGGTTGTCCAAATCATCATGCAAGTTGAAAGACAAATGGAAGCAGCTGACATGAGCACCGAATACTCTTTTAGACATATCTTGAGCTAGAAAAATCAAAATGACTTAATTATCATGGCATTGGAAAGAGAACATAATGAGGCACATTTCATATGTTTTAAAGAAATTCAAATTTTAAATAGAAGGCTGACATAATTGACATGCAATTCGGTTGACTGACACAGAGAAGAAAAATCAACTCATATGAGTACTGAATGATGTTTTATCCATATCTTGAGATAGGGATATCCAAATGCTTTGGTTCTTAATGTTTTGGAAAGATTATTCAAATATACAGATCTTTTATGTTTTAAAGAAATTCAAATTTCAAACATAAGGCTGACAAAATTATCATTCAATTTGATGGACTGATACAAGGAAGAAAAATCAAGTCACATGAGCACCGAATGGTTTTTTGGCCATATCTTGAGCTACAGATATCCAAATGACTTGGTTCTTGATGCGTTGAAAAGCTTATTAAATTGTACAGATCTTTTATGTTTTTTAGATTTTTAAATTTCAAACAGAACATTGACAAAAAAGGCAAAAAAAATTATGGTTTTTATGGTGGGCAGAAAATTTGGAGTTAGTGTCTTCACTTGATTAAGTTCTTCCCATTTGCCTATAAAAGGAGCTCTTCTCCTATGCATTCAACAAGTATTTTATCAAGCAAAAAAAACAAGGGAAATATCAAGTCTAGAGAGCTTTTATATTCTTTATCTACTCTTTGAAGAGAGTTATACTTTTGTTGTAAAAATTTTCTTTGTTCTTGTATTCTAGTGAGAGTGAGATCTTCTTGTAAAGGATAAAAGTTATCCTTCCTTGAGAGAACTATTTCATTGGTAAGTTTGATCATCAAGAAGAACTCTTGGTGTGGTGTTATCAAGAGTTGAAGAAAGTTACCTTGGTGAGGTTGTTCATCAAGAAGAACTCTTGGTGTGGTGTTATCAAGAGTTGAAGGAAGTTGCCTTTGTGAGGTTATTCATCAAGAAGAACTCTTGGTGTGGTGTTATCAATGGTTGAAGGAAAAAGTCTTTGTGAGGTTGTTTATCAAGCAAGTTGTAAAGATTTTTACAACTTAGTGGAAAGCCTAGCTTGTGGAGCTAGGAGCCCGTGGACATAGGCAAGGTTTGCCGAACCACGTACATTGAGTTTGCACTCTTTTTATCCCTATCCTCTTTACATTTACTTGCACTTGTGATTGTTCTTTATTGCCATTCTCTTGATTGCATTCTATTTTCATCTTCTTCACCTTTGTTCTAAAAGAAAGATTTAAATAATTTTCATCTTTCAATAAAAGTTTTCTAAATCCGTTTTTATAAATAAAAACCCAATTCACCTCCCTCTTGGTTTGCCATACCTGGGTCAACAAGAAGGGCATGGGAAAGAGTAAGAGAGAGTGGACCATGGATGGCTTTGGTGTATTTGTTTTGTTTTTCAATATCAAATTAAAGTATAAATAAAATAGTTTGTAAAAAACATCTTGAAGTTAATACTTGGCATAATAGTAATGTGGAACGCTGCTTTTAGGACAACGGTTTGAGCCCCATTAAATATTTTTACTCATTTATACCCTTGAGTTAAGGATATTTTGGTGAATAACAGAAAATAGTAAACAGTAAATATACGTGAAATTAAGACAAAAGCTAAGAGGCTCAATGTGATTTGCCCTTTAATAAATATACATTTGCATATTTGGTAGACCTACCAAGTTACATCGAAGCTAAGAGGCTCAATGTGATTTGCCCTTTAATAAATAAACATTTGCATATTTGGTAGACCTACCAAGTTACATCGAAGTTGCCAACACGTTATGTTATAATAAATAAATAATATTTGAGATATTTGGCAGATTTGTTAATAATCAAATCGATTAAATCAAACATATTAAAATTAAAGAAGTAAAAAAAAAAAACAAAAAACAAAACTACTTCCTAGTTACATAATTAAAGATATTAATTTGATAAATACAAACTATTAAATAAATGTTACATTTACAAAAGAAGTTCTACTATACACAATCGGAATCGATGAGTATATATAATTAGATTGGTCCGAAATTCCAATACCGATTCAAGTAAGGAAAGTCACCGTTGGATGGATCCTAGTTTCAGGGAAATACATCAGAAACTACACAAATAAATGCTGGAAAAGTCTCAAATTAAAAAATAAAAATAAAAAAAGACCTCCAGGAAGATTAGAGTTTACAAGATAGCGCAAGCGTAACAACGTTATATTACAAATAAATATTTGAGATTGTTTAATCAAATCTTGAAAACTACTTCCCTTCCTAATAATATAATTACAAATATTAATTTGATAAATATAAACTAATATAACAATATTACTACTATAAAAAGATGTTTACTATGCACGATTGGCAAATATATACATAATTAAATTCGTCAAAAGTCCAATTTCCAAGTAAGGATTGGATGGATCGTCGTTTCAGGAAATCATATCGGAAACCACGAAAGTAAAATAAATGCTGGAAAGGTGTGGAATGTAAAAGAAGACCCGGAGAGGAGAGGAATTTACAAGAAAGCGCAAGCGTAACGTAAGCCACAACGTAACCCAATATTCTTCCACCGCTTCGTGTTGACCGCTGCTTTCTCCCAACGCAATTCCAATTCCTTAATTGAGTCGGCTACGCTATCGACTACACCTTGTATATAAAGACTTTGTCTTTCCTCCTCAACCATCAATTGTGCTCCCAAATTCTCAATTCTCAATTCAATTACTCTTTCAGCTTTCTCAAAACTTTCTTACAAAGCCTCCTGAAGATGCAGATCTTTGTGAAAACGTTGACCGGCAAGACCATAACTCTCGAAGTCGAGAGTTCCGATACGATAGACAATGTCAAGGCCAAGATCCAGGACAAGGAAGGAATCCCTCCTGACCAGCAGCGCTTGATCTTTGCCGGAAAGCAACTCGAAGACGGCCGTACTTTGGCCGATTACAACATTCAGAAGGAGTCAACTCTCCACCTCGTCCTCAGGCTTCGTGGGGGCATGCAGATTTTCGTCAAGACCTTGACAGGGAAGACGATCACGCTCGAGGTGGAGAGTTCTGATACAATCGATAATGTCAAGGCCAAGATCCAGGACAAGGAAGGGATTCCACCGGATCAACAAAGGCTTATCTTTGCCGGAAAGCAGCTTGAGGACGGCCGCACGCTTGCCGATTACAATATCCAAAAGGAGTCCACCCTCCATCTTGTTCTCAGGCTTCGTGGAGGTATGCAGATTTTCGTGAAGACCCTCACGGGGAAGACGATCACTCTCGAAGTCGAGAGTTCAGATACGATCGATAACGTCAAGGCGAAGATCCAGGACAAGGAAGGAATTCCTCCAGATCAGCAGCGATTGATCTTCGCCGGCAAGCAGCTTGAAGATGGCCGGACCTTGGCCGATTACAACATACAGAAGGAGTCCACCCTTCATCTGGTTCTCAGGCTCCGCGGAGGCATGCAGATTTTTGTGAAGACCCTCACGGGCAAGACAATCACTCTGGAAGTTGAGAGCTCAGACACGATTGACAACGTCAAGGCTAAGATCCAGGACAAGGAAGGAATTCCTCCGGATCAACAGCGTTTGATCTTCGCCGGCAAACAGCTGGAGGATGGTAGGACCCTAGCAGATTACAATATTCAAAAGGAGTCTACCCTTCACCTGGTGCTGCGATTGAGGGGAGGAATGCAGATATTTGTGAAGACACTTACGGGGAAGACAATAACATTGGAGGTGGAGAGCTCCGATACTATTGACAACGTGAAAGCTAAGATTCAGGACAAGGAGGGTATTCCACCGGACCAACAGAGGCTCATCTTTGCCGGGAAGCAGCTGGAAGATGGCAGGACTCTGGCTGATTATAACATTCAGAAAGAGTCTACCTTGCACCTTGTCCTTCGTCTCCGTGGTGGTGAAATCTGAAGGGGTCTTACTCTTTATGTTAATTATTTATACAAGTCATAGTTTAATGTCTCAATGCGCCGTGTTGTGGGCTTTGCTTTTGCTTGCCAACCATCTTTGTTACCTGATGAATTATCTGTTTGATATCTTAATCACATAATAAATTAATTAGAATTATTTTAATGCAATACATTAAATCAGGAGTAATGCTATCATACAACTAAACCCAACTTAAGCCCGTTGGCTTTACTTTTGGTGAATCATGCAAGCAATTTGATCTTTTGAATGGTATTTTATATGAATTAGTAATGTTATTGCGAAGTATTTTATTCATGAAGTCTGCTGTAACTATTAATGACAACAATTCTCCATTTGTCAAACAAAATACCTCATGGCAGCAGTTGTGACTAAATTTTTTCTCCCATCTTTTATCTTTATTAATTTTTGATTTAATGAACACTCAATTGGTTTTGTAAGCAATAGTCTTGTATTGAAAGTTTTGTCAATCTGTTATGCCAATCAATTGATTTAGACTCTAGAGTTCTTGATATATGTGTTAGGATGTAATTCTGGGATGCTTATTCATATTTCCGAGATGTTATTTGTTAATGATTTAATATATATTGTATAGAAAAAAATTAACTTAGTTATGCTTATGCAATGTACTACCGTGCATATGCAACTGGTGGAACGTTTTTAAGGAACCCATTAGCCAGGTTCTTACAACGTTTTCTAATTATTTGCAATAAATGGGCATTGTAAACGGATTTATATCTTTTGGTTAGAAATTTAAAAATTTGTGAGATGTTTATTGATGGGAAATTTGCAAAGGAAAAAAAATAAGAGCTTGGAGTGCACTTTGCTGTTACAATGGCCACTTTGTTGAATGTTTAAACGGACAGTGTACTCCTACAAGAAAAGAAGCATTTTGTTTTTCAGACTTAAAAGCAGGAAAGTAAACGTATTATGGGGAAGTTTGCCTATGTTGAAGGATGATATTTCAACGGGGTTTGGTTGATAGTATACCAAATATTGCTCCATGTCGAGGGAATAAATAGTAAAAAGTTTTTCGATAGATATACAAATTAATGGATCATTTAGTGGAACAACAAGGAGAAAAAACAAATAAAATGCGGTGACAATGTCAACCAAAAATTTTGCTCCGAGTTACTATGATATACCAAAAATTTTGCTCCGAGTTACTATGATATTGTGATAAAAGCTAATGATTTTTTTAAAAAATAAATTTAAGTAGTATCATATTAAATATTGTAATTATATGAATTGACTTTCCAAAATACTACCCACATCTTTTTTTTTTTAAATACGCACTATTTTAAAAATAAAATATTTATTTTTTCTAAAATTATAAATAAATTTGAAAATAACATGGTATGATGAATAGAAAATTTAATAATTTAATATTGTATGTAATAGAGCTACCATGGAAATAATAAAAAAATCAAATCGCCTATTTATTAACAAAAATTTATGAACAACTTTTGCCATCAATTTTTAATGAAAAATATATGTTTAGTAGTACTTTTCATGTAATTAAACGTAAATTCATTAATTTCCTGCTGACAAAATATACAAAATTAAAATTATTTATGTATTTTATAAAAAAATAAATTATATGTTTAGTGGTACTTTTCATGAAATTAAAAGTTAATTCATTAATTTCGTATTGACAATATACATTAACATTTAAATTATTAGAATACTATATAAAAAATTTTTATTTTTTAAAATGTTTAACAAATAGGCAGGCTACTAAAATATTTTTAGATGTTCATGAAGCTACCCTAAATATATTATCAAAATAATATTATTGTTTCTGAGGTAAAATATGATTAGATATTTCTGATATCATTATCTATTCTTCAATCTCTATATTCTAAAATGTATTAGAACTTGTTTAGGAATCTATCATACACAAATTCAAATTTCTATGAATTAAAGCCAAAAAAAAAAACCCGAAAACAAAAATAAAAATATATTTGTTCTTAAAATTCTACCCGTAAATATCTCACAATTTATCAAGAATCTTATTGAAATTATAAAAAATCTCAATCTTGTAAGATTATTTGACAAAAAGAAAAAATTTTCGTTTAGCTTAAACTTTAATATACATGAAAAAATATAAATAAATGTAAGCTTAAAATAATTAATAATAATTTATAAATCAAGAATAAATCAACTTCACTGAACGCAAAACGGCTACAGTAGAAGCGAATGGCTTCACCGGCAGCCCCTTCCAGCGCTTCTCCTCTCCATCGTCTCTCCACCTTCAAGAGCACTTCAATTACAGCACCGACGCCAGCATCGGCCACGGCAACAGCAACGACGACCTCTCCTCTAGACGCAATTGCTCGCGACCCTGTCCTCTCGGCCTTCCTCTCCCCGTCTTTCTCCTCAACTTCTTTCTCCTCAGCCGCACTCTCCTCTGGCTCCCCCGCCTCCACCGCTGAACACCTCCACCAAGCCATTCGACTCCTAGAGAATCAGCTCCGCTCCGAAGTCCTCTCCCGCCATACTGACCTCCTCAACCAACTCTCCTCCTTAAACCACGCCGAGCATGCTCTCTCCACCCTCCGATCCGCCATCTCTTCGCTTCAGTCATCAGTCCGTCGCGTCCGATCCGAACTTTCCGATCCTATCAAATCGATCAAATCCAAGACCGTACAGCTGGCGAATCTCCACCGTACGACCGAGCTCCTGCAGCACACGATCCGCGCGCTTAGGTTATCGAAGAAGCTTCGCGATCTGATCTCCGCGTCGGAGTCAGATCCGGAAAAGCTAGATCTGACGAAAGCCGCGCAGCTCCATTGCGAGATAATTACAATGTGCAGGGAGTACGAGCTGACCGGCATTGACGTGATGGACGAGGAACTGTTTTGGGTGAAGGAAGTCGGAGAGAAGCTTAGAAGCGAAGCAATGAAAGTTCTAGAAGGAGGAATGGAGGCGTTGAATCAGGCGCAAGTGGGGACGGGATTGCAAGTGTTTTACAACATGGGAGAGTTGAAGGTGACTGTGGAGCATTTGGTTAACAAATACAAGAACATGGGAGTGAAGAGCGTGAGTGTGGCGTTGGATATGAAGGCGATTACAGGGGGAAGTGGGGTTGGGTTTGGACCGGGAGGGATTAGAGGGGCGGGGACACCGCAGATTGGAGGAGGCGCCAAGGCCCGGGAAGGATTGTGGCAGAGGATGCGGACTTGTATGGATCAGTTGCATTCAATTGTTGTCGCGGTTTGGCATTTGCAGAGGGTTTTGTCGAAGAAGCGTGACCCGTTTACTCATGTGTTGCTGCTCGATGAGGTTATTCAGGTAATTGATGTTGAATTTCGAACAAAATATTGACATTGAACTTTATATTGTAGTTTGCTTGCTTAGTGTGATAGGTAATTAGGTTGTTTAGTGATCAATCAATGTGCCCCATGTTGATTAATTTTTTCAAAGGAAGTGTTCGAGACTATATCTGGTTGTGGCTTCTGAAAGGCATGAGAATTGCATTTACATTTTGAGTTCAAGTGTGTGTTTCTTAAAATCGGAGTGGACCTGATTGACTGTGCTATGTTGTGGGAGTTCATAGTTGTCATATTGTTGATTCCTTGCAATTTCATTCCCTTTCTGTTCACTCCTTACATTAGCTTTTACTGTGATTAGGAGGGTGATCCCATGTTAACAGATAGAGTTTGGGAGGCACTTGTGAAGGCATTTTCGAACCAAATGAAGTCTGCTTTCACTGCATCAAGTTTTGTCAAGGAGATATTTACTATGGGGTATCCAAAACTCCTCAACATGATAGAGAATCTTCTTGAAAGAATTTCTCGTGATACAGATGTCAAAGGAGTTTTGCCAGCTATCAGTTTGGAAGCAAAAGAGCAGATGGCTGCAGCTATTGAAATATTCCAGACAGCTTTTTTGGCCCAATGCTTAAGTCGCCTGTCTGATCTTGTGAATACCGTATTCCCCATGTCTAGCCGTGGAAGTGTTCCTTCAAAAGAACAAATCTCAAGAATTATATCACGCATTCAGGAAGAGATTGAAGCTGTGCAGTTGGATGGGCGTTTGACCCTTCTCGTATTGCATGAAATTGGCAAGGTTTTGATCTTGATTGCAGAACGAGCTGAATACCAGGTACATTAAAAAAAAAAAATCAAAACATTCTAAAAGCAGATATTGATATGTTTTCATTAGAGGTCAGTCCTTTTTGTATCCATGCTATCTTTGACAAGTGAGTATGTTAGGAATTTAGGCTATATCTTTGACAAGTATCCAAGTTGGACTATTGACACATTTCTATGGTTTTGAGATTCCTATATCTTTATCTCTAATGATTCCATTTCATATGTTATTTTCATAAAATTTATTATCTTTTTACTCTTGCAAATTTTACTCTTCTAATTCTTTAATTGTTGGCTAATTTTACTGGTCTCACACCTAGGTCCAACTTAGATAACTGTAGTAATGCTATCAGCTATTAGATCATTGCATTTCTAGTCATCATGTATAGAGAAAGTATTGGGTGGTACCAAGATGCTGATTGTGGCACCATCCTTTTGCTTTGCTTGTTTTGCGAGTTCAGTTAAGCATGTGATATATTGTTTCCTACATTGATGCTCATTCTAATATTTCCTGTTGGAGGGAAATTATGTAACATTATAGACTTTCTGCAGCTAATTTTCTGACAAGCAATTGAGATTTAACCATCTAAGGATGCTACTATTCTCTTCAGACATGCCTTTGTATGACTGTTATGCTCGACTGTTATGTTGGAATTGCATGAAACATAAAGCACTACATTTTAATGGCAGATATCAACTGGTCCCGAGGCACGTCAAATAGCAGGTCCTGCAACATCGGCCCAAGTCAAGAACTTTGCCTTGTGTCAGCATCTGCAGGAGATTTATACACGCATATCATTGATGATTTCAGGACTGCCCGCTCTTGCTGCTGATGTGTTGTCTCCCTCTATTGGTACAATATATGGAGTTGCCTGTGACTCAGTTACCTCCTTGTTTCAAGCAATGATTGACCGCCTTGAGTCTTGCATCATGCAAATTCATGACCAGAACTTTGGTGTGCTTGGCATGGATGCTGCTATGGACAATAATGCCTCACCTTACATGGAGGAGTTGCAGAAATGCATTCTTCACTTCCGTAAAGAGTTCCTATCTAGGCTCTTGCCTTCTTCAGCAAATGTTACAGCTGCTGGGTCAGAAAATATATGCACTAGGTTAGTTCGGAGCATGGCTTCCAGGGTTCTTATATTTTTCATTAGACATGCTTCCCTTGTAAGACCTCTTTCAGAATCAGGGAAACTGAGGCTGGCAAGAGATATGGCAGAGCTGGAGTTAGCTGTGGGACAGAACTTGTTCCCAGTTGAACAACTTGGTGCACCTTATCGAGCACTTCGAGCGTTTCGGCCTCTTATTTTCTTGGAGACATCTCAGCTGGGAACATCTCCTCTTCTTCAAGATCTCCCACTAAGTGTCATACTTCATCATCTTTACTCCCGGGGCCCTGATGAATTACAATCACCCCTGCAAAGAAATAAACTAACACCTATGCAGTATTCATTGTGGCTAGATTCTCAGGGGGAGGATCAGATATGGAAAGGTATTAAAGCGACTCTGGATGATTATGCTATAAAGGTTAGGGCAAGAGGAGACAAAGAATTCAGCCCTGTTTATCCTCTCATGCTTCAACTAGGGTCTTCCTTGACTGAAAGGCCTCATGCATCCCAAAAGCATTGATGACTATCCCTCTTGTATACTAGTGTTGTTTAGAAAAGAATCCTCCTTCACAAGGTTTTTGCTTTTAGAAGATGTAGTACATAGAAAGATTGGGGGAACATCATAAAGAGATGTGTCATTTATACTTCAAATTTTGAGGTAGGTACAATTATATATCTTAGTTGAACTTATGATTTGCTATTATGTGTTGTTAATTAACATGTTCTTTCTTGTCAAGGTCTCTGGGTTTATATTCAAATTTTTGACACACCGGGTTGACCGTCAAGACTAATCAGCTCCGCAGGACTCTCCTCTCCAAGGTTTTTTTAGTTGTACCTCCTCAAATATACATACACGTCTCGATGTATTTTTGTATTCATTGTTTTTTATCCTTGCTGCTCTTTGAAGCTTAGCGGTCATGTCTCACATTGTTTGTGTAAATTAGATTTATAATTCATAATGAAACAGTTTATTCCTTAAACAGCATCTGTTTTCTTCATTGATAGGACTTGTTCCCATAATTACGTCAAACTTTTCCATTTGATTTAATCAAACTGAACTTGAGCTGTCAATGCATAATCTCTTATTCTCTACAAATTTTCTGCACCATCTGATACTCGGGGCTTGTTTGTTATATATTTAAAAATTTAATTAGCTTTCATTTATGTTTTTGGGGTGGTGGATCCTTGAGTTCGACGTTAGAGTTTTTTTTGTCCTGGACTTGGCGATTTCTCTGAGCCGGGAACTATAAATTGTATAGATTTTCAGATGTCAGAGCCCATCAATGGCTTCGCATACTCTTTTTTTTTTTTTTTTTTTTTTTTTTGAGTCGGGAAGTAAAATGAAACGAGGGCGGACGAGAATAATCATTAATTAACTTTCAGTTAGCTAGTAGCTCAATAACTGCAATTATTCCATTTGACTTCTCTTTTTGAGAAGAATAATATTGGTGCCCTGATGTTTTATTCCATATGTTTTTTTTTACTATTTCAAGTAGTCAAGATCCTTATCCGTTCCAAGCGTGTCTATCTACTGTTGCCCGAAGATTGTTGAAAGAAAGCCGTTGCGCGTAGCTGCTACACGTCTTTTGTGAAGTCTAAGCATAGCATAGATTATTATCTTCTTTAGTGTGGATCTTGCGATAGAATAATTTATTTCAAATTAAATTAAACTTATTTGGTCCTCAGACTAGTCGTCGTATATTACCTAGTGTTTTACTGATCATATTTATTTTTAATTTATCGGGGTATATGTATATATATAGATAGGATAATCTTCCTCCGGAGTTAACATAGATTGGAATATAAAAAACCAAAAAGTACGGAACCGCTTTTAATTGGTCTCTGTATTATTTATTTTCCACTTATCAAATTAAGAGATGGTCATCAGAGTAGTTACGCGGGCATGAATTTTTGGCAATTCGTGTTCTACCTCGTTATATATTATTTTATATAATATGTTAAGAGTGGTTATAAATGATGTTGGTGTAATTTCATCGGAGGTACGGAGTTTATCTTATCACATACTATTAATACGAAACACGATCCAATCGTTCAGCCAAAATTTGATAGTACAAAATAATTAAGCGATGCATTTTAAACAAATATTAATTACATATTCTTTTCAAAAATTCCAGACCAACTAGGTGACTTTAAATTATTTTAAAAAAACAAATATAAAATTCGTGAAGATACGAGATCTATAAATCAGAGGAACTATGCATCTTTACCTTATTTTAGAAATACAAATTCAAAATTCGTGAAGATATGAGATCTAGAAATCAGAGGAACGAGAGTTTGTTATATGAGCAATGCTACATCCACAATCAAATTCTATAACCAACTCCTTATAATAATTTAAGTTGATAAAAATTTATTGAAGAAGTAAACAATAAAAATATATAAGAGAAGTTACAATAGAAGATATGGTAAATATATGTTTGATAAAATTTTGTCAACCCAAATTTTGAGGAGAGTTGGTTGTAAATGGGACAGTGGTGTAATATTATTTTTGTGACATCCCTATTGTAACCTAAGATGTTTCGAGAGCGAAGAATGTATACCTAAGCTCATTGATTTTAAGGTATAATTTCGGACTTCAATTCTTTTGATGACTAAGTAGTTGTCAATCTCTCATCAGGAACAACATTTTTCTATGACACAGAGACTGTAGAGATGGATTTTATTTGTACCACTTCATTAACTTTCCTTTGTGTAAAAGCATATATATTGGTTTAAATTTCCTTTCATATTTGAAGACAGCCAGCGCCAAATTTCTAGATCTTGATTTGATGTACGATGTGGACATGAATATATAAACAATTATTAATTACACAACATCTCTATCTATCTCTGATGAGATTGGAATGTGAAGAATTTAAGATTTTACTCGCCTAATGAAGTTAAACAGATGTGAAACCAAATTAACACATCCGATGTGATGGAACGTTAAGATCCTTTTCAGCCTAATAAAGCTAATTAACATTTTGTAATTAAATGAACCACCCCTAATTTTCATATTTATTTAAGGGCAGGCCATCTAATAGCATATGCTTACTCCAACCCTGTTCATACTGTACATGTCAACTTCAATGCACCGTATAAAATTGTTTCACATCCTCTCAAAGTCATTTAATTAATAATTAACTTTTAAAACTCAGTTAGTAATGCTGATAATGATACAAAAACAGCATCGTAATTTCCTTGGTTCATAAGTTTATCCTGAAATTTCTGCGAGAGTATTACAGCCACAACACATTTAAACTATATACCTGTTGAATAATATTACACCAATAATCTATTTACAACCAACTCTCCTTATAACCTGAGTTGGTAGAGACTTATTGAAGATCTTAATTTCATGCATTATAACTTTTCTTATTTATTCTTATTTTTTACTGTGAATTTTTGTCAATTCAGGTTGTGAGAGGTTGATCGTAGAATTTGATTTCAGATGTAACATATTAAACATTTACATGTAACATATAATAACAGGATATGGTTAACGTGCCTTCTTATAACTATCTTAACAATTCAACATGGATGTAACTGAAAGGAAAACAAGGAGAAAAGGACGAATATTTCAATAGTTAACTAGCGTGCCCTTGATGGCCTTCTACCAAGCATACAGCGAACTAGCGTATTGATGTCATAGTCATTAATCAATGTTAATTAATCTTAAACCAGAAATTAACCAGCCTCTAGAATTGACTAACATCTCCATCCTCTCTATATGAATACAAATCTTAGCATTTTTCTTTGAAAAGGAGATCAAGAAGAGAGAGTCAGCATGATATCGGTAGCTTGGTGGGTAGTTAGAGGATTCGTATAAACAATTTTTGTAGAAGAATCAACATCATTTCCAGCATCTTTCGCTTGATCATGAACTGTGATTACTTGTAATCATTTATTTAAACTTGATATTTATAGCTCTTTGGATGCTCCGCTGAACCTCCAAACTAAGCCAGTTGGAGACCTGAAATCATGGGAAAGAAAGTCTGTCAATCCTCCCTCAAAACATCTAAGAATCATCGGCAGCAGCAAGACAAAAATCAACTTAACAGCTTGATAAAAGTTTTGCGTCCTAAGGTTTACATCACTGACAGCTCAAGCTTCAAGAGGCTCGTACAAGAGCTAACTGGCAATGGAAACACTCCAGCTGTAGTCTCATCCCCACCTCCAGCTATTATTAATCCAAAAACAGTTGATAAAATCTCAATCATAAATATCGAAGACCTTGGAGATGATCGTCACCCTTCTGAAAGTAGCATAGAAGCGTCCTCTGATGTGTCCCTTGATTCATATGATGAGCTATGCTACTACCAAGTGTCTTCTCCTCGTGATCAAGAATTAGGGCAAGCTTATTATAGCCAGATATACTTGCATGATCCTCAGGCAGCTGAGACAACTTCATCAGAGTATTTATTGATGGGTCAACAAGAAGACTTGTTAGCATACCGGGATTTTGATTCATGGCTGCTAGATACTGAGCCATACCCTTTTGATAACACTTATAATCTGCAGATACAACAGGAGGTCAGTATCTATGATTACGAGCTATCTGGACTAATATTATAGTGTTTGTTCTATCTCTGGAACAACAAGAGGAGGAAAATCCATGCATGCGTGGTTTTTGCTATACATGTAGTTTATTTAAATACGTATTCTTGTTTTGTTCATATATACATATGTATGTATAATTAAGCACAGAAACTAATACCAGTAGATATATGTTCAAATATCGTTTGGTTTGTATACATCTTTGTATATGTAAATAGAGAGAGCGAGATGTAACTTTTAGTTTATTAATTTTTGTATACTAAGTTGCCCCCAACGATCATGGTCTCTTATTGCTAGGTTTTAGCTGCAGAACGCTTTGTCTAAAAGAGGCGGTAGCTAGCATGATATTGTCTTGATCAGAAAATTTCCAATATATTTATGTGATGTGATTAGTGGACTCTTCATAATTGAATTATATACTCTCCGGCCACTGTTTTTGAAGAATGATAATTTGATTTCTTGGACTTGTGATTACAGTATTTCTTAGGAGAATATATTAAAATAATGAAGGTAATTAATTTTAGGTACTCAGTTGACACTAATAGCAAATGGGTGGCAACTATTTCATCGAAAAAACAAAACAAAACTGAATCGCATTTTTTAACAAATAAAACTCTGAAAAACTAATCTTGTGGGGATGTTGCAGGGTTGAGAAATAGTGATTTTTTAACTTAGTTAATCAAAGTCGATGAATTCAATATGTAAGGATCGATAAATCAAGGGTTCTTGAGAATATTGCTCGTGTGATTTGAATATATTCAACGTCAAGAAATTAAGAATAAATTAATTAATTCGATGATATTTATTGCAACAAATTAATTAACATGAATTTCGTAATATTTATCATCAAAGTAGTATTATGTATCCCAACCTTTTATGTATCATAATTGGTCATGTGGTGCTAGATAATTATTTTTATATGATCGTTATTCTTCTTCAATATTTATCATATATAATTATATGGTAATTCTTATATAATTAGTGATCCATTATTCATGTTTGTGGTACAAATTTAAGATATGTACCTAATACTATTTTTACATCAAACAACAAAATAATATGAGATTTATATATTATTAAATATACGCCTATATATAGAAATAGTTATTGTCAACAAATGTTGAGATATAATTGAAGGGTTTGGAATCTTTTTAACTCGAAGTTCTGCACATAAAAATCTTTACATCAATTTTTAGCCTTTCATTTTATAATTACTTAATATAATAATAGTATTGGAGTAAATGAGTTGATATCATTTCTGTGACTTTTTGTTTTATTTAAATATCAACCATTTGATTAAATAAGATAAATAATAAAAATTGATGTAATATTTAGAAAATGTAAAATCATCACGAAAGCTCATGAAATTATGAAAATTGACATGGAATTGCCCCAAAAGCTTCTGTAAATAAAATAAGAGAAAGTATGCGACATTCATTATACACACATTATCATGTTGACGTGTTATATTTATTAAATTCTAGATAATCTTATAGATTTTACTATCTTTGATATAACATTTTCAAAATATTATCTATTATATTTCTTACCCCATTTCAATTTTAAAATAAAATAAATTAAAAAGTTTTATTTTGTAGAGTAAATCCACATGTCATTTTAGGATTTTATATACGAATTTAGCGTAGTAACGTAATATTATGAATGTACCCTAGCTTTTTCAGCTGGTAAATATATATAAGGGGCAAAAAAATTGTCATCAAAATGTCAAGTTTCCGTACTTCACCACCTCTTCAATCTTCTTGATAAGTAAATTTCATTTGGAAAGAGAAAGTTGAGCAAGGTAGAAACTAGAAACTAGAAACACGATTAGGCCCAAACACAAAGTAAAAATACAAATATCATTTAATACAAAAGTAACTTGTTTCTTATCTAACTAACCACATGTATGATAGGATTTCATTCATTACACACAAGGGCACAGCCAACAATTTTGTATCTAGGAAGATTGTTAACAGCTTTTGAATTTCATTTAATACAAAATAATATACATTTCAATATATATAAAAATCTATAAGAGGATATACTTTATATCCACTATAGTGCAAGTGCACAAGCCCTTTGTACATGAGAGTGTGTGTTGGAGAATAAATAAATACTAAATATCGAGCCTACATCTACAAGGTTAAACTTTTAGAAAAATAGTAAACTTAATATAGTATTAGAGCCGTCATGACTCAATGATAACAGAGTTAAATCCCCACATATCATTTAGAAATATTAATTAACAAAAGGAGTGGTTTCTATTCAGTCTCCATTTTTACCTCGTTAGCCACCACCATAAAGTTCATTAAGGGTAAAATTGTAATATAAATATAATAAATAAAATAATTAATATGGAGTAAATGGACTTAACAAAAACTCATATTTTCTCCTTATATATTTCTATCATTTTTTTCTTTTTTTCTCTTTAAAAATAATAACTTCATGCTCTTCTCATGTAATCTTCGTTATCTCTCTATTTTTCCAAATTTTATGCTTTTTCCTCTAATTAAAATCTATTTATTTTTCTTTCTCTTTAATTCAGCCAAACACATAACTTAGATCTAAATATCAAATCATCTATTCTGTTTTCTCTCTCTTTTTCTCCCTTTCCAACTCCAAAACTAAAAAAATATATAATTGATTATTTTTTATATGAACTTGGAGAATTCAATACTATAAAGAGAAACAATTATTTACAGTTGAAATCATTAAAAATCATTAAATCTTTTTTTTTTTTGTATCATTTATAGTATTGTTTAAATTTAAGAAATGCAACCATTATAAAAAAGATTGAAAAAAATCAAACACCATTAAGCTTAAATTATACTTCATTACAAATTAAATTATAATTTAATTAAGTTTATCATAAAATAATAGGTGGAGCTAATGAGATTAAAAAGAGGACTAATTAAAAATTCCATGATAATTTAATTAAGGGATGAGATACTTTAACTTAATTTTTTTAACTTAATTATAGACATCAATTAATGACCATTCTTCTCACCAATTCAATGGTTGAGATTGTTGATGAGTTAGAATCATTAAATACAATTTTTTTACTTTTAATCTCAACCATTAGATTAATGAGATAGATGGTCATTAGTTGATGTCTAAAATTAAGTTAAAGTATCCCAACCCTTTAATTAAAGCTTACCGTAAATATATTTATAATTAAATTTGAGTTTGATGAAAAAAGGTCTAAATTATAATTATATCATCATTAAATAAGAGGTGGAGGCCAATGAAATGAAAAATATGGGCTCAATAGAACTGCTTCTTAAAAAATATTGTTTAATCCATTTATAAGACCCGCTAAGGCATTTGAAGCTCAGTTTATGTTGCAAGTGCATGGACCCTTGCACGTGAGGGGGGTCAAATCAGAAAGTAAATAAATAATAAATGTTAAACCTGAATCTACAAGTTTAAACTTTTATAAAAGTGACAAAATTAACGTAAAGAATCTCAAATTTTTAAGTGTTGCCTTTTTCTCTTTTCAATTTGAAATCCTATTTTCATAGCTCAACATTTTCCAATACACATCAAATTCAAATATCTACCTCAAAATCTAATAGTAATCACATATCATTTAAATAAATTTAAATATTATATTCAAAATTAATATAAACATTAAATCCTTGTCAAAACAAAAACAAACATTCATAACACACATACTATTTGTTAAGAATTGGTTAATATTGAGAACACATGCATGTCGAGTACTGATCATCAGGTTGGGAAGTAAAGGCTCTAATGTCTTGATCTTATTGAAAAGGATTTATGTGTTATCAACTAAGCGTACCCAAGCTTCAATTCTATCACCATCTCTGGTGTCTATCAACACAACACAATAGTAATGTCATAATGATCTATCAAACGAATTATTCTATTAGGCTTTTCCCATCCAAAATCCAAAAAAAATGGCATTGGATAAGTATGGGTGGTAATTTGGGACATAATACGTGAATCTGACATAACACGAAAATTTAGGGGTTTGAATTTTTCTTAATCGTATTTGTGTTAGAATTTTTAGACTTGTAAAATAATTGTGTCGTATTCGTGTTTAGTACTTTTAACTCGTGAACACCATTATGACATAACCTATTTATAACACGAATTCGTTTATAACACGAATTTATTTATAATACGATTAATACGAATACGAAATAAAACACATTTGATATGACAACACGATTATGAACACCAATATAAAATAATTTTAAATTACTAAACTTAATGTTCCTAATTCTAGACATTTTGGTCCTTGACCGTGTTGACATTTAAGCCTAAGAAATTTTAAAGCTTAGGACATTCTAGTCGTTTAACAAAAAAATTAAAATCACAAGTAATTCACCATTCAATAAAAAATGAAAACCATGATCTCCTCTCCATCACAATTTCACAAATCATATCGCAGCCCTCTCCTCTCATCACCGACTCACCGCTGCCAACCCATCCTCGCGGCTTCACCACTGCAGCTGTCCAGCCCTCTTCCTCACCTCCTCTCCCGATTTTCTCTCTCTCTCTCTCTCTCTCTGTGTGACTCTCTCCCTCTTTCTAGCTTTCGCCTTCTCTAAGTTGAGAATTGTGAGATCTACTTTCAGTTCCTTATTTCTTTGTTTTTTTGTTTGTTTATTTTTTTCCTTATTTTGAAATTTTTTAGTTTCTGGTGTGATAGATTGGAGATTCTCAGCTCGTGTTGCTTTTTTCTCAGCTGAGGTAATTTTTTTTCTTTTAACTTTTAGTTTCATTTTCGTTTGTGAAGTGTTTATTTGGTTGAGTAGAAAACGAAGGAAAGTGAAAGAAAATTTTGGTTCATAATTAACTATTGCTAAGATTAAAGAAAGAAATGAACTGAGACTGAGAATTTTTAGTTTCATTACGTGAGGATTTCCTTCAATTAATTACTAGGTTTGAGACTGAGAATGAAAAAAATATCTTTTGCAGATCGTTTCTTCATGAAATTGTCTCATTTTACAGTTGGAAAGTGATTAATGTACCATCCTGCCAATATCGAATGGCGATTGTAATTAGAATATCTTTATCTTTATCTTTATTTTTATCTTTATTTTTATCTTTTTATCACTTATTGATTTATTTGCTTAATTAGAAGTAAAATGTTTATTACTTTCGCTATTTTGAAGTTCTTTGAAGGAATATTATGAATTATGATGAAACTGATAACAAGGTGAAGTCATGATAGTAACTATTTAAAGTAAAAATTTAAATTAATAATTAAAGATTCAAGTCTATACACACACACACACACACATATATATATATATATATATATATATGTATGTATGTATTATCAGTAGCTTTTAACCTTAGTACATATCAATATGAAGAAAATTCAATATTAATAAGATGATGATGATTTACTTATGTAATCCCGATTAGATGATTAAATGTAAATGTAATATAATGGTTTCTGATGAACCTTTTGAGAAAAGTAATGGGTGCAATGCAAATTGACTTTATTAACTAGATCAGATAGATAAGAAAAGATATTTATTTATTCTGCCCATAAAGTTAAGCTTAAGACCATAAAAATCTTGACGTTACGTTGGCTTCAGATGGCAGTGAGCTGACATAATCTTTGGACTGGGAGCATAAACTGCCAAGAAGGGTTGGTTAAGAGTCAAAAGAGGAGATGGATAAAAGTCGAAGAAGACGTGGAGATGCAACTTCTTCATGTCAATTGGGAGCTATAACTTGTTGCCAATTGTGATTTTGTGATGGATTGCGTTAACTTTTCCTAGTTTGTTATTTTGTTTCTTTGTGATGAACTCGGTCTAAGTCATCAAGAATTTAGGAAATGCGTTGCATGCGCTTTATTTTTATTAATTTTGATATATTTGAATTGTTGAAGTGGACTTGTTATTGTACGTATATTGCTTTTGAATTTTGTTGGTATTTAATTTTGTTTAATTTTGTATGTTATGTTATAGCTTTTTAATGTATAATTGTATCATAATAGTGTCATAATAGTGTTGTAACTCTAAACGGATTGTGTTAATCATGTGAACGTGATCTAATCGTGTTAAACGGGTCGTATTCGTGTTTATTACAAATACGATTCATTTATTATTTATATTCGCTTGTCGTATTATGTTATATATTTAATAATCATGTCGTGTTCATATTGACCTTTCATGACACGAATAATAAATAAGTTATATTTGTATGGGATCAATTTTTGTCGTGTCATAAATTAACACGATACTAATACGACTTATGAACACGAATTGTCACTCATAACAAGTGCTTGTAAAGTAATGAGAATGCACTTCAACATCATCTCTCTAGGCCTTATATGAGTATGTCAAATCTGTAACACCCATAGGCTTGCCTATCTTATAAGGTTGAGCCCTACCCACAAAGAGGGAAAAAAAAAACATTAAAAAAAGACAAGATAATGTGGGATTGTTGAAAGGAGTTTTGAAATAGTTGTTTTTTTTTGTCATTTACAACTTTTATGTGAAACTGCTCACGGTCAATTTTACAAATATGAATAATGATTTAGCTAAAGAATGGGGAAATGGAATAGCGCCTTTTATAATTTTTTTTAAAATATTTATAATATTTATATATTTATTTATAACTTTTATAGGTTTATTTACTTTGAGTTTGCACACTTTGTTATAAATAGTAATATTGTTTACAATTTTTTGTGCGATTTACAGTTTTTATCTATTGGTTTACAACTTTTATTTATTATTTACAACCTTTATACGAAATTGATCATTGTCAATTTTACAAGTATGAATAGTGATTTTGGTTAGAAAATGGTGAAATCGAATAGTGTTGTTTAGAACCTTTTTTATGGTATTTACCACTTTTATATGCATGTTTACAATTCTTAATACCAGATTTAAGACTTCTATGTAGATTTTAAAATTTTGGATTTTGTAAGCTTTGTTGTGAATAGTAATAACAATATTTTTTTAATGATTTACGACTTATATATATATATATTTAAAAATTTTATGTGCTGTTTACAATTTTTATACCAGATGCATTTGATCAATTTTACGAAAATAAATAGTAATTTCTCTATAAATCTAAAAAATATATATTTAAAAAAAACAATTTATTCATTTTTTGTATTTGCACTACTTTGTGCATACAAAATTGCATCTTATGTTATTTATGTTTAGATATAACATAAACCTTTTTTTATTATTGCATATTTTTATTATAATACCTTTTTATTGGTTTATGTATTGAATTCTTTTTTATTTATATTATTTAAGTAATAACATATTTTTTAGTTATAATATGTAATTTTTTATATAATCGAATAAAATCTATGTATGGAATTTGGGGCTATTAAATATTTTTTTACTTATTATATTGTTATGTATTTAATTTATATTATTACATATTATATTATTTTTAATAAAATTAACTTTAAGGAGTCGGCTGGTAGGAGGGTGTATTTTTTATTAGAATGAGATTTAAATTATTAAAAAAATAATTATAAAAATATGATGTTTAGAAAACTAATATTATCGTATTTGACTGACTATAATAATCTTATCCTTGATTACTATCGGATTCAAATTACTGTATTTAAACGTTAATTTTATTTAATATGTGAGCAAATTTTATAACTAAATTTTTTAACAGATCAAAAATACTTTTTTAATTTTTCATATATTAATTAAAATAAAAAACATTTCTAATGTTTCAACTATTCATACAATCAATCAATTCCCCCTTTTTTTTTTCAATATATCAAAAATTTCCAAACCCAACAAAATACAATCAAATTCCAAAAATTTTCAAAACCAACCAGAAAAATACAATCGATTCCTAAAATTTTCCAAACTAGAAAAATACAATCAATGCACTACATTTTTTCAAACCCAGCAAAATACAATCAAATTCCAAAAATTTCCATGACAGAAAAAATGAAAATATAATCAAATTGAAAATACAATAAAATTCTAGAAATTCCCAAACCCATAATTTCCACGAAAATTCCCAAACTCAGAATTTCCACTACTCATGGCAATCAACAAAAATTCCCAACCTCCCACCACTCACGGCAACAAACCCACCATCAGCCCACTGCCATCCACTTGCGTTACCGCAGCCCTCCACCACAAGCCGCCTTCGTAGTCACTCGAAGCTCTGCCCAATCGCGCGCTGTCGCCGCCAGCAGAGCTAGTCGTAGTCGTAGTTAGTCGAAGCTCTGCCGTTTGCTTTGCCCAATCCCGTGCCGTCGCTACCATCCACCATAAGTTATCATCAGTGAGTCAAAGGGGGAGAGAAAGAGAGAGAGAAATAAGCAAAGGTAGCGAGAGGCAAGGAGGGGAGGGGAGGTAGGGAGAGAGAGAGAGAGAGAGAGAAAGATACAAGAATAAGGATTTATGATTATGGGTAATTTGAAACTCAAAGGATAGGTGGGTTTTAGATTACCTTGTTTTTGCAGTAATTTAAATATCGTGCAAATCTAGATTTTCGGGTTTAAAAAACAAGTTTGCTGTACCAAATAAGGGATGAATTTCAGTTTCCCATTCCCTAAATTCGTACCACCTATATCGAACGGCTCCTAAATGTTTCAAAAATATAATATCTACTTTTTTATTTTATTCTAAATTTGATAAAATAATTATGTAAAAAAGGGAGGGGAGAGTTAACAGGGTTATTCCAAGACTTCAACCAGCTGCTGCCCTTCATATTGTTTGTCTTTTATTGGAGTTAGCCGTCAAATGGTGGTGGCCAAGCAGGAACCCCCCAGCTACAGTCCATTGCTCTGTGGAAACAATAATGTATTCCAGCTATTCCCCTAAAAAGTTTGCTCCTTTTATTCAAACACAACATTAGGGTCATATAGGGTACATCATATTAGATGTATTGATATATAATTTTAATAATTGTTAGGTTTATAATTTTTATATATTTATTCATGATTTTTATATATTTATTTATAATTTTTATATAATTTTAAAAAAATTAAAATCACACCTAAGTTAGATGCCGATAGTAACACCGACGCCTCCGTTGTTCCAATAGTAATATTGCCACCCCCGTTTGTTACACCGTTAAGAAAAAATTGATTGCATAAGGGTATTATAGACACTGCCATGAGTAAAGTAATGAAATAATAAACATATTTACTAAAATTAAACAATTTTTTGTTGGGTAAATCATACAAATCACCCTTAGATTTAAGTTTAATTACACATATATTTACTGTTTATCTTTCTTAATCATCAGATACCCTTACTTTAGGAAAATACATCATAGACACGCTTTCCTGACATTTTCTATTAAATTTGTGTAGTTGTGTTGAAAGAAATTTTTTATTAAATTTGTGTAGTTGTGTTGAAAGAAAAAACTACAGTACAGTGGTTATACTGGTATAACTATTGTTTATGTGTGTAAAAATCGTAAATACATTGTAAAAATTATAAACAAATGAATAAAAGTTGTATATAAAAAAAGTATACAAAAGTCGTAAATGAAAAATATATAAAAGTCGTAAATATAATTTTTTTTAATTAAATTACGATTTTAAAAAATGTATTTATGATTTTTATACGCTCTGTACGTCGCTGTGCTGTAACACTGACTCTTAGTGTTGAATCTTCAGGAATATAACGGTCATTTATGCTATTTAATAATAAAATAAAATATACTTTAAAAAATCTGCCTCTTCATCCCCTCTTTCTCTCTACCCTTTCTCTCTACTGCTACCTTGTATCATTGAATTTGGTTGCCTCAACCTCCCTGGCCACCTCTTCGGCTTTGAATTCTTTGTATGATTTGCCGCCTCTCCTCCTCTCGCTGGTGTAATCGCTTTTCTCCTCTCCTCTCGTACATCCCCTTCCTTACATTACTAATCGGCAATGGAGACAGCACCGGCTTAGCTTTACTCACTTGGTTTCGCCATTTGATCAACCCGATTCGCACAAAACATGGTCTTGGTTTCTAGAAGAATCCACAATTCAATAAGTCCTCAATCAGTTTCTTCTCTTAATTTCATTTCCTATACAAGTTTAAAACTTTTTCTATCAATTTTGTGAAATTTTAGAGTTTTGTTTCAAATGATGTGAAAAGATTTCATTTTGACGTGGAAATCTTTCATCCAACAAATGATTATCTGTGTATCCTATTTGTGTGACTTACAATTTTTTTGGGTGCATTTTTACTGTAATATTTTTGTGTGATTGTGCTCAATTAGGAGTTTTATATTATGTATATTTAGGAATTGAAAGTAGCAGAGGAGGAGGAGAAGGTTGTGGTGGAAAGTGGAGAAGAGGAGAATTTGAACTTGTGTTTAGAAACAAACACGCTCTAGGAGAGAGGGTTTTTTTTTTTTTTTTATTTGCAAAGAAGAGTGACAAGACTTTAATCTATGTATTTCTATATTTGTAATCTGATTTTCTTTTTTAATTCTATAAATTGGTTTTCTAAGGTTAACTATTTATTTGACAAATTTAAGATGAATTTTCTCAATCACTCTTTTTTTTTTTTAAGTCAAATTTTTGTGTTTTGTTGGGTTGAAGATTTGCTGGTGGCTAGGTTAAAAGTTGTCACGTTCTGGGTTTGCTGGGTCGAGGTTTTAAGGTTTGTTGGTGGCCGTGTTGAAGGTTAAGTAGGTGGATTTGGTGAAATTTTAGTGTAAATTGTTGGAAGGTTTTTTGGCATTTTTACGTTGATGGGTTGCCGTTGGTTGATGATTTTTGGGTGGTTACCAATTTTTCTTTGGTCATTGATGATCGCTAATAGTATCAAAAAAAAATGACAGAACTGAAATCTTTGAAATTTAAAAAGAGGGTAGAATCAATAGGCAGTTGAGCAGTTAGATTTTTTATTGTGTTAAAATTTTATATTTGACCTTCTTCAAATTATTAGTTGATTGATTTATTTATTTTATAATGGGAAATTTGTCACTTCATGTCTTGTTTCTTTTTTCAATTCTATACATGATTTATAAAAACAACTGCTTGAGGTAATTTTGTAATTACGTTATAATAGATAAAAAAATAATGTCACTTAACGAAAAATGTCACAAAAGTATGTTTATAATGTATTTTCTGTGAGGGATATTCGATGATAAAAAATGACTAACAATGAATACATGTGTAATTAAACAATTAAACTTAAATTAGAGGTGGTTTGTGTGATTTTCCTTTTTTTTTTTTTTCTCTTTTCTTTATCTCTTCATCTCATCCCCATCCTTTCTTCTCTCTCCTTTCCAGTTCCTCTTTGTTTATCATCTCTATCTTGGTTTTTTTTTTCCCTCATTGATGTCGCAAAAATCTAAATACACCAATAAATTTGAATAAACAAATTTAAATATGAAAGATTTTGCACCAAAAATCTGAAAAAAACAAATCCAAATACATGAAAAAATTAGAACACTTCGACATCTACCCAGAAAATCACCACCAATCAGCCTCGACAATTTACATATGAATTGCAAATCATATACTTCTAAACCCAGAAAATTACAATCAATTTGCCCCAAAGGAAAAACCAGATGCCACCCCTAAACTGAATCGCGTAATCGAGGGTAAGTTTCTAGTTGATGGTGCTACGATGGTGAAGATGGACACAGAGTGGTGTGGGCATGCCTTGCTTCGTGCGGAGTGTTGAGGAATGGTGAAGATGCGTGCAATGGTGAGAGGAGAGAGGTGGAACTAGAGGAGGGAGAGGGAGAAGGAGGATTGGTTGGAGGAAGCGAAGTCGGTGTCGGTGGGGGAGATGATCGTAATAGCAGACGTGAAAGACGTCGGCGACCAGAGTTCAGAGGTGGCCACGTGTGTGGTGGGTTTTGATAAGTTGAGAATGGATAGGATGCTTGTTATTATAAAATAAAAATTTTGTGTAATATATACATATATATATATATAATTATTTTTAAGAAATTATGTTTATTAATTTTCGTTTTCGTATATTATTTTAATTATATTTTAGTTTTGTTCTTCATCAAATTATTATTGTTCATTATTATATTTTAATAAGACAAATCAAGGGCATTATAGTCTTTGCGTTGAAATTTTTGAATCAATTAACGGATTTTCTCAACGATGCAACAAATGGAGGATGTCAATGTTACTATTGGATCAACGACGGTGCCAGTGTTACTATCAGCATCCAACGGAGATTTGAGTGTTAGTTTCCCTATAATTTTGAAAATTAAAATATGTTACATCAGATGTACTGTAACAAAACCCCAACCATTTAAAAAGAAAAATAAATCTGAATTTACGATCATGAGCTGGCTTCACGTTGCGAATGGTTTTTACTTTCATGCTGCTTTTACTTTTACTTTTATTTTTACTTTTACTTTCTGCCTCGACAGTGGCAAACGATGCCCAGAGTCCTTCTAAGCAAATCAAAGTATTCCTACAGAAAGTCAAAGAAAATCACTGGAAATAGTTGTCATAGCTTAGTATTAAATCTTCCCTCAAGAATCTCTGTTTATGTCAATGGCTTCGTCTTCTTCTTCTCCCATCATCACTCAAGCCAAATATGATGTATTCCTCAGTTTCAGAGGCGAGGATACTCGCCATAGCTTCACTAGCCATCTCTATGAAGCTTTGTGTCGTAAAAAAATTTTGGCCTTCATTGATGACGAGCTTAGAAGAGGAGATGAGATTTCACAGGCGCTTTTGGAAACAATTGAAGCGTCAAAGATATCAGTAGTTATTTTCTCCAAAGATTATGCTTCTTCCAAATGGTGCTTGAATGAACTTGCAAAGATTCTTGAATGCAAGGAAAAGAGTGGACAAGTGGTCATACCTGTTTTCTATAACATAGCTCCATCAGATGTACGGAAGCAGAGTGGAAGCTATCAAGCTGCTTTTCTCAATCATGAAAAACAGTTGAAGAAGCAGCTAGAAGAAGTTCAGAGGTGGAGGAATGCTTTGACTCAAGCATCCAATCTATCTGGATGGGATTCGATGGTGATTAGGTAAGCCTGGTTTTCTCTTTTCGGAAACATTCAATCAATTATTGCATATACAGATTGGGGTATTTTTAACACATAGCTTTTGTTCTTTACATTGTTTAGGCCCGAGTCAATGCTTGTAGACAAAGTTGTGGACGATATTTTAAAGAAATTGAACGATATGTCAACTCCTTCAAGTGACTTCAAAGGCCTTGTTGGACTAAATTCACGTGTGGAGAAAATTAAATCATTATTATGCATTGGATCGTTAGATTTTCGAGTTGTGGGAATTTGGGGTATGGGTGGTATTGGTAAAACAACTCTAGCTACTGTTGTTTATGACCAATTATCTAGTCAATTTGAAGGTCATTGCTTTAGTATTAATGTTAGGGAGGAATGGGAAAAGTATGGACTAGTTCATGTTCGACAGCAAATTCTTTCTCAAGTGTTAGGAGAAGATATCAAATTAAGCACTCCGACCATACCTCAATATACACAAGAGAGGATACGACGCAAAAAGGTTTTTCTTGTTGTCGATGATGTGAATATTGGACAATTGGAAGTTTTAAACGGGTTTGATCAATTTGGTCAAGGAAGTAGAATTATCATAACAACTAGAGAGAAACAAGTTCTCAATAGTTATGGAGTGCATAACATTTATGAGGTTGAAGAACTTAACTCCATTGAAGCTCTTCAACTCTTTTGTATCCATGCTTTTAAAAAAAACCATCCACCTAAAGATGTTGTGGAGCTCTCAAATAGGGTGGTAGATTATGCTAAAGGAAATCCATTAGCTCTTAAAGTGTTGGGTTCCTCCCTTTGTGGAAACTTTGAAAAACAAGAATGGGAAAGTGCATTGAATAACTTAAAAACGATTTATGATCCTGAAATCCATGATGTGCTAAAAGTAAGTTATGAAAGACTAAGTAGGGAGGAGAAGGATATATTTCTTGACATTGCATGTTTCTTTAACGGAGAGGAAAGTGAGCATGTAACAAAAACATTAGATGGTTGTTATCTCTCGGCCCATTTTGTACTAAGTGCTCTCATTAAAAAGTCATTGATTATAATTTCAGATAACAAGTTGAAAATGCATGATTTACTACAAGAAATGGGTCGAGAAATTGTTTACAGAGAATCTGAGAAAAAGCCAGGCGAACGTAGCAGGTTATGGCATCATGATGATATCTACCGTGTATTTCGTGATACTAAGGTAAGTTCCTAATGTATCTAATTTTGTTTCTTATTTCAGGTTTTCAATAAACAATCAACAACTTCATCTCACCTGTTATAAAGTTGAGGAAATCTCAATGCATTTTATGTTTTCTTATTCTTTTCTTTTGGTTTTAAGGGGACTGACGCAGTGGAGGGAATATTTCTTGATATGTCTAGAACCAGAGAAGTGCATTTAAGTTCTGCAACCTTTTCAAATATGGTTAATCTTAGATTGCTAAAGTTCTATAAGCCTTGGTATTTCAGAGACTCTGCAGATATGTCCAAAGTGCATATTTCTGAAGATCTAAAATATCTTCCCTATGAATTGAGGTATCTTCATTGGGAAGGATATCCTTTGGAAACATTGCCATCGGAATTTATTCTTGAGAACCTTGTTGAACTTGAATTGCCTTATAGCAATATTAAGCTACTCTGGAAAGGAACTAAGGTATGATATTACTGAAATTTTTATTTCTTTCTTTGATATGTACATTTTGTAGTTCATGGACATGATTTAGTAATCGATTAATCTTTTTGTTGCAGGATGCCTTGAAGTTGAAATCGATTAATCTTTACTACTCCAAGCACCTAACTGAGTTTCCAAACCTCTCAAATGCCCCAAAGCTCGAACATGTTAACCTTGTGGGTTGCAAAAGCTTGCTTCAAATTCCCTCATCAATCCAATACTTCACCAATCTTCGTATTTTAAATCTAAGTCGCTGTGAAAGTCTTAGCTCCTTTCCAAGCAACATTCATTTTAGATCTCCCATTACTCTAAATCTCTCTGATTGCATTAATCTTGCAGAGTTTCCACAGATTTCAGGGAAAGTTAAATATTTATATTTAAATGGGACCGCAATAGAAGATGTTCCCTCATCAATTGCATGTCTAACTGAGTTGGAAAAATTAGAGATGAAGTACTGCTCAAGGCTCAAGAGTCTTTCAGATAGCATTTGTGAATTGAAAACTCTTTATTGGCTTCTTCTTTCAGAATGTTCAAATCTTGAGGCTATTCCAAGAAGCATCTGTAGTTTGACATCTCTACGTCTTGTCATGCTTAATGACTGCTCTAAACTTGACAAATTGCCGAAGAATGTGGGAGATTTAACATATTTGGAACGTCTCAGTGCAAGTAGAACTGCCATAAGTCAACTACCATCCTCTATTGCAAGTTGGAAGGAAATTAGAGATTTAAGCTTAGCTTCCTGCAATCTAACAGAAATACCTGAAGGTCTTTGTTGTTTATCCTCTTTGGAAGAATTGGATTTAAGTGGAAACAATTTTCGGGGTCTACCTACAAGTATGAAGCAACTTTCTCGCCTCAGATTTCTTTACCTGAAGGACTGCAAGATGCTTCAATCGATACCAGAGCTGACACTGGGACTAAAATGTTTAAATGCATGGAATTGCAAGCAACTCCAATCATTGCCAGAGTTTTCATCAAGCACAGAAGAATTAGATGAATCAGAACTAGAAATAGTATCTGAAAGCTACAGTCAATTTTCAACCTGGGCAATGAAATTATTATTTATAAACTGCTTGAAACTGAATCCAAAATCATGCAACGCATTGGCAGATTCACAGCAAAGAATTCAACACATGGCAACTGCAGCATTACAACTATTTTATAGAAAGGTTCTTTCCTCTCCTTTTCTCTCCCTCTCTCCCTCTCTCCCTTTCATACAATCTCTCTAAATAAAATATGAATTTCTTATCACAGGAATTTGATAAGATGCCTAAAATCAGCTTATGTTTACCTGGGAGTGAAATCCCTGAGTGGTTCAGCCATCAAAGCTCGGGATATTCAATAAATATTGAGCTACCTCAGTATGACTCTAACAAAAGATTGATCGGATTTGCTCTATCTGCTGTCATAACATTTGAGGAGAGATCTTGTGGATATGGTATTGAAGTCAAATGTAAGTCCCATACTGAATGGAATTGCTTTGATTGGGATTGTTATGTTGGAGCTAACGACGAGTTGAATGAGTCAGATCACATAATACTGGGGTATAGTCCTTGTATTGATGTTAGGGGTGATTACACAAATGCCACATTTGAGTTCATCCCATTTAAAATTCCTCGTGTGTTCAGCTTATTCAAAATTCCCTACAGAGGTCCACAAAATAGTTGCAAGATGAAATATTGTGGAGTCCATCCACTATATGCTCAGCTAAAAATGACTGCACCCAACATTGCTGCTGAGAGACTTGCTGCCACTGATGAAAATTTAGGGGAAACAATGTTAGCGAACTGCTCTAACACAAGTGGACATGGAAACGGTAGATCTAATGAGGAAGTGGAACCACATGATAAGACAGATTATACCTCAGAAGGATGTGGATCATTGCTCTCGTCCTGTTGGAATTTCATTTTAAGTTTCTTTCGGCAGACTTAATTGTGTTTTTCATCAGTGGAGCTTTTTATGGTTTCTCTATCAACTTAATGGTAAGTTATCTTTTAGTGCTCAGGATTTAATCGGTGAAATACATTTATTTGCCTTGGGCAACATTTTATAAGTCCTATATGCTTGCAAGAAAACCTTAAAATTGGTGTTATTGATGGAAAGTCAGCTGATATGGAAATTCCACAAATTCTCATCAAACTTCTGAATCAGGTATGTGGGTGAGAGGGAACAATGATATATAATTTAATGAATTAGTTTTATAAATATTGCTGGGAGTTGATTGTGGAAAATTATGATTTTTTTTGTTTGTAGGAAATTTATCACGAAATTATTTGAAACTAGCTTGTGTTGTAGTTCATTTTTTGTTGCTCTGTTTGTAACCTGAATGCTGTCCACGGATTGAGTTATCTGTCAAGAGGACTTGATAAGACATACATAGCGTTCGACAATGGCATATATGTCTTAAATTTTCGTGGTTTTTGGATGTTTTCAAAAAAAAAAAAAAAAAAACCGTTAAAACTTATTATTAGATCTTAGAATTAAAAAAACAAAGACAGTATTCGATTTTTGTATTTTTAATTTCGATCAAAAATAGAATATCTTGTGGATGAATAAGGTCAGGCCCTATAGAATTAGAAATTAAAATATCATCACGATCACGGGTGCAATCCTAAGCGGCCCACAGGAGAACAGAACTTGTTTAATAGTTGTCAAACAATATTAGTGGATATTTAAAAATTGGAAGAAATTGTTAGTTAAGAAAAAAATTTTCCTAAATTGGTTTTTTTTTTTTTTTTTAACATCTTTCCGTGAGTTGTAACCAAGGAAGTAGAGAAGTTAGATTGAGGTATCAAAAGCAAAATTTAAAATAATTGGAGTCCATAATTAATTATTTTTACTTATTTTTTTATACCCCTACGTTTCATGTGCTGAATAAGATCAGAGTCATATTACTAATCATAAAAACATATATACTAGTTGAGTTGCGATATCTTAAACAGAGTTTGGAATATAATACTCCAAAATCTCGGTGAATGCAATATTATTGTAACTATTACATTTTTCTACCACTTGAACAATTAATTAATCTTGAATCGATTAACCGTTTAATTAGAATAAAACACATAATTCAATTCGAACCGTCTTAAATATATTCCTTCGAACCTTTGATAATAAGTTAATAACCTCTGTCTCTTCAAATGTTAATAGAACTAGAAGCAAGACAAGGCAAAGGCAAGCATAAGTATGACAATAACTTGATCAGCTTCCTGCCCAAGATGCCATTTCGATCATGCTTTCTTAATTTTTATAAACATATAACATGTAAATTAAAATATTATATTAAAAACTTTAAAAATTAAAAGTACTTCTTTAACATGCATTTAATAAAAGATACGTACATTTTAAAAGTTTCAATTATATACGATAAATGATAAATATTATTATCTTTTATTTAATTGAAGAGAATTGATTTTACTTTTCCTTTCATTATTAATTTCTCAAATGAAATAATTAAGGAGAGGAATATTGAAGTTTATCCTATTAATGAATTATACCATTTTTTATTGGTTTCACCCACGAGTCAATTGACCGAACTGCCTCATGAGTCATAAGCTAAGCTTAATTCCACGTAAAATTACAAATCTTAGCATTTTGGTCGACAGAAGATCCGGGTCATACTACTTGAAAAATCAAAGCTGAGATGGAGAGCATATTTTGATATCTAGCTGGGTTGGTGGTCGATCAATATTCTGCATGGACTACTGTTGTGAACCCTAATCTTATGCTACAAAGCATCTTTACTTTTATGTCTTGTTGCTGTTTCTCAACAAGAAGTTACATCGATCAAATTAAACTAATCTTCTACGTACTTTATGAGATCACGAGACTTCATTTTTGTAGCTCTTTGATTTGATTCTAATTTCAACACATGTATAAATTAAGAGAAAGTGATCGTGAGGCCGAATATTATTCCAAATTAATCCGGTAACCTTCAGTTTCTGAGATAATGGTGAAGAAAATAGTGAGGCAAGCGTCCCTTGACAAAGCAAAAAAGAATCATCCCGGGAGCAAGGAGCTCAATAATCTGATAAAAGTGTTGCGGCCCAAGGTGTACATCACTGACACCTCAAACTTCAAGAGACTCGTTCAAGAGCTGACAGGAAATGGCGACAACATGGTATCAAATTCAATGCTATCACCACCGTTACCACCACCTCCTCCTATACAAATAGCACCACAACTAGCCCTTGATGACAATTATTTTCCGGTACTTATCAACATTGATGAAGATTATCATCAATACCATGGAGAGTTACAAAGTACTTGCAAGGATGCAATATCATTTGATGCATCTCTTGATTCATTTGATCATGAGATATGCAACAATGTAGGTTTCAGCACAACTGAAGAAGGTGGATTTCTAAGTACAGAATCACATAACCAGATACATTTGATTAATGATGTGTCATCCATGGACGATCAATGGACAGATTTGTTAGCGTATCAAGATCTTGAGTCATGGCTCTTAGATGCTGATCAGCCATATCCTAATAATTATAATCACTTCAATGGTACTTTCGCACAGAACCAGGGGGTCAGTGTATACGACTACGAGTTCTCTGGGTTAATATCATGATCATGACCAAAGAAAAACCAAATCAGAGTGTTACACGCCATTGTGGTATAAAAAGGTCTTGATCATCACAAATTGCAAAGGATCGATCGATCAAGCAAGTATGGATAATATTCATAGCTGAAAATTAAGGGCATATGTGCTCTATATATTTGCTGAGATTATTTATTTGTTAATTAATTAATTCTTTTATAGTAATTATCCAATTCCCACACTATAATTATTGATCAATTCGTTAACGTATGTAACTTCTTAGATATATGAACTAAATTTACCATTATAATATTCCTCTCGATCTCTCTATATTGAATTAGATTGGACCTAATTCTTAATTTTACTTAGTCATCCTATTATAATTAAATTAATGGCTTAACACAAATTTGTAATTGTAATCCATATAATCCAATAATTGGAATGATCGATGAATTGGTATCGTTAAATGCAATATTTTGACTTTCAATTTTAACGGTAGACTATTCATAATTAATGACTAGAAATTTGTGTTAAAAGATCTTAATGTAATGATTGAGATTCAATCTAATTATTGTCATTCTTAGTGCATTAATTATGTATGATAGATTTAATATCAACCACTGAAAGTAGGTTGAGCCAATGACATACAATTTGGTAGGGGTGGCAATTCGTGTTATTCGTGTTGATTCATTTAATTATTCGTGTCAAGACATTAAACACGGATCCGACACGGTTATTCAACGTGTTACCTACGTGTTATAATCGTGTCATATTTAATTTACATAATTTACTTTATTGTTTAACCTAATTATGCATAATATATTATATTTTATATATTTATATCAATTAAAATTATTTTTAGAATATAAACCATTGCTCGTATAAAATATTGTTAAAATCATCATAATTTATTATTTTGTAAATTAATTTACTTTATAATATAAAATTTTTAGTTTTATAATACATATTTTAAGTATGTAATAATTTATATCATTAAAGGAGCTTACATGTTAAGGATAGACAAAATATGTTTAACTATTCGTGTCATTAAACGGGTTGGCGTGTTGAACATTTTCAACACGAATCCGACCCGTTTATTAATCGTGTATTGTGTTCGTGTCATAATCATGTCGTGTTCGCGTGTCATGACCCAAATTGCCACCCCTACAATTTTGGTATAAATTTTTGTGAAAAAAAGTGGTGCCATTCAACCTAACCCTATATATATGTGTGCGAATAATATTATTTATACAAACTCACACATACAAGCTTATGTAGCATTCCTATATGATCGTCACATCACTCATGTTAATTAATGTTATTTATTATTAATATATATTTATCAAATTACCGTATTTATTTATCAAATCACATCATATCACGACAATTTATATCAATGAGTTTGTATAAGTAGTTTGTAAGAGTAATATTAATCGTATGTGTGCATAGTCAAGATTGGAGAATGACTAACTAATTAGCTCTAGTAATTAAATACCATATAATTTGAAATGCTTGTATATTAATGCTCAAAGATATGATGTTATAAATTCGATGGCTTGGTATTAATCTTCTCAAAACTTGATCTCAAATAACCTTCTCAGAAGTGAACGTCTAGCAATTTCACATCAATCACTAAGAATTTGGAGTTAAGTGATCATTAGCCTGCTGATACATGCACATCACTACTATAATACTTTAGTTATTTATTTTATCATCTATACAAGGTAACGTAAATTAAATCAATTAATTAACTTCCTTCCTGATCAGTACGCAAATCAAAACTGATCACTTGCTTCATGCTTTTACAAGGAGGGTAAATAAAATCAGCAATAAGTAGTGAGATTTCTCAGGGTTGATGGTGCTCCCTGCCAATTTGGTTACAAAGATGCGCTTGATTATCTTGATGTTTCAGTAAAGTGGTTTCATTACAAATCTAAGGATTTTTTCCTCAGGGTCACCTATCTGACAAAGCCTACGTGTTTCCTGTTTTCAAAAGTTGAAGAATTGGGTAGGGTCCCTATAGAATTGAACTGTAAGTGGGTTCCGTTAAAGGGATTCATTCAGAAGTTAGAAAACTTAGATGATCAGCTCTGCACTAGGAGGGAAATCCAGTGAGGGATGTACAGCTGACTTGGTTAGTTAAAGTTAACTAGTTGCTCAAGAATTTCTCGATAAAATTAAGCTAATAGATTTCTGTTTATGAAATTACCTGCATAGGAGTTGTTTTGTTCTCTATAAAATAGCATCTGTGAAAGTGAGAGCAACCGTTCTCAAGAGCTTTCGTTTCTAAGTTTGTTATTTGCTTTATCCAAAGTGAATTCTCCTATAGCCGTTCAAGTGGATAGGAAATTCTATGCAAAATCACGATAACCTTTAGTGTTTTTTCCCTTACTTTCTTGTCATTTTCTCAGATTGATTGATCTTGATAGTGAATGTTATTGTGTTAATTTTATCCTTTGGTCTATAACTGGGTTTAGAATTAACAGGTTCAGAAATATCAGGAAGGAAGGAAAATGGATACCGATCTGTTACAGTAATTCTCTGTTACTGATTGTCTCAACAATATGATCAATATTTTATATGCTTTTGTAAACAAATAGCCATTTGAAATATTATTATATCAGTGCACACATGCATCTCAATGGATTTTCAATTTCTTAGTATTTTCAAAGACTTAGAGAATGACTTTGTATGTATCCAGTTAAAGATTGTAAAAGCATCTGCTGACTTGCTCAACAGGAGTAACAAAGTGAGAAAACAAAGGAACATAAATTACACTCACGGAAATGATATTATGAAGAACCGGGACTGGAAAACGAGTTATTTAGCAAACATCAGAAGCAGTTACTTTCTCTTATCATGGCTTTAATGGTGTCTTTGGCTGAGGTGGAAGGCTATACAATGATTTCAACTGCCTGCTTATCAGCTTGCTGTTCTGGACAGACGTTTGAAGCTCCAAGTTATCGGACCACCATTGCTCCAACCCATGTGCCTCAAGAAATTTCTGTTTTCCCTTGGACATAACAAACAGCTTAGCTGCAGCTTGCCCATTTTGAGGACCTGCATTCTCCTTGTTGGCATCGGTTTCAGCTTTTCCATCAGGATCAGTATAATAACAGCAGATATAGTCACTATTATTTACATACAAATGAGGCACCCATTTTTTCAATTCTGCTGAAGTTTTATCTCCATAGAAGTAATGCGCCCAATTCTTCAACCCCATTGAAGAAGTAGTAGTCTTCTCAACCTCATCAATGCCAGCCTGAGTTTCACTACTTGAAGGAAGCATTGATTTAAATCTCTTCCAAGCAAAGACTGCTTTTTCTCCAATATTTCTAAAGCTCATAGCTAATGAGACGGATGGCGGGTTAAATAAATGTGCATCAACATATAATCCTTCCTTAGCTAATGCTTTTCCTACTTGGAGGGCAAAGCCAGCCCCTAGTGAATGACCTGCTATGCATACATTGCTGCTTCCATACCTTGCAGCAATAGATTTTAAGGCTTCCAGAGCTCCGTTAAATCTCACAGAACCCTTCAAACTTTCCCAAGCTAAAAAGCGAAGGTCATCTTCAACATCCCTTCTGATTGTAGGGCTCTTAAGTACTGTTCCCCGAAGTGCTAAAACAGCTTTTGGTGCTCCACTTGGTCTGATGAGTATCAAATCAGCCATTGCAGCAGATCGATCCCATTCCAGTACAGCACCATATATGGATCCATCTCTTTCATCAATTAAGGTCTGTGCCAGCTTGTACTTAAAGGGTATCCACCATTTTGGAGCAAGAGCATTTTCTTCTGTTCTGTTCTCTTGCCTATCAAGTTCAAGCAAGTAAACTGCTTGAATGAAGCAGGCCATTACTGTTCGCTTGTGATTTGGGTCCTTCCTGTATGCAATATAGGTATTGATTAGAATATCAAAAGTTGTAAAAACAAACTATATTAAGCGCAACTAAGTATAAAATGAATCTCCCCATTGATAGATACTGTAGCTCTTCGTATGCACATCAAGGAATTTTCTGCTAAATCTTCCAATGAACGCAGGAAGAAAATGCCCAAACAACAGAATTATATATCCAGTTGTTGTACTAATTGGAATTATATAGGTATCCTAAAATAAACACCATCTTAATTCCCTATACGAAAAGACTAATATATTTTAGATAAATTTTTTATTTAAAAATCTCTCAAGGTAATTTTCCAGCCATTTCTAAACTATAGGCAAAAGATCAAATCTTTTTTAAAACGAAAACTGTAAAGATCTATCAAACTGTATGAAATGTAAGTGATTCAGAATTCATAAACCTTCCAAATGGAATTCAAAATTCTACCCAAATCATATCCAACAACAATTACATTGACCAACTGCAATACAAATTATAAAGCAACCAAAGACAAAAGAGAAAAAAAAAAAAAATCTGAATCTGTAGAATCAAAGATTTATCAGATTAAAAACTTGCCAAAAAAAATCCACAATAGAGCAGACTAACACTATCCTTAAATAAACAAGAAGTCATACCATATTTATCCCAGATGTAATCTTTAATTAGATTTTAGTACCCAGTTAGGATACAATTAATTTCATCAATCAATCATATGATAAAACTACATGCAATGACGCAAATGAGCAAAAACGCGAAATGGGTACCGACCAACTGGAGTTGATAAGGTCTCTCCAATTAGGAGCAGCCACGTTCCGAGGCCCAGACACGTGAAATGCATATGGGTGAGCTTCCTCTTTCACCTCTATGGCCATAACCGTGTCCGCCACCTTTTCCAGAGCTTCCTCTTTTGCTGCTACTAATGCAAGCTCATCTGCTCCAACCTTCGCCATCCACACTCCTTATTTTGGATTCTTCAAAACTTTTGATGGTTTAAAGTGGCATCAAGAGGGTTTGGTTCTGTGGCTTTTGATCGTTTGAAGGCTTTCACATGGCATCTGATTCCTTGTTTATTTGGCTCTTTGCTTCAAAAAGTGAATTGGGAAACGCCTGGATTTGTTTAAGTCTCCAACGGTCATATTTCTCCTTTGTTGTCGGTTTCGCTTCCAATGACTTTATTGCCCCTCCAAGTTTGGGACTAGTGGGGTTTGGGAAGGTAAGTCGATGGATTTTTCTTCGTGCAGAAGCAAACGGGAGGAGGGTATTGTTGTCATTTCATTGTGTACGACCTTGTCTTGGATTACAGTTGGATATGACCAAGTGGGGCGGAGGTTACGAAGTGAGATGCATTTAATAATTGAGTGTGGCAAAAAGTAGATGAGTATCTAATTAAATTCGCCCACAAATTCTTCTTTACTTTTATTTTTGTTTTTAAATTTGCAATTTTTTTATTTTTATTTTGAGTGGGTATCAATTCAAAAATGTTCTAGAGACCCATTTTTTACGGGATACATATCTAAAATATTTGAATATTTAAACAATAATCTATATATAATCAATACAAAATAATAGATCGACGTTTACCAGATAAAAAAATATATTTGAAAATATATTTTTAAAAAAATTGATTGACAAGTAATTTATAAAATCATTTATTGAAATAAATGATTTAAGTATGGTTATTTTTCAATTTATAATAATTTTTAATTAATCGTTGTATTCAACTAACTATTGAACTCTTGCTCAAGCTTAAGGAAGAAGTGTGGAGAGCATTCTTTTGGTTTTGTATAACCCACCATATATTTTTATTTTGAGTAATATTACTCTTATAAATTATTTATATAAATTTATCTACACAAATTAACTTAATATGATATGATTTGATAAATAAATACAGTGATTTAATAAATAATATTAATAATAAATGATATAATTAATATGGATTGTATAACGATCATATAGGACTATAGGACTGTCGTATCAATTTATATGTGTGAGTTTATATGAGTAATTTACATTAATAGTATTACTTTCTTATTTTAAGTTTACTTATATAAAATAAAGAAAACTACTTAGTAGCAAAGCTTTCCATCATTAATTCTACTATTTATAACTAAAATATTTCATAATTACAAATTCTAATATTTGATTTTTAAAAATATTAATGTAGAATCGCTTATTCATTATATATAATTCTTTTTCCTCAAATAAGCTAATTTTTTATATTAACTTTTTAATGTACTTAGTAGCATATTCTTTTAACCTATTAAAAATGTGAGACCAATATTTTTTGAGTAAGCGCAAGTGGTATGAGCCGCACAGGATCATGGCATTTGATAATTAGCAGCTAAAGCTTCTGGATAACATTTGTGGTGCTGGTATTACCTCCCATTTTCTGATATTTGTAATTTATTTGTTAATTTTGTTGGGTCCCAATCTAAGGGAATTGAGGTGATTACAGCACAAAAAATTTTTGGAACTTATATCTCATCCATTGAGAGCCAAGAAAAATCTAGAGCTTGAAAATAATGAGAATGGGAGCTTCTAAAATGCATAGAATTCAGTAAAAACTCAAAGTCATGCAAACACCTAAGCAGTTAATATGGCCTTGAACTTCATTGCGACCTCTCTTCACCCAAAACCCTGTTCTAATCTTCCTCCTTCTCCATCTGTCAGCCCCAAACACAAGCATTCCTGCAAGCTCTACTCTTCTTCATGTAAAGCTTCTGCCCAGTCTGAGGGAACTGAAGGTCGTGTTACAGAGGAGGATCCCCCTGCTTCTTTTTCTGGTATGCTGCATACCAATATATATACACATATTTTTTTTTAATAAAAAATAGTTTTTTTAATATCATTTATTATTTGATTTGATTAGCGATACCCCATTTGATTATTATATTTATACTTGGTTTCTGGGATTATACTTTTTGTGAGCAATAAGAGCTAGAAGTGTTATTAGTTTGTTTAATCCCCTTGGTTGTTATTAGAGTTAATTGGACATGGGTTGGTGCGGTTGTGTAGTATATCATGTGGGTTCTGGAAATATGACAGGACTTGTGTGATCAAATGGAGTTGGTGGATGAATGTGTTTGTGTGTGTGAAAGTCAACAGCGCCTTTTTTCTATTTTTTATTTTCTTGGTCGTGGCGTTTGGGTTCTTATAACTAAATTCACCCCCAATTTTAAGCATAAATTGTCAAGAGTAGGTGATACTCTGTGAGAACATGGCAATTTCCTTCAAAGGGTCTTCAGTATGTAGCTCCTGCTTGGCTGTGGTTTTCGTACCATTGGTGATGCTAGATTCACTGGATACTGTTTCCAGTCTACGCAGTAATCAATTGACAATTATATCATAAACTGTTCAGTCTTTTTCTCATTTCGCATTAAGAAAAAAAAAATTGAAAGTGGAGGGCCTGTAGCTTCTTACCACCCATTTGGTGGAACATTCTTAGTTTACTTGAAGATATAATGACTACTGCTACTTGAAATGAGATAAAAAACGCTCTGGTTTTTCCCATTTGTTGAATAATTGTATGCCTTAACATTGACAGGAACATTTTAAGGCTATATTTTGGAAGACAGATTAAGCATGTTGCTTCATGTCTCACAGTTTCTAAGAATGTGCCGTCACATTAGCTCAAATTACCAGAAGCTTTCGATTTATATGCCTTTTGAAAAGGATCAGATTCTATGCTAGTGATCGCGATGCATTCTTTGAAGCAGCCTAAAACTGAATTGTAACTTTTGGAAAATTATATTTATGGGCTATATGATATGATGGTATCGATTGCAGACCCTAATTTGCTCTATCCATTTTTTTCCTCTAGGGTCTTTGTCTTCTGCACGCACTCAGCTGGATCTCTTGGACCAACTCACTTCTACTAGCACACTAGCTGAAGGACAAGGTATGTAGATCTTATCCCTAAACTGTGACTCAAGTATCATACATTCTTCATGGGGAATGAAATCTGTTCATATAATTAAGCAAGATTTTCAAATTTAATGAATAGGTTATGAGAGTGATGGTAGCTCCCCGAAACTTACAATTCGTGATCAGTTGGCGCAGTTAGTTGGGGACAGAGACGATGATTTCAGTGTTCCATTGGGTAAAAATTTGAAGAAGTTTAGTGCCAAGTTCCTAACTATCTCACAGAAGAGGAACATCAGGAGACAAGCTTACTTGAATGAAGTCTCTCAGAGGAATGACTCAGTTTTCTTTGCCACTATTGGAGCATTTGTTATACTTCCGCCTTTTATAATATTAGGAATTGCTGTGGCAACCGGTTATGTACAGCTTTTTCCATAACCTCTGATTTATTATTATACAGAAATCACATTCACTTACACCAGATAAGCTGTTACCCAATCTATGTTTCCCTTACATGGTCAATATTATCAATTATCTTTGCTTCAACCTCTCCTTGTTAGTTTATTCTATTCGATGTCATACACCAAGGCTGCTAAGATTGTTCCAAGGTAATTATTTTGTAGATGTAACTGCTGTATGTATCTCAACAGCTGAGAAATAATATTTTCCAAAGTTTCCTTTGAAAGGGTCGAAAAACTCTAAGCTACTATTCTTGAACAGCTTGGAGCCCAGCTTTCTTTACTACTATGGATATGAAATTATTAGGAAAATTTTGGACAGGCATCCACTAGAAAATGCAAACAGGACTTTTCTTTTTCACCTGGAGATTGAGATCCAATTGTAAGCTCTTTATTTATTTATTTATTTATTTTCCTTTTCAAAGTGTTGTCTATGATAAAAACGTTCTGTTCATTTATCCAGATACTCACCTCACATGCCTAACGACAATGACAGCCACCACCAATGCAACTTATATTCAAAAACCGAGTTCTGGGTTGTGGCTCGAATATTATAAACTATTATAGACAAAGACACCATTTGTCATAATGTACTCTTATTATCTTTAAACATTTTGCAGCCAGCAACACAGCTAAAATCTGCAAATTTCTTGAACGTAGGATTGGAGGACTCGGTGGGTTGTTGAACCTACAAGCGTTAGTGGAAAACATTGACTTACTACTTGAGAATATAATCTATATTTTGAAGCTTTGATGCACCCTTCCAAGACTTTCTGACAGAATATTTTCTTAGATATTCAAATTTCTGAAGCCAAGATCTTCCACTAGAAGAAATACTCAACAATTGGATGCTTGACTAGTGGATCAATTTTAGGCCGTTGTGTGCCAGTTGAAACTATAATCAACTCAACACAAAACCAAAATTTGACAATTATATTAACTTACTACCTCTATGTATAGCCCTTCCATTCAATGATAATTTTTTATTCTAGATACTGGATAAATGTTTGACACAATTCTTTTATCCTTTTGTTGTGTATGGATCTACTAGATTTATTGCATTTATTTTTTTGGAAAACACAGGATCATAAAAGGGTACAAGCCACTTTTAAGAAAACAAACTCAACTATTTGCATTCTCTTTAATTAAAAAAAACTAATATATCTATTACTCCAATAGTTTTCTGATTACAGTCACTAGAGGTATAATTTACAACCTTCAAACAAATGGCTGATTTACAAGAAACAATCAAAGAAATAAGAGAAAAGAAATTCTGCAAAACACCCATATATAGCTCATCTTATTGATGGACATCTCCACCCCCATGTCCGATGCTTCATGTGGTCCATCACCCAAATTGTTGATTCTTCTAAGGGATGAAATTATATAAAGTAAAAAGTATAAGAAGGTCGACAAGAATCCCATGTTAGTTAAAAAGAAAAAAATTAAGTCATCAGCCCATATGCTTTTTCAACAAGTCTCAGTTGTCGATCCAATCTTGCCTGCTGTTGAAAGCTCTTTTTCGGTGGGGCTGATTGGTTCATTTCCTAAAATCACTCCTTGCTTTTGTATATAAACCCATTTGTCTTGGAACAGGTAGATGAAAACAATAACAGAGATCTCTATAGTGAAAAATACAGTCCAAAGATGTATGCTTTTAGATGTCTTTTCATGGAAGGCTTGGAGGCCAGTATATATGTTGAGTACTCCCAGCAGAGTCACTACAGTTCCCAGTAACCAATGTGCCATGAACCATACACTTCTTCCTTGACATCCCCTGTAAAGAAGAAGTGTATATTATAATACAACAAAAATACCGATGTGAGCCTTCCCTTAAAATGTACTCTAAGAACACATATAAGAAAAAAGGAGACCGATAACATACCTCTGTGGCCGAAAAAAGCCAATCAGGGCTTGCAACCATATGATACCATACAACCCTACCCCTAACTTCTGATGATGATTGCTGAAGGAGTTGTTGAAATTTCTGAAAGAGAGTACTGCTCCTGCTGTAACTAGAAGTACAGCAAGTGTCTGTTGTTCAGAAGAACTACATATTTAGTACACCAAAAACAAGCCTAGTATATACTAACCATATGAGGAGTAATCTTATATGTAAGTTCAATATAACTACATGTTAGTTTGTGACTAATGAGTGAACGAATGCAACACCTAATGCCATGATTCCATCTCATGCTTCAATTTAATACAGTAAAACTGAAAAAGATGTATGTTGCTAATCAACAATTAATATATAATAATTGTCTTTTCTTGCTTCTCAAGTTTTCATAATAATCCCCTTAATCAACTCGTGGACATACAAAGTTTCCTTGCTGTTAATTAGTTATCACAAAACCATTGGCTATATAAAATAATTGCAAATCAGGGTACTATTTTACTTTTAATATCAACCATTCATCATTAAAAGCTGAAGAAGTTGGGCATCAACCTCCAATAAAATAAATTTTAAAGCCCTAGTGATGTCTTTTTCTAACACTTTGGAGATGTCAAAGAATGAAAGATTATAAAAGCACTTAATAAAACTGTTAGGATTTCCCAGAATCCAAATTATTGAAAAACATGATCCACTTACCTGTGAAATTGCATGAGCATAGAAAATAATTCTAAGTCTTCTTCCACATTCTTCTCTGTTTGAGAATCTGATAATGAGTATCCCAAGCGGCATCAGGAACCCCATTGAAGCCCAGAGGAGGAAGCCGTGAACGGTAATCTCAAACATCAGTTTAGGACTCATCAACTATAGTTATGAGGCAAAATCAGATCTTTGTCAGGAATCACAATATACAAAACCAAACCTGTTGAAAAACTAAAAGGCAAATATTTTCAGAGTTTAATTTTGTAAACCTGATACCTTCTGGATGTTGCTATTGTTGACTGTACTGTTTCTTGGGGCTTCCGGTTGTTCTACAGAAGAACTGACAAATGGTAGAAGAAGAATACTGATGATTGCATAAAGGGTAAAACCAACCAGTTTCCGCAAGACTTCCATTAATCTTCCCTGATGAAGAGAATAAGCACAACGCAATAGCTAACAACTCCGGAAATGAAAATGAAACCTTTCTTGATGTTCAACCTTTGAGTTTAAGCTGCAAGCGATCTAAAGAAAAAGAAAATATATCACAAGAACAAACCGCGCTCAATTATATGATACTTTACTACTACTACTACCACCACTACAAATGCAGCAACTTGAATGCTTTAAAGAGCACTAATATATAGTTAAAGAGCTAGCAATAACATATATGTATTGTTTTGAAGAAAAATATGTCCTGAGAACTTCAGGTGGATATAATTGTTTTATTTATAAAGAATAGGCAGAAGTGGGGATGTCTTAAATAAAATATGATTAGTGTATTGCATGGAGGTTGATGGCACTGTAGTTGAGAAGGTTTAAGTGAGAAAGGAGATGTGGGGAATAGCCATGAATTACAAATTCAACCCATGTGGGGTAGGCTGAAGCCAATCTGATAACTCAATTTAAGCGTATATAAATTGTAACTAGTTTAATTCAATCTAAAAATAGTTGACATCATTAAATATTTAAATAGGTGATTTTACGTATAAAAATGAGAGACAGGAAGAGAACTACGGTTTAGATTATAAAAAGTTATCTGATAAATGTGTCAATCTTCCTTATAACTCGGTTTAATTATGTTTCAAAAGACAAAGATAAAATCCCATAATCTATCCAAATCCAATGAAGAAAAATAGATCCAATCTAACTGGATTAACTCATCGAAACCAATTAAAAGTAGTGAATCATTTCAATAGAATTGAATTGTAGTTTGAACATCCCTAACGTGGGGTTCACTTTGCAGGCAATAGTGGGTTGATGGCAAGGAAAATGCATGATCAGGAATGTCATTCAAAGATTTCAATTAAAGTTTTCCCCATAAATGAGTACATATTTATATAAAGATATGTAAAGTGGATTCTGGCAGAGGTTACTCGGGGAAAACATTATCTTCTGCTGCCCACTACAAGGTACCACTATCATAGTAGGCTCGCAAAGATCCTCTAGACCGACCAAAAGAAAATACAAAACATGCACAAAATGCCATTGTTGAAGCAGAACACCTTTTAGAAAAGAACCCATCACTCACCTCAAATAACACGATTTTCTTTTCAACTTACAACCACTTGTATATATATAATCTTACAATGATGAGCTATGCTGGCGTCAGTTGCTACTGAAGCAACAATTTGATACTATACTTCTTATATATACTTTTAATTAAGTTTTAATTCTGGAACAATTTGATTGTTAAGTACCCAATTGACTGAAAATTTTACTCGGTTCCATGAGACTAAAAGCAGAGGTTGGCATGACTATCACAAGTTCTACTACGTAAAAGTTGAATCAAGATCGATTTAATTAACTTAATCACTATGGGATTCGAAATTAAAATCTTTAACTCAAAGTTTAAGTTCTTTATTTTAAAGGTTATTTATTGGGTATAAGGTTGACAATATTATAGTTAAGTTTGCCACTTTTTTTTTTTTTTAAGTTCAAGCTTGTAGATGCGAGCTTAAAACGAAGATGTGTAAATGTAGGCTTAACATCAAATATTTAATTCTAATACGTCCTTGCACATGCATATGACGTAGTTTGGTCATGACTATTCTGATACTATGTTAAGTTGCCATTATTCTAAATGTGTTGTTATTTAAGTCTTCTTGAATCTATTTCCATACCCCACATTAAGTAAAATTCGTTTAAAATTTTTAGCCTATAATTATAATTTATTAAAACTCCAACAATGCCCTTTCGTTGAATGTTTACAATGAAATATTCACACAATTTATCATCCTAAATTTGTCAATGTCTGTCATCATATTTTCTAGTGTTTTTAAAATCTTATGAAATTGAAATTTATAATTTTGCAATTCATTCTAAAATTTAAACCCTACTTTTGTTAAGAGATTTATAAAATTGGAATATAAATTGATGAATATCACTTGTACCAATGATCTAATTAACTGTGAACTTCATAAAGAATAAAATAATTATAAAAAAACAACGACGTTCTTGATCTGCATATCTTGCAAGAATTGTAAGACTTGACCATAACATTATTTTTTCTTAGTAACAGCAAAACAGAACTGTGAGGAGAAGGGATCCGTGATTAAAGTCTTCTACAAAGGATTAATAAAATTGGAAGTAATGCAAGTTTAAGAAATATGCGTAGGTGAGTTAGGATTTGTAGTGGGACTTGCAGAAACATAGATAAGGTGGGCAACTAGAACAAATGAATGAGAATTAAGTTTTCAAAATTTAGAATTTTCTTAAAATTTTACTGTTAATATCCAGATTTATTTGATAATGATTATGAAATCCGAGAACTGTTTAACTAGATATTTTTTATCTTAATGAAATCACTTCTCATAGGATTAGGAAATGAGCATTTTTGAAATATTAAAAGAAAATATAGTTAAAATTTAAATCATTTATAATAAATTGTATTTAATAGGGGCTTAAAAAGAGTTTTGAAAAGGCTCAAATAATAACGCTCTTATTCTAAAAATTTAAACTTATAAATGTTGGCTAGTTGAGTTAACGATCGAGTATTTATTTTCTAACAATTACAATGCCCATCTCATTTCTCGCAATAATATTCGAATTAATGATCTCTCTCGTAATGTCAACTTCATTTACATTGGCAGTCAATAACATCAAATCAAAATCAAAGTTACGTAAGTTCATTAAAAGGTGTGTTAGCTATGGCTCTCGTTATTATAATAATGGACTCTCCAGGAAAATTTTCAAAGCTTTTCACATCATGTTTCTCTTTTGCTTTTATGTGGCATTCCTTTCTTGATCATCATCATAACATGGTATTACCATACCAGCTGTCCTGTTTAATATGGTACACGATTATTTTATTGACTTATCGAATGGGTTTAGTATTGTGTAAGAATGGAACATTTGCGCATAGTATATACAAGACAAGTGAATCAAGCCAACTTAGCCTATAACGAAGCAACTTTCTAGTTGTGGGAAATTTCTCTGGATTGACAAAAAGTAGCATGGTGGTCCTTCCCTTATCATCATATTCTTCACTTATTCCACTAAGTTTATGATGATCTTTTGGATGATCATGCTTGTTCTTACATATATAACTACAAATTTACTTTCTAATTAGAGTAATAATTATCCGAAGTAATATCAATTTGGTCCAATCCTGATCTTATTTTTCTTTTCTAAATATATAATTTGTTAAATCATTCTGGAGGTGGAATGTTTTAGAAAACTCAAAATTGAGATTTACCTTCCTAATAACCAAATATCAAATATTTAAGGATAATGTTACACCTACAATCAAATCATATAATCAATTGCTTACAACGTTAGTTAACATATATTTACTGAAGACTTTTTACCAACTCAGGTTTTAAACAGTTGATCATAAGATTTGAATATTGTGAATATAGCATTATTCAATCTTTCATTTCAATAAGCTCTTATCAAATCTCAATCTTAAAAGTAAAAAGCTAATATGTACAAAGTAATTAAAACTTGTTAAAGGAGTGTAATATTATTGGTTAGAATTGTGTGTTGCATGTCAAGGGATTAAAATCATCATATGTATGGCATAATTTGTGTACGGTTATTGAGTGTTTCATCTTTCTTTCTTTATAAATATTATTTAATTTTGCCCTTTGTTACATGATAGGTAACAAGTAAAAAGGCTCCAATTATAATGAAAAATTCATCAATTTGCTAACCTATCCTATTAAATATACTTAAACTACATTCTAGCTAGGTTTTATAATATTTCAAGTAAAGATATAATTATAGGAAAAAGTTCATCCATGCTAGCAGGGGATCAGAAAAATAAAAAATCCCAAAAGCTAGATAAGAAATTATTATTCAATTGATTGATCATGCTTACGATAACAATAAGATGAAGTTGATGTAATTATAAGGACAACCCTAATTAGTTTGGATTAATTGTGTAGCTAGGATTAATTAATCAAGAGAATGACAAAAATCACGGTCCAAGTCTCGAAGTCCATGTACCAAATGGGTCCATCATGCCATTTAAAGTCAAAAATGTGAGCCAATAATTCCATTTTTCTAACATTGAGTTGACAAGTCACATGTGATTCATTACCCATGTCCCAAAATCTAATCATGCATGTGAGCTCATTTTGGTTGAAAAGTAATAGCGCTAAAGATGATTTCACCACAAAAAAAAAAAAAGGGTCTCCATCCTTCATCTTGCTTCTGATTGATGATCTGTGTTTGTGAATGTAGCAATTAATGTTCTTTGGCTAACAATACAAAAAAGTTAATTAATTTGACAAATTGTGTTTGAAGCATAATCAAATATATGCCTTGGACAAAGACTTTGGATGAGATGATATAACTCTATAACTAACTTCGTTTTTCAAAGAGCAAACGCCTTGATTGAATAAAATGTGTTTGTTCTGCGGTCTTTTTGTGAACAAAAATATAGCCTAAGCTATCATGACTCCATTGAATTTCTTACTATAGGTCGGTGTCACCCCTTTGTAATATTATAGATGTTACTTATAATATTGTTAACATTTTGTGTGTCATAGCTCTTGTTATTGCATATCTATCGTTTAATCTTATAAATTTGCTATTAGATATGACATGGGTTTGTATTGTTACTTTAATTTCTTGAGAATATTCTTCTTACATGTGTGGTTAATAAAGATGATATAAAGCTTGCTTTATGTGAACTTAATAATAAAAGCATTCATCATTACTTATTATTATTGAGAAGAATATTAATTATTCTCGTTAAATAAGGTCACAAATCATAAATCACAAGAGAGGAAGATGGATATTTAGGGTTAGGTTATAGTAATAATGAAATCCGATGCATCCCATGTTGATAATTCAAATAGTGGACTTGCACTTAGTAAGATTTAACGTAGCGTTGATTAGGGTTTGATGCAATTAGTGTTGGTTTGACTTGATTTCATCTCAATCAAGAAGAAGCAACCCCAAGTGGGGCAATATGGCTTCATTTGGTTTATGAAAGCTGAAAAGTAGTGGTGATCAAGATGATGGAAAGCCATTGTTATCATACCTCGTTAGGTCCTTTGCAGCTGATGGTTATGGCTTTTCTTTTCGGCTTTAGTGGCTGCGAAAGTTAACAGCCCAACTGATTTTTCTGAATAGGGTATAGTTAGTTAGTTACCATATACTGTAAAGGGATTTGAAAGTGCTTTAATGGGTATTGAAAGCACTTTCCAAACATATTAGACAAACAAACATGCCCTGTCATGAAATTGTAACTGGTGGACTGAATTTGGTGGTTAATAAAGGTTTGATTAAGTCTTTTTAGCTTACTGTAATCAAATTGAAAGATAAAGGAGAGAGCCCACTCTTCTAGTTTTTAAAGTAATATTGATTTTCTACCTAAATTTGACAGGAAATTATGCTGTAAAAATGATGTCATAAATGATTTTGCATGTACGATAAATTATTATTCTGTATCAGAAAATAGAAATCACATGTTATTTTGCAAGAAGAAGGAGATACTAAAAGCTAAAGCCTAGAGCTTATAGGATGCCCAAGCGTGGCCCAACTTCTAGTCCAAATCCAGCCTGGAGTCAACCAGATTCTATTCAATCCAGTAGTATACTATTCACTGTAGTGAGACCCAGTCCAACTAACCGATAATAACAGATCCCTTACTGTCACTGGCCTTACCCCCGACTACGTTCAAGAATTCAAACAAAATTGCAACAGCAGGCCAGATCAAAATAATCACAATATTACAACTTTGGTCATGGAATATATGGTTTCTCGCTAACTTGAAATCACTAAATATATGCGAATTTTTTGTACTTTCAACCAATGAATTGTTCCACCAACATATCAAATACAAGAGGATCATATTACAAAACTTTTTAACTTTATCTTTAATAATGTCATGATTCATAATTTAGCGGTAAACCTGCCTATTCATGACACTTTGATTACTCACGAATCGGGAAGTTTTATAACCCACCCACCATGTAGGTCATGACTAGATCAATCTTTTGAATGATGCAACTAATATCATAAAATTAATGGATATTATAACATATTGTTACGGTCATTTCAATAAGTTAAGAGACTATCCTAGGTTAAATCTCCTATAGAAGGTTGTCCAGATTTGATAATGATCTTTACATCTCTTAGCAAAATTAAGAGATAAAAATACAAAGATTACCCTGATATACCTTATTAGGAAAAATTAAGCTGACAATTGTCGATGATGTGAAGGTAATAATTTTTTCCTTCAAGTATTTCAAAAAATGTGTGTTTTCATTCATGGATCCCTAAAAGGGACTATGGTTAGTATAATCTATCCTTAAGAAGCTTAAAGTATTATCACTTCTCCTCTTCAATTTTATTTTTAGATCTATTTATTTTGAGATTTTTTTTCTTATAAATTATACAACACTAGAGTCTTGATAATTGAGTATTGGAAGGTTAACGTCGGACACCCTAGACTGTAATTTTTGTATTATATATCAAATTTTTGAGGGTCTACATAACTAATCGCTCAATGGACATCAAAACTTGCCCAAAGATGCCTTTAGGCTTTTTCGCTACCACTTACAAGACGCGCACCTTCAACTATGGTGGAGTAATTCTGTGTTTCATTACCATAACTTTTCAAAATGAATTATCCTATAATCCATCAGAAAAAAAGCAAACCAGAAATTATGTTGATTCAAGCTTAATTATAGTAGGGTTACTTATCAAATAGCCCCATAATCCATTTTTTATTGGCTCTTATAGCTCTGGCAAATTCAGACTTGTAAATCAATTTTTATTTTTTATTTTTTTATAGACATTCATTTGTAGACATTTGTGTTATTCTAATTATACAGCTAAAATTCGACTTAATTTGACGCCTCTGTTCACTCTTTCACTTCATATTTCGTATTCCCTTTAAGCCCTTTAAAACCTTTGACATAATTAACGGAAAGGGTTAATCACAATATGCCCCTGAGATTTAAAAAAGTACAAATTGCCCCCTCAATCAAAACTCCAGTGACCAGTCGGCGACTTTAGGGTAAAGTGTTCTCTTAACTGTCTAACATTAGATTGAACGGAAATAAGGGCAAAATCGTAATCTAATACAGATTTTATAAATCGAATATTCAAATCAAATTTAATATATTTTTATTTACAAGCAAATTTCAAAAATAAAAATTAGCACGAAGGAAAAGACTGATTGATCTTCATCTGCAGATTCTGCACGATACGATTGCACGAGGCGAACATCGCCAACCCTTCCACATTTCACATCACCAAAGCCAGCCCAACGGAGCAACCATTCTCCAAAATCCCAACAACACCCAAATATCCAGCCATCATCACAAACCCGTCTAAGAGCCCCTCACCGTCACAGACCATCATCACCCAAATCTTAGCGATTGTCACAGACCCACCATAGCCATCGTCAAAGACCTATCTTTGAATCCTTTGAATACCCATAGTCAAACTTTCAGCAGTATCCTGCAAAAATGCCTGCGTTCATCTCCAAAACCAAACACCCTTCAAAATTTAATTCAGCAATAAAACCGGCAACCTCGCATAAACGCTTCAATCAACCCTTCGAAACTCCTTACATGGAACCCAGATCCTGACTCGCCAAGTTCGCGCACGAAAAGCGATTTGATTGAAGCCTCGAAAGAGCCTGGGAGAAGAGAGAGCGTTGGTAGAGTGAAAAGAGAGAGTTGGTAGGCAAATAATGTTTTTATATTTATGTTCAATGGATTTTATTTCATGATAAGGGTATTGAAGTCATTCAACAACTCAAAATTTATTTCAGTTTCATATTTTACTGTTTTAACTCTTCCCGGTTCAAGTTGCCGGCGGGACTTTCAATTGAGGGGGCAATTGCAATTTCTGAAATATCAGGGAGGATTGTGTTTTAAAGGCAACCTTGGGGTGGGGGGGAGAGAGTAAAACTATACCCAGTTTATTCTATAACACTTATTAAAAAAATCCAAAATAAAAGATTTAAAAGATTTAAAATAAAATTCTGAGAATAATATTACTATATTATAAAATAAAATAATATTAATAATTAAAAATAATAAAAATTTTCCTGAGCACAACAGCAATAGAAAAGAATACAGGTAGGACTTACTCATAGAGCGTCTTCTCAGATGAAATCTCCCCGTTAGGTCTTTAACTGAATTCAATTCAATTTGATTGCAGCTTCAAATCACGATGGCCAACGTCTCGGTGGCTGCCGAATGGCAGCTCGTCTACAACCGTTACTACAGGAAACCCGAGCTATACCAAATGAGATGGAAACACATCGACTTGAGCCGCAACAAAGTCGCCTGCGCCCCCTTCGGTGGTCCAATTGCCGTCATCCGTGACGACTCCAAGATCGTCCAGCTCTACGCCGAATCCGCCCTCCGTAAACTCCGCATTTTCAACTCCGCTGGCGTCCTCATCTCCGAAACCGTCTGGAAACACCCCGGTGGACGCTTGATCGGCATGTCCTGGTCCGAAGACCAAACCCTAGTCTGCATCGTCCAGGACGGCACCGTTTATCGCTACAACATCCACGCCGAGCTGATGGAGCCGAACGCCTCGATGGGGAAGGAGTGCTTCGAGGAGAACGTGGTGGAGTGCGTCTTTTGGGGAAACGGCGTCGTGTGTGTGACGGAGGCGAATAGGTACTTCTGCGTGCCGGATTTCAAGACGATGAGAGTGTGCGAGCTGGCGAGGCCGGAGATTGAGGACTTGCCGCATTGCATTACGGTGATTGAGCCCAAGTACACGATGACGGGGAACGTGGAGGTGTTGATTGGGGTTGATGGTGGGATATTGATGTTGGATGAAGATGGAGTTCAGAAGGTTGATGATACGCTGGTGCAGAAGATGGCTATTTCTCCAAATGGGAGTTATGTGGCTTGTTTTACGCATGATGGTCGCCTTGTTGTTAACAACATGGACTTCAGCACTCCTGTTATTGACCAGGCTTGTGAGGTTGGTTGGTTGATTTTATTTACAATTTTTAGCTTATAAATATAAGCTATAGAGAACTTCTCTAGAAAATGCAATTGAATTTTAGTTAATTATGAAGGATTTCTGGATAAAATTCGAAAAATTAGTGCGAAATAGATATTATAGTTGACCCTGAGGAGTTTTGACTTTAGGTTACTTACCTGACAATAGCTTAGCTAAGAGCTTTCTAGGATTCAGCGGGGTTCCGATTCTGAACTTAAGTTCGCTAAGCAGTTAAATGATTTCTTGTATATATGTATGATATTGCATTCATATTACATAAATCCAACATATTCACAAATTATATCCTGGTTTTGGAAACTTTTTCGGGTTGCAAAATGAATATGTACATAATTCTTATCTCTTAATATCTTTATGTTAGATGCATTTTGTCTTTTTGTTCTTTTTTCTTGAATGCCAGTGGCTTATAGCAATTTGCTACTTGAACTTTGATTTATTCAGACAGCGCTTCCTCCAGAGCAGCTAGCTTGGTGTGGAATGGACAGTATACTTCTTTATTGGGATGATATGTTGTTGATGGTGGCTCCTCAAGCAGAGCCAGTGCGCTATTTTTATGATGAACCATTAGTTCTCATCCCAGAGTGTGATGGAGTGAGGATATTATCTAACACAAGTATGGAATTCCTTCAACGGGTTCCTACATCTACTGAATATATCTTTACAATTGGAAGCACATCACCTGCAGCTTTGCTATATGATGCCTTGGATCATTTCGACAGACGAAGTGCCAAGGTAGGTTGCTAAACAGAAGTTGCTTTCTTGTTCTTCTTTAACTGGATTGTGTTATTTCATGCTTTTCATAACATGGTTGGGCAGAGAGTAATACTTAAAAAATCTTATGCCAGATTTCCCATCTCAATTAATGTGCCTTCCTGTGTGTGATTATCATATCATTTATCACGTTAATTTACAATCTCTGAGGGTTATATAGGAAGACACATCACCTGGGATGTGAAATTTGATATAGTAATTGAGATGTGTAACATTGCATTTGGAAAAATAATATTTTTCAGCATTCACCAAATGTGTATAATTTATTTTGAGTCAGTTAGTCTAGTAATTTACAAGTAATAATTTTTACACAATTTATTGGCCATTATAGTTTTCTGGGATATCTGTTGTTGTACATATGAGGTTCTCTCTCTTTCTCTCTCTCTTTTGATTTTTATTCTTTAAACAAACTATAAACTTGTATTAAAGGGAAAAGTTGAGGAGATATAGCTATGGAGCAGATGTCATTAAGTGCCCACAAAAAATTAAAAAAAAAAAATCAGGGGAGAGGAGACAATTCAATACAAGCTATGGTAAGTAAACATACCTCCCTTGAACAAAAATGATTAAAAATTAGAGAAATCAACACAATGTCCTCTTGCTATTAAGGTGAATAAAGAGGAGAAGGGGAAAGAAAAAAAAGAGTCATCTGTTGTTGCCAATTGTGAATAGGTTATTAATCTTATTCTCATACAAAATAAATGTTGCTTTAATAATTTAAGGAGGCATAAAGTTGGGCTATACTCACATTCCTTCTCCTTTTATGGTTTTTCCCATTGTACTTATATCCACAAAATGAGAAAAAGTTAAAAATCAATAGAAATAAAATAGACTTAAATATTCACCACCACTATGTCCTCAAATTAAGAAAGAGACAGACAAGTTATCATCTTATCAGGGTATCGTGCATTACCTTTTTCTATCTCAAAGGAAAACTAAAGGTGTTTTTTTTTTTTTTGCCAGGCAGATGAAAATTTGAGACTAATACGTGCATCACTGCCTGAGGCTGTTGAAGCATGTATTGATGCTGCGGGTCATGAGTTTGATACTTCTCGTCAGCGGACGCTGTTGAGAGCTGCAAGCTATGGCCAAGCCTTTTGCAGGTTAGTTTGATTGGGCGTTATTTTATTGTTTAATGCTGTCAGAAATTTTAGTTCCAAAGAAGAGAAATTATGGGTAATATCAGGTTAAATTCTTCGCCCCATGTATGTTCAATACAAAAACTATAACTGTTGCTAATCTCACTTTCAAAGTATTCATTCACAGTATAAGATTTTGCATGGTGATTTGGTGCTTTTTCTATCACACGTGTTATTATTGTTAGCAAGCTGAGTTTAAAGACTCAGATCGTCTGCTTACTTTACTTTTTTTAATCTTCTAGAGATCTGGTGGCCTCTGTCCTTTATTAATAATTGTAAGGATTTGGGATATTGACATGGAACAAGGCTTCTCTTTCTAACTTTTATTGAGCAGAAATCATACTTTTTATTGGTTGTAAAGATTAAAAAAATTTCTATTGGAGTGTGTGGTGCATGTGCACTTGTAGCAGTGTTATGAACCTTCATTTAATAGTTCCGTTGGTGCCTTCTAAATGGATAGTTTGTTATGTATGAGGATCAGGGCAATTTATCGTTTGTAAAACTAATCTTTTCTGAAGAAATATCCTTTTTTTTTTCCCTCTCTCTCTCCTGATTTTGGCTCTCGGTAATGATTCCCAGTTGGCTTTGACAGTAATTTTCAACGTGATCGTATTCAGGAGATGAGTAAAACTTTGCGGGTCTTGAATGCTGTGCGTGACCCTGCTATTGGCATCCCTCTTAGTATTCAGCAGTACAAGGTCTTCAATCTTTGCCAATATCGATGCCGATTGTCTTGCTTTTTTCTTGAATTTATATTGAATAAACTTGTTGCTTCAGTTGCTTACAGCATCTGTTCTGATTGGCCGTCTGATTAATGCGCACCACCACCTTCTTGCATTGCGGATATCAGAGTACCTTGGAATGAATCAAGTAAGTTTAAGTTTATCAAAATAATAGAGTTTGTGCAGTATAATTGTTAGCCTTTATTGTTGTTATTCGGTTCACCATGCGTGTGTATCACTCACAATCAGGAATAGGTAAATTATTTGGAGCCTGTACATGTCCTTCTAATGTAATATTGATGGAAATAAGGTACTTACAATGTAAAGTGAATGATAAAAAATTATAGAAACTTGGCCAGACACTGTGGTGAAGGCAAATTTTCTGAAATTTATGTAAACATTGAGAAATTGTTGGAAATTTTGTATTATTTTTATCCAGAGATTTGTAGGTTTAATCTAGGGGTGTCAATTCGTGTTACACGTGTCGACCCTTTGAATTATTCGTATCGAGACATGAAACAAGGATCTGACACAGTTATTAAATGTGTCACTCACGTATTGTAATCGTGTATCATATTTAATTTACATAATTTATTTAGTTATTTAACCTAGTTATGCATAAAATATCATATTCTATATATTTATTAAATTAAAATTATTTTTACAATACGAAAAATTGTTAGTATTAAAAAATTATTAAAATCATCATAATTTAATATTATATAAATTAATTTATTTTATAATATAAAATTTTTAGTTTTATAATATATATGTTGTAAGCAGGTAACAATTCATATCATTAAATGAGTTTGCATGTCAAGGATTAACAAAATATGTTTAACTATTCGTGTCATTAAACGTATTGGCGTGTCGAACAACTTTAACATGTATCCGATCATTTATTAATCATGTATCGTGTTCGCGTGTCGTGACCCGAATTGCCACCCCTAGTTTAATCCCTGGCACCCCTGAAGCAGTTAGAGCTGCAGTTTTCTCTGACCTTGAGCTGTTGACCAAAAAACTGAAGGTGGTAGACTCAGCGGTGGCAACATGATTGAAAATCAGCAGCTGATACTCGAAATCTAGTGTTTTGCCTCTTCCAATCCAACTCTGCCAATTCGATATTCAGAGTCTTTAATGTTGTTAACTGATATTTTTCAGCTTAGAAATTGGGTTCATTGACTATCCTTGACTAGTCATTCTCATTGATGTGCCCGGAAATGAAATCTGGTCTTTGCAATATTTGCATTTTTTCTTTTTTTTTTTAATGAAAAAATTTACTCATCATATAAGTAATTGGATCCATTTCATTTCTAACAACTGGACCTTGCCACAGTGTTATGCGGCTTGTTTTACTAAGAATTAATCATCATATCATCTTGGTATTTACTGCTTTAAACTTGGGAAATAGACATTTATTTTTATGGTCTGTCTGTTGTTTTCAGGAGGTAGTGATAATGCACTGGGCATGTTCGAAGATAACAGCTTCATTATCAATTCCTGATGTCACTCTCCTTGAAATCTTGCTTGATAAGGTTTGTTTTTCCTTCTTTTGCTCTCTAGATTAGCTTTCAGAAATTATGAGTTATTTGCTCTTTTTTTTTTGCTAATGCAACATCTGAAATGATGTTTTTTGAGTTTCAGCTCAAATTATGTAAAGGCATATCTTATGCTGCAGTTGCTGCTCATGCAGATAAGAGTGGTCGCCGTAAGTTAGCAGCTATGCTTGTTGAACATGAACCTCGTTCTTCTAAACAGGTTAATTTTCAATTCACTTTATTATTTACCTTCCTATTTTTTAGAGATCTTTTTTACCGCTAAAGTTTATATAACCTTTTATCACGTTTTATCCTTCAGGTTCCTCTCTTATTAAGCATAGGAGAGGAAGATATGGCTTTGGTGAAAGCAACTGAAAGTGGTGATGCTGATCTTGTTTACCTTGTTGTGTTTCATATTTGGCAGAAGGTAGTATTTCCCCAATTTTATTTCCTTATATTGTTAACCTATTAATACACGACGCAATCTAAATATTAAAATCATAAACAGGAAACTTAGGTTTGATTTATAAGCTTATAATCCGTTCCAAATTCATTTTTTCTGTTAATGCAGAGGCCTGCATTGGAGTTTTTTGGTATGATACAAGCCAGACCCCTGGCATGTGATTTATTTATAACTTATGCACGGTAAGACACCATTATCTATTTGCATTTTTAAAACAAATTTTTTTTTGTGAGTTTCACAATCTTTGTAGCCAAGAAACCCAAGAGATGAGATTGAAGGTAAGGGGCCTCAAGAGGATTTGAACCTATGATCTCTTGTTTAGAAACTTAGTGTGATACCATTCAATCCACCCTTGGTGTTTGTTTGAGTTTCTTATCAGGATTTAATCGGAGAAGAAAAATTCAAAGGGTTCAGATTCCTTCTTTTCATCTTTCATTTTGTAGTTCACTATTGGTTCTTTAACAGTTGACATTGTTAAATTAATAACGTTGTGATTTCATTTAAAAGAAAATGTTAATAACATTGGAGGCTAAGCATGTGCCCGCTAAAGGAGCCTCAGCCTGATGCAGAATGGGCTGAAGGCTGCATCTGAGGGTTGTGCTCAGATGCACCATTCATCAAGAATGGTCAAAATAAAGCTCAACAATTCAGTCTTCTTGGCTTCATTTCTCCATCAGTACTCATTTTATATCCTGTTGCAGGTGTTTTAAGCATGAATTTCTGAAGGACTTCTTCCTATCAACTGGACAACTTCAGGTAGGTGTAAATTGTTTGACATTTATTTTTCTAACTTTTACATTGTGTTCTGGTGATAGCGGGGAACCAGAGTTAGTCATATGCTTTGTCGTCTGGTTATTGAAAAGTTCTTTGGTCTTGGTAATAAATCAAGCATCCTGTTTGCATAAATTTCTCCGCTACAGTACATACTCAAATATGGCTTTAGGCTTAACATGTCAAATCTTAGAGCGTAGAATTTCAGAATTCTGTTTATGTGAAATTTTAAAACTCCCCTGAGCTTCCAGTTTTCCATTTGTTCCAGTTAAGTTAATGTTTCTTTACTACTATCAACATATGGATGGGCCATAACAGAACTGATATGTTGTCTGTTATTCTGCATAAATCACAAAATTCTTGGCTTTTTAAGGTTTGGTTGTGGTGATGGTATATAGCCACATAACATAAAGTTTCAATTGCCAAATGCTAGTTTTCTTATAATCTCTTTTCATGTGCTAAATAGAGATGGTGCATGAATTGTTTCCCATTTGAAGAGAAGTCGGACATTCCATGCCAGAACAGTTTAGTGCATGATTCAACTCTTCATTTAAATAGATTCAGTTATTCAATTAATTTTTTGCTTAAGGGTTTGCTGCTTCCATTAGTAGACAGTTTAAATGATGCTCTATGACCATTGGGTTATTAGCACCCAAGGAGTAAGTGTGGGACTTAAGAATGCAACAATAATTGTGGAACTGTTATGTATCACAAATGTGAAAGAATTTGGGAGAGCTTCAGTTGCATTTAGTGCATGATTCTTCGTGAAACTTTTGTTGACAAACTTCTCTTAGTTTATTCAATATTTGGCTGAATAGCTTATCATTTCCAATCACAGCTCTCTCTCTCTCTCTCTCTCTCTCTTTCTCTCTTTTGTGGTCAATTTTAAAGATGGGGTCTATTTGTTTTTATAGGAGGTGGCTTTTCTTCTTTGGAAAGAGTCATGGGATATGGGGAAAAATCCTATGGCTAGCAAAGGATCTCCCCTTCATGGGCCACGCATAAAGCTTATTGAAAAAGCCCATAGTCTTTTTGCAGAAACAAAGGAGCATACCTTTGAGTCAAAAGCTGCTGAAGAACATGCAAAATTGTTGAGGTGAGACTTGGTGGTGATGGTGCCATTTGTTTGTATCAAGTTTTAATACAATGCATGTTATTGTAGTTTTATACGGTTCCATCTCCCTGGAGGTATATGCGTACAAAAATTTTCCTGTGATACAGACATGTTTAATAAGTCTTCAAAATAAATATCTTTCGTCTCCTTTACTTCCTAAAAGTTTAAACTTTAAAGGACATGAAGAGTGGTGTCATTTGGAAGTGCTTGAAAGTGTTGTTCAAAAAGCAAAGGAAGATATATCCTTTTTCCTCGATGCAAATATTTAAACTACCATCTTGAGAGAAAATAGATACATATACACATTCGATGCAAAATATTAATGTTGAGTCCTTGCCTTCAAGCTTAACCTGTTAGGTAAATGGTTTTTTAACATGGTAGGAGAGTCAAAATGACTTAACAGTCTTTTGTTCAAATCCTCATAATGTTAATTAAACAGTAATAAATTGGTTATATTTTGTCCACTTGTAAAGCCCATGTGAGATTTGTGAGGCCTGATTTATGTACAAGTGTACATTAGGTTCTTACACTGAAGGGGCATATTAAAGGCTAAATATTGATGTGACCTATACTTACAAGTTTAAGCTTTTTGGTTTCTTAATAACACATGTATATAGTGTCAAATGACAGTTTAGAATTGTTATATAGGTTCTCACGATATTTCTAGTAATAAGTTGTCATTGATGTTAGAAATGTGCAAGGTGGAATTACGACTTAGATTTTTCTCTGGATGCATTTAGCAGAGATACTACCTTCTGGTGGACTCATTCATCCCTTAAATTTTTTTCGTATTCATTTATTATTTCGTCTATTAAATGTGCTGCTTCCTATGCTTATGTCAAAATATTGGCTATTTTTAACAGAATTCAACACGAACTAGAGGTGTCTACCAAACAAGCTATTTTTGTTGATTCAAGTATAAGTGACACCATCCGCACATGTATTGTGCTGGGAAATCATCGGGCTGCAATGAAAGTGAAAACAGAATTCAAGGTGCGTAGGGTTTCCTTTGAGCTGCCTAGCTAAAGGAGGTTGATCTTGTGCCACTCCTTGAAGAAGTGTATCTGCCTAGATGACACAAGATAACACCTTCTATAGCATTAATTTTGACATCTTATATTTGCTTGCGCCTAAGTGCTATTTGTATCTTGATTCTTGCCTTTTGGACTTGGCTCAGGTTTCTGAGAAGAGATGGTATTGGCTTAAGGTTTTTGCTTTGGCTACAGTCAGAGATTGGGATGCACTAGAAAAGTTCTCAAAGGAGAAGAAACCACCAATTGGTAAGAGTTTTCTGGGTTCTATTTGAAAAGAGGGAAAAAAGAAAAAAAAAAAAAACTCATCTCTATATGGCATCTGCTAGCTGTTTGTATATTGAATTGCATGCTTGGGCTGTGAATTAACAGTGTCCCTCGAATATTGATTTTTAGTTTAGATTTCCCATCACTTGAATAATTTCCCACAATTTTGAACCCTTTTGTGTTTCAAGGTTTGATCTGGGACTAATAATTTGTTGACCTAATTTTTAGAAATCCGGGTTAGAAATTGATATAGATTTATATGAACCTTATATGTTGAAGTAATCTACCGAATTTCATTTGTAATTTTTCATAGTTGAATTTGCTTTTTGCATGATATCTTCTTTTGGTGTATGGACGGAATTTCTTGAGAGGATGTTGCTGAAAATCTATATATCATGTCATCTTTTGGGCTCCAATTGTGCCTCTCTTTTGCTCCATTAAATGGCAGAAACATACAAAGCAAATGTTTAGAGGAAAATTTCATTGGTTGTCTAACTCTGTAGAATCATAGCCCAACCGAGTCTTGAAAATATAAAGCTTATGGAGAAGAGGAAAACAACCACCAGTGAAAGCATTCTCCAGTAATGTGGAAGAGAAGGAAAAGATATAGTTACAAGTCATTTTGATGCAACCTTGTAGGTTTAGTTGAGTGGTCAGGCTTGTGCTTTGCATCCAATATTCTAGAGGTAGATTCCCCCCACCTTCCCACCTGTTAAATAGCCAGAAGGTCTCTGATTCATAAATATTGTAGGGTTTCATGGGCTTAAGGCTTAAGCTAGAGATTGCTAAATGATTCAGGGGATTCTCCCGTTCTTTTTCTTTTTTCTTTTATTTTTGAGTTCTGATACATGTCCAAGTATCATTGAATTGAATAATTGTTTTTATATCATTCTTTTATAGGCATGATAGTTTAGATACATATATGTCTTTTGCATGAAATAGGTTACAGGCCGTTTGTGGAGGCATGCATAGATGCAGACGAGAAGGGTGAAGCTCTAAAATATATCCCAAAACTTGTGGATGCACGAGAAAGGGCTGAGGTAAGCTTTACTTGGCGAACACATTTTCTGAGTACAGTTATAAATTCAGCTATGTACCTTTCCTTGTTTTCTCTGCAGGCCACGTGTGGTATTTTGAAGTAATTATTTTATTTGAACACCACCGCTAATTTGGCACTTTTTACACTGATTATTAATGTCATGCGTGCACACATATGCGTCTAGCAGTAGTTATGCACTGTTGCTTTTGCCCGTCGTTAATTTTGAACAGGCTTATGCTCGGATCGGTATGGCCAAGGAAGCTGCGGATGCTGCTTCACAAGCAAAAGATGGTGAATTGCTGAACCGATTGAAACTGACATTTGCACCAAATGCGGCAGCTTCATCGATATTTGATACTCTCCGAGATAGATTGTCATTCCCAGGCGTATAATAGTCCTGTCCATTCAGAGATTTATATATTTTCCATAATAATTTGGTAAATTTTGTGTGTTGTTTGTGCATAATCTTCTGAATGAGTGTAAAGGCAGATAGGTTGTTTCTTACGGGATCAGTGCTTGCTTAGTCGAAGGAGTTGGGAATTGAATTGTATATTTGTGAAATTAACTCCATTATTGTTACTGATACGATGTTTCTTGTATACCGATTTGTGAAATTAACTCCATTACTGTTACTGATACATGTTTCTTGTAAAAGATGGGGTGGATTTTCACTTTTCAGCTCTTTCTCCATGAGTGCTAATTACAACAGACGGTGGACATGCTTCTCGTCTTTCGTCTGCCAAGTGGAAACCCCAACCTCTCTCTGCTATTTGAGAGGGAAAAATTACCTGCAAAATTTTCGCGCAACTCTACTCTAACCCAACATGAATTTTAAACAAATCCAACAATTTATAACATTTTTGAGATAAATTTAATACCTGAATGCAACTAATTAAATATGCGGAATGTTTTTCAATTATCCGTTCGTTTCTATTTGTTAACAATTTGATAAATTTAATACCTGAACTGCTGTTTAATGGCTTTCATAGAGCGTGAACTCAATGGTGCGAAGAAGCTAACGTCAAAGATTTGACCCAAAAAAAAACTGTAGATTCTCATGAAGAAATTTAGCACGGATTATTCATCTAATTCAATAATAATAATAATAAAAGAAATATAAGAAAAGTATAAATATTCCAATATTAATTCGAAAGCATCTGAATTCTCTGAACTGAATTTTGAACAAATAAGAAACTTTCTTCAAAATTCATAAATTTTGTCCAAAAAATAAAGAAGCATCCTTTTGTTTATGCTCATTTTGGAAGCCCAAGTCCATAAAAAATATGTTGTAGAAGCTTTTCTAAAAAGAATTGGTTTTTGCCAAATAAAAAATAAATCATTGTCTAATATAATCCATGTTGCCTTACTGAACATAGGGTCAAAGACCAGATGGTTCAAGTAATAACAGCGCCACATAGTCGTGTTAGAGAAATCCACTCATTGTAAATATAATTAATTCTCTAACCAACAACATGGTGTATGGTATTATGCTTAAATATGTCATTCATCGTATCTGATAACTAGTAGCAGGCTAGCAGTTAACAAAAATCTCGTATTTCCCATTCCATCTGTAATTTGATTTGGATTGAATCAATAAAGAAATAAGTACATTATGTTTACAAAAAGGTATGTTCAAAGTTATAAGTAAAATCACTTAAGCCATGCTAACTGCATTCATCCTTCTTTTGAATTCAGAGCTCTAAATCGTATTCAAGTGGCTGGAAAACCATAGGTACCTTCTCAACGAGTAATATTATTACAAAACAAAACAACACCTTTGGAGTTTGGAGCATTATCCTGGTCGATAGCAAGAGCTCTAGCTAATACCCTGTTTCATCAAAAAGAGAAATTGGTTTCAGAGGTGGGGGGAGCAATTTTGAGGTCCCAAAAACGTTTTTCTACTGTTATATTAGCCTTGCTTCTATGCAGCTCTAACGATATCTCATAGACATCCGCAGATATTGTGGTTATTAGTATGTTCATTGTCAATCTAATTTCCTTCTTCAGGCATTCAGCCAGTGTTTGCATTCTGGCTGAGCTTCTTTTTCCCATTTCCTTATACAAAATTCAACTAGTGTGTATATGTACACTAAAGAAAAAGCTGAGCTTTGTCTGCATCAAATCTAACAAGTGTTGCCTATTGTTTGTAAAGATTGAAGTATAATGACCTGCCCATTTAAACAATTCAAGGTCCTGTTTGACCATGGGGACTATGGGCTTCCCCAATACCCAATTCTACACAGCTGCTCTTGGGTCAGCACACAGGATTTCAGTAAAGAAAGGAAATGGCTCAAATGGGTCTATCAAACTATTGTTCATTGAAACTTACTTAGCTATAGAAATTTGAACATTGTTTAGCAGATTGATCATATGAGTTGTTCGACTATATATCAAAGATATTTGCACATGATTCTCCATATTGAATGCAAATTTGCGGCCAAATACCAAATTAATCTTTATGTTAATGAGCAGACTGATAATGTAGACGAAATATCACATATGTTATAACAAAGAAACATGTATTAATATAAAGTTAAAGACCCATGTCCGTGGAATTTGAGTCAAGTATATCCATTTAATGTTCTAATAGTAATATTTGAAAAAAAAAACTTAGATTCTTAAATATTAAAATGCATGCTTTGTCTAAACTCTAAAGACATTCATTAATTTCTTGCCTCGATATTTTCAACCAGTATATCAATTACAGATATTATAGTGAATTATTGTAGTCAAATGTGAACGCACCTCGGCTAAACCCAGTTAAAAAGTTTGTTTGAAAGTCAAAACTTCGATTTGCTTTGCTTTATCTAGGAGTGGGTAGAAGTTGGCGGATATGAGAACAGACTATGCCAATTACAAGTTTTTGATTTTCTTGAAAAATATGTACCACCCATTCATTTTCAATTATGTTTTGATTAGTTTTTACTTTTGAGATAAAATTGAACTAAATGTATTGTCACTATCTGATTCTGACAAAGAGATATTCTCTTAATTTTAAAAAATAATATTATGTGTCACACATAACATTGTATAATAATGCAATTGTTGGTGTGGTGGGAGGTTCCAGGAAGGCCGCAACTTTGCAGATGTAGTCAAACTTTGAATTTTGAAAGCTTCATCAAATCAATCAGAGGCTTTCTTCTGGCGGCAATTCTGGCCTTGGAAAAATCTGTCTGTCCTCATGCGATGGGATGGCAGTAAGTTTGTTGGCATTCTTTTATCATTTTTTTAGCAAAATTTAAGATTCATCAGATACTCGCACAAAATCAAATGTGCAGGATACCCGGAATGTCAGTGGTACTCTGTACCTTAATATCATATGGACCCTTAAATAAATGTCATTAACAAATATAATATAATTAGGGCATGCTAGCTAATGAAACATTGTTAATTGCTTGGACCTAATTAAATGGGATTTAGATAATACTATTTCTGCATTTGAACTATTCTAATTTCTCGAATTTGTCATTTGGATTAGATGACAAAATGAGTAGTACATTTTCAGTACATGTACAACTCAAATAAACAAAATAAATGAACAAGTTGCTGTTCAGGATCTGTAGCTTATATTTTTAGCCATTTCGATCTCTGCGTTTATCAGATGACAAGTCCTCAATTCGGTCATGATTTCATTTTAATTATGGGCTGTCAAGAATTTTTCCAATCTGGTCCTACTTATCAAAATCGAGGCTTTTGGAGCTTTGACAACTCAATCATACAAAAGGCTCCCCATCAGTCCTCTCCTCTTGGACTTATTATAAGTTATAATCTTTGGATTCTTCCATTACTGGTACCCATTTCTTTTACCTCTTCAACCCTATTTTAAAATATATCCAAATAAAATTTTTAAACCTTTATTTTTCTCTTATTGGCCCAGGAAAGAGAGCTGAGTTTTGGCCTTATATTCCATACAATCTGGTGACGTATCCCTCCCTATGTGGCTCAGGCTTATGACGAGAAGGTTGCGTCAAGAACGCGGTTCAAGCGCTGTCTAGCCCTAATGCAATTGACAAGAGGCTCACTACTCTCTTTAGAGATGAAAATCCCCATGCATGTTCCATGATGCAAGTTATTGGTCAATTAACTTATCAATAATATTGATCAGTCATATTAAAGTGTTGTAAATGATATGACTAAGATGATAATGACCGCATTTAATGAGTTGGATGCATATATATTTATCAAATCAAATTTCTATTTCAAGGGGTTTTTAAATCAAATTCGAATTCAGTATTAAAAAGTTTAAAGTAATACACAAAAACTGGTATTTTTGCTTTTAATAGAATCAGTGTTAGAATTTTTTTGTCATCTTAAGTAAATTTACCTTAGAGTTAAATTGTCAAAAGAAATTAAAATAGAAGTAGAGGCTGAAGATGTGAAAGATGAGGCTGAATAGAATAACTCATAATCATTTGAGATTTTTTTAATCTTAAGTAATACTAGTAGTATTTATTTCACAATTACAAGTAACTACTTTTTTATACAAATTATGAGATAGTGATCAACCCATTTTCAATGATTGGGATTAAATCTAACTATTATTATTATTATTTATATGTATTACTTAATTGATTATATATGTTAGATTAAATATTAATCATTGTGAGTTATTAGATCAATCTATTTTTTACAGCTGAGATTAAATCTAATGAATAATTTTCATTTCCAGGTGCATGGATGGTGTATGTACATTTAAATTAAATAATATAACGATGTATATGTTAAGGTCATATTTGTCTTTGCATTGTTTGGTGGTACATTTCCTTGCCAGTCGTGCGCTTCGTAAATTCCAACGAATCTATCGGGGGCTATTATAGGGTTATGACTATGAGGCTGAAGCGCCGATATTTATGGGATCTGTTGTTTTTAAAATAGACAGATTGATGGTGACATATTAGGCTTCGTTAACAAAGACAACTTTTTATGCATGCATGACAATGTCAAAATGACGTACTTTCAGATGGGGTCCCAGTCCAACGACCACACTGTCGGCTGTCATGTGTGGCCAATAGAATCCTGATCCGATGGTCGGAAACAAAAAGGCAATAGGTAGGCACAGAGATATCAAAATTATGGGCTCGTGTCCTTTAAAATGGGAATGTTACAATTTTTTTTTTATTTATTTACAAAATTTGTACCAAAAAAAGAAGAAGAAAGAATTGCTGTACCTGTGCTTTGACTGAACTGTAAAACAACGCGTCCTCAACATATAATTACGACATCTATAATTAATTATTGAATTTTAATTTATATTTTTGTTTTTGAGGATGCAGCTAAATAGTCGCCTATTAATTTCATTGCTTTAATTCTTTTGTTGAATGATGCTGTAAAATATACATACATACATACATACATATATATATATATATGTGTATGTATGTATGTATGTATTAGAAGAATTTACTCCAGCCACAAATTCAACAATATTCTACAACTAGTGTACGATGAGGACAGGTACGCATCGTGTGAAGTTAATAGCCTGAGTTTTAACTTCTTAGTAAGGTAAGTTGGTGTTGATTTGCTAGGTATTGCAAGTCATCTACCCCTTTAATTAGCAATTTCATCAGTCATGTACCTCTTTAGTCTTTATTATGACAAGTCATGTACCTCTCTTTAGTCTTTAATAAGAACAATAGATAAAATTCTGTTATAAATGATCATACCCTTCTACTTACTAACCTTAATTACATGTTAATTATTTATCTGTCTGATAAAGTATAGATTTTTCTTTAAACTGGGTTTGATGGGTTCAGATATGGTACCATTGGACCGCGCATGCATGTGAAATATCACTGGGGTCTTCTTGTTCTTCATCTTGTTGCTGATCTGCAACTGCAATTAATATTAATTGCGTCATATCTCTTCCAACCAACAATCAACTCAATATATCTGTTGTGTTTAAATATCTCTTCCTTATACACAATACTGAGATTCAAGTGCTCTAAAGTTAAACTATGAGAATCACATGCGTTGTAGACTTGTAGGGGCCAATATATTTGCATCGATCTAAGAAAATGGAACTTAATTGAAAGAATTAATTCTCCCCTTTCTGAAAGCTGCTTTTCAAATATTAACTACCATGTACATCTATAAAAGTACTGGCCGTTCTTATTTTACCAGAAGGGTTTGAATTAGCACCCCCAAAAAGAATATTCTTTGTGGTATATATGCATACACAACTGATGAAAGAAAATTTGACTACGGTAGAAGAATAGTTTACTTTGATTTGTGCATTCAGACAAACTTGACTGCCTTTTGGAAGCGGTACTCCGGTCGAAATTACCCAACGTCCCATATGTAAATCCTAAAGCACCTATAAAATCACAGCCTATATACATCCCCACGCACCCACACAAGGAGAGTCTCTCTACGATCATATACTCTTGTTCGATCCATCGATCTCCATGGAAATCTTCTCGAAGACTTATTCAACACTGATGCTGCAAGAAAGTTGGAAGTTCCAGCAAGGGCTCTGCAGCATTTTCACTTCCCTGCAGGTCAATTCCTACTGAATTTAGAGGTCAGAGAGTCCGCTGAAAGTGTGTGGCCGCTTTTTTTGTCGAAAAGAAAAGAAGGTTCCGATGCAAAACCTTTTGCGAAACGCCGTGGTTGGGGTCGTTTCGCCAGAGCTCATGGTCTTAGGGGAGGTGACAGAGTCACCTTGTATAGGCTGCCGGAAGATGAAGCAGCTGGCGGAGTACATTACGAAATTGCTGCGAAGGAACAGAATGTTATCAAATTATTCGGCAGATTTATGCGTCCTGGTGATCATCAAGTGCACCCAAGTCATGCTAATGTGCTTGAGGTCTAAGTTCCTGTGGTTAGTTGTTGATCACTTTTAGCTAGCAAGACCAACTGTGCCTTTCTATGAAAACCTGAAGCACCTTTCTCTTCTGGAATATATGTTAATTTTTCTGCATTAATACATGAACAATTATCAGCTAGCCACCTTCATGTTACATAATAATGTGCCTCTTCAACTTCAAGTAATCTTCATGTATTTTACTTTCATTTTACATCTTATATATAATGAGATTGCTTGTTTCTAAGTAAAATGAATACTAATATTAATGATGTGTATGATTATGAAATTGCTTTTACTGATAATTATTTCACCTTAATTCCAAATAACTTTTCTGTCTGAATGAGCAGGTCGTTAGGTTTTTAATTTCTCAGGGAATATACAATCATGTTTGCTTAGTTGAAGTTGATATTGTTGGGAATTGGGCATCGATTGATTTGTGAAATTGACAGGTATGATGTTCTTGTAAAAGACAAGGGTTGGGTTGGGTTGTAAAAGACAAGGAGGGAGTTCGTCATACCGTTTATTTTTAAACATAATTGCGTTCTCCTTATGAACCATTTGATGACCCGTTCTAGCATCATGAACTATAATAATGTTTTTTCAAGTATTTATATGACTGACGAAACCTTAGAAATATTATTATTAATTTTCAGTACTAGTGCAAATATTTCAACATTTATAAGCTACAAATTGCTCATTAGTCATTAGCATACATAATCCCAACATTTATGGCAGCCATTCACTTACCCAGCTATGACTATGACAAACTTCCACTATCACAATATAATCATGCATGCATGAGGTCCAATTAACCATTAGTGTGTTAAACAAACTTTGGAGCACTTTTGGACTTTGTTTGACAACCATCACATGCGTGCAGGGCCCCATTTGATTTCAGAAAATGAACTTGGAATATTCGACACCACTAAGTCTGAATTTTCACATTTTCCATGATCCACGGCCTCATTTAAACTTGGTTTTGATGGAATTAATAAAATTTGATTATAATTTAGAGCACATTGTACTTCGGTTGACAATCACATGCCCGCAGCTGGGGCCATTAGATCATCGAAAATAAACTTAAAAGATTTGCCTCCTCCGATTAATGGTTATGGCAACCACTCAATCCCTAGCTAGCTATAACTGTTATCTGTAGTTTAAAAGATTCTCTTCAATAATTTATAAGAAGCAGCATTCTCTTGATGAATAATGCTTCTGCCTGTAAGTAAAACATGATTGTATAGCACTCTGGTATTAGTCGAAGAAATTAAATTCCCGAGTGTCGTAATAGTCTAATAAGTATGCTGTAGCAAAAGAGCAAAATAAACCAATCAATGTGCTTGCAGACACTGTTAGCTAGGTGGACTTACCCACGTATGAATGCATGCATATGACTATGATTCTAACCATGAAAGCCTAAATAAATCACCATGTTTGGAAGGCATCAACACCGACACAAGAGTCTCACAGACAATATTTGGGATGCTCATTAAATTGGGTTTATTCAATAATGTAAGAAAAATTGGTGGAAATTGGGATATAACTTTTTAAATGCATACTTTTTTTTTTTTTAAGCTGTTGAAGATTCGAAAAAACGTGTCCACTCACAGCATGGTCATCATATTTAAACTTTTTAAATACATTTACAATAGGAAAAAAGCAACAAAAGTTTATCTACCATGATTCTTATAATATATACATAATAATATTGTATACTATTTTACGAAAGTTGACAAAGTCAAAGTTAATTTCTTCTACCGTGTTCAAATTTTCTTGTGTTTAAAGAGACACGAGGTCACTTTCCAATGGTATCTTCTATTTCATTGTAATCTAGTCATAGTACATACTGTTCTATGGTATCTTCACACAGATAGTCAATTAGCCGTTGGACTGTGAAAAAACAAAAGTGGATAGAAGCAAGCAGCCGACCAAGTGGGTAGTGAGAAAGCATCATCCCATAACTATAACCCTTTCAAAAATCACCAAGACGCTGACGTGATATCCCTAGACTCGTAGTTAGCCAGCAAGCATATTCTAAATTCTAAAGTCTCTTTAATTCTTCTCTTGAAACACATGGATGTGGGCTCGTTCATAACATATAGAAAGTCTCACGTGATCATGAGCCAAATTTTAATATTTTGTATTAACCGCTACTTACTTACGTCTAATTAAGTCTACTTTTAGCCACATACCAATTCATGAATTGATAAGTTTAGCCGTTTGTTGATTTTTATTATTTAATTCAACAATTAAATATGGAAAATAAAAAAGTGATGCTACACATATATACTTGAAAACCATTTATCATTTTTACAAACTAATTATTAAAGATAAATATTTTTAATTTAAGAAAATATATAATTGGGTACATATTATAATACATTATTATCGTTATTTTGTTTATATAATTAATTTATATTGAAGGCCCTAAAACATAATTAATGAATAAATGATTTTTTTTTTTTACTTCAACGATTTTGCATGTCCTTCAGCAGCTTTTAACTCAAATCTATGTTATTGGTTTCTGCAAAAAGGACTATGGTCTTGTTCAATAAGTTTTATGCGTGACCCACGAAGGGAAGATTCTTTCCTAGCTAGCCATAGGTTTTTTTTTTTTTTTTTTGGACGAAATCGCATGACTCTTTCCTATAAAAACAAATAAACCTTGTATTTAAAACAATCAACAAAGAGAGAGAGGGAGAGAGATTTGGCTGAACATACAACTTGTTCGAAATGATAAGATGCTCAGCCATAGACTGAATAAAATAAGCTCGTGGGCTAAGTGCAAATGAACTTCTTGCAAATTTGACTAGTTGAGCATACATGTGTATGTGTGTGTGCACACATGGACAGACACATACAGACACACAGAGATGCCTTCATGACACCCAGCTTCAGAATATCATTGCATTCGCGAGTCCATCAATAAATGGCTCGGATTATATATGAAGCATCATATATAATTATCAACTGAGGCAAGCAGAAGCTTTCACGGGAATTAAAAAAAAATAAATAAAGTTAGTGTAGCTGAAGCCATTTTAATGAACACTTGAGCCTGTTGAGGTTATGTAATACCTGATATGGCATCTCCACTAATTCTCTTGCAATGTGAAACTAACCATACGTTTGACACCATCTCTATCTAGTGCATGAACAAGATTACAGGAACACTTTAGATGAAACTATGTGTTATTTGGCTATATACCACCAAAACAACCAAACTCAAAAACGTAAAATTTTTTGTGATTTATACAGAATCATGGACACTATGTCAGCGCTGTTACATGTAACCAATTGATCTGTAATATTTCTTCACTGCTTTGAACTGATATGGCTGGGGCCGTAACAGCATGTGTGTGCAGTCGATAGCTTCACTAGCGTTTTGTTTACGATTTGGAATAAAAAATGAAAATGGAAAATTGACCACCACAACATGTGTGTGTTTGTTTGAAGATTTCTTTGAATTAGGTGGCCAAAGGCTGACCAAATAGGCTAAGCCTAATGCATAACTTGTTTAATTAAGAGTCCTTAAATGGGCATGAATGTGGGAATTAAATGCACGATGTTGACATAAGCATCTATAGGAGAGAGAAAGTTTAAAGCAGTGCAATTAATTAGCCTTCGAATTTAATTTATTATATGTTCGCTCAACCATCAACCTATATATATATATATATATATATATATATATATATATATATATATATATATTTTAATAATATAATTTTAAGTAGGTATTTTTTTTAAAGGCTTATTACTGGAGATTAATTAAGTTAAAGAATGAAGTTATTCAATGAATCAATATATATTAAAAAAATCGCATAAATGTGTAACTCAAACAAGACATTGTAACTCAAGGCAACCACCGCCGGCGTTAGAAAATGGTTTTGGCCATCTAGTAAGCGGATGTGATTATTTGAGATGATGAGTTAACTATGCATTAAGTAATTGGACATTATCTATGCATCAATTTTGGATTGTCTGAAACTCTTTAAATTCTTATCTGACAAAGCAGAACTTTTCAATATCATCCTTACATCTTCTTTCTTACTTTATATAGATATATTTATATCTTTAATTCTAAATATCAATTTGTATACAGACTTGTAAATTAGTAGAATAATACAAATTAATTTGATTTTCAATTAATTTTCATTGCATGATGTTGAATTTTATACTTTACCGAGTGCGGCGTCGTTTTTGCACTTTGAAACTCCATCTCCCGGCAAAAGTCAAAAACCTATAAATAAAGTGAACAGTTCTAAACTCAGCCAACACAGGACAGCCTTCTCAAACCCTACCAATGGTTTTCTTCTCTCTGTGTCCGTCTCTCCCTTCACTCAATTCCAGCAAGTTGCCATAACACTCTCTCCAATCCGACACGTGCTAAACCACAGATTCAGAGCCACTGCACACGTGTCCTCTCCTACACTTCTCATTAAACCCTCTCTATGTCCCACCTCACAACAACATCAAAGTTTAATTTTTAATATAATACATATGCATAGATAATGTTATTTTCAATATTGTGAGAAAATGAATTGAAATGATCCCAAATGACAGAATACTTAACTTTAATTTCACTACTCTTCCATAATTAAAATTAAAAAAAAAAACTCACATTAAAAATTGAGTTGGAAAAAAAATGATAAAATCTTTTCAGTAAAAATATGACTCGGATCTTGTAACATAAACGTCAAGTTTATAAATTGTTATGAATTTGCACTTTACTAGTAATTCTTATTTTACATTCATATTTTTATTATCGTAATATTATTGAATTGAATAATATTATATTACAAAGTCTTGATACAGACCCAACTATACAAATTATATGCTGTATTATACAATTGGATGAATAAATAAGACAATTGGACAACGTTATCTATGCATATATATTATATTAGCAGCACTCCAAATCCAAATCCAAGTTTAATTTTTAATTATCACTCTTGTTCAATTCGCTAATGATTAAGTAAAAAAAGTTAATTTTGAACTCTAAACACCTTTAAATTAAGATAATTAAATTGATGATTATCACACATGCATGATGATTAATGGGCATATATACTTCTTAGTTTTTAATTCATGCAACGTCACAGCACATGCGTCAAAGTCAAAATTGTTAAAAGATAGAAACATATATGCAATGAAGGCAGAGTTCTAGTATTGATTGATTATTCAACAAGTCCAGATCCCACTTCAAATGGCCTTACCCTGGCATGTGGGATTACCAAAAAAGAATGGTTTGCGCAATACCGATCTATGGTTGGTCTTGAATTCGTAGGTTATGAATCATGGATAACTTCTTTCCCATTATTTCTAAAACAATAAAAGAAGTATCCAAAGTCATTATGCAATTAATGATGTAGAGAGAGTGTGCCATTAATAAAACTAAAAGAAATACTATGAACAAAATGCAACATGTGTATTACTAAAGAAGTATAACAGTAGCATTTATTTCATATACATAGACTCACTAAAGAGGTACGCATGAGTATACTGAATAAGAAAAGTCTATTGAAGATTAAGACGACATAACCGGATAAAATGAAAAACACACTTGCTACTACCACAATAGCATACTACGAACTCAGCCTGTGTCTTGGGTACATCTTCTGTACCCATCTCATCAGACTTCAACACTTACAACTGTGCCGAATAATTGGAACACAGGCCTCCTCACAACAATTACGTACTGCACTGCATCATGATCAGCTTCCGGGACAGAAAAGATCATGACTTCATCACCTTCCCTAAGACCTTTAGCTCGAACGAACGGAAGCCAACTAGCACGTGTTATACAAGTTTTTGGATATCCTTCCCTTCGGTTCGACAAACAGAATTCCCACACCATATTCTTGTTGTCTCTCATGCGTAACTGCAGCGTTCGTTCACCCGCAGGGAAACGAAAATGCTCCAGAGCATTGCGACCAAGACCTTCCAGTCTTGTTGAAACATCGGTTCTCCCCAGAACCTTCCGCACGACCAGCATAGCTAATTAATTAACAAGACAATTGTGTGAGAATTAGCTCTCTTGTTTGGAGGGTTTTGCTTCTGCTCATTATTTATAGAGAGAGGCAAGCTAAGTAAAAAGAGCAAAAATCTAGAAAGGGCATGCAAAGGTATGAACATAAGCATACACAAATCACATTTTTAAATAATATATGATTTGGTATACTTTGCTGTCATTTCAATCATAAATATAATATAAACTCAATTCTTTGTGGCTTACGTTCGTCAAATTTCTGCGCTTTTAACTCACCGGTCTATTTCACGAGACTAGCAAACTGAAACTTCTTCAATTTTTCTATCTTTTTCTCTTAAATCTTTGATTTTAGCTCTTGAAAAGTATATGGGCATTCTGATGAGTTATTGACTTTTGTTTAAACCCAAAAAAAAAAAAAATCATATATTATTTAAGCCTTTAAGGAAATATTTTTATATGTACTTATTCAAAATTAGGGTCTTATTTAAAATTTTAATTTATGAATTTTAAAACTTAGTTTTAAAATTTTATTTAATGAGTTTAAATAAATCAATTGTGATGTAGAATATTTGTGTAAGATATTAAAATATATATATTTATTTTGAAGTATTTAATTTGTGTTAGTGTCTTATTATTTAGATATGATCTGTGGATTTTAAGAATTACTTTTAATATATTAGTTTATAGATTTTGATAAATTGATTATGATGGACATGATGTGTAGTGTAAGATATTAGAGAGTATAATTTGAAGATAAAATATTTTATTTGAGTTAGGCTTTTATTTTAGAGATTTGATTTTAATTTTAAGAATTAGTTTTTAATATATTGTTTTATGGCCTTTATAAAATGATCGTAGAGACTTTTTGAAATATATATCTTGATAAAGTTTTAAATAATAATTATTTATAGAATGAATGAGTTGTTATGTTAAAATAATTCATTAGTTCTTTTTATTTATTGTATTGATTCAAATGAGTTAATTGGTGGATTTTATGATATAATATATTGTAGGGTATAATTTTAGTAGTACATTATTACTATATTCGTATTAGAAGTTTATTTTTGATATTTTTTTGTCGTTTTAGTTTTGCTTTTATTTATATATTGAATATACATTTTTCAAGGTAGGATTTTAATTTCTTATTAATAAAATTTTCTCATACCAACTAAGTTCTCCTGACCTTAACATTGCCATTGTTAATAGAGCAATTGTGACCGCACTTCAGAAATAAACAATGAAATTTATATTATTGGAGTTGAACTTGAACTGGCCGGTTATTGGTTATCGATTAAATCATATGTTATTATTATGTTAATATTAACAAACTGATTCTATTATTATGAATCTTTAAAATTGTTTCATCTGCTACTCTTCTTTCCAACTTGACTTCTTCGTATCAACAAGAATCTATGTAAGAAAGAACCGACTTGAAAAGGGGAGAATATTGTGAGAGATGATGCTGATTTTTAAGTATTATTAATACAAAGGACCACGAAACTGTATGTGTGTGTGTGTATATGTTGTCCTATTAATTGCTGTAATGTTACTGAGTTAAAGATATTAAGAAATAGGAAATATGTCCAGTTTATTAATTAGCATGCGTGATAATCATCAATTTAATCATCTCAATTTAATCGACTTGGGAAGTACGCTTCATCTAAGGTTTAGAATTGGGAGCTTAATAAGGTAAGGTTTCAATTGTTAAGACAACTGTTGGGCAAATGTGTTTACAAATTCATAGAAGGTTTGAAGCACAATTGTCTTATCATTTTGCTAAAAAATATAAAAGAGGGCATTATCGATGGGACCACATTTGTACCCGTTGAAAGTCGTCCTCAGTTTGCAATTATAAGGTTTATCAATGTACAATTTTCATTGTTAATAACAAGAATCGTTTGTCCCATTGATAATCTCGTTGATAAAGCTTACGATTGCAAGAAAGAAAATAAGCTAGCTTGGTCTCTCTCTCTCTCTGTTGTTTTTTTTTTTTTTTCTTTTTTTGGTTTCAATGATAGCTTACATTGTCTTGAACAAAGTGCTTCAAATGAGCGTATAGATGATTATGTGACCCTCTTTTCTTTCTTAATTAACCTTATTAAGAACCCAATTCCATTAAAATAAGCTTAAGAATAGTTTAATAGCATTTTTAAATACCATACCCAAACACCCCATACAAGCTTTGATTTTTAAATAGAAACATCAAATATACGTGTCATTTTCAATTTTCACGATAAAGATTGGTATTAGTCATAATGCTTAAAAGCCAGCATCACATCTCACAGTATTCTCCCCAATTCAAGTGGGTTCTTTCTTCCATGGAGTTTTGCATGTTGATACGAAAAAGTCAAGTTGGGAAGAAGAATAGCACATGAAGCAACTTTGAAGTTTTTATTATTATGGGTGTTGCACTGTCGGCTCAAATCTGGAATTTTTAATTAATAAAATAACAACAACAACAACAACAACAACAAACTTTTTACCTTCTTCTTCTTCTTGTTTTTTTTTTTTTAAGCTATAGTTGAATATTCAAAACTATATGTCCACTTAAATTATCATCATATTCAATTTTTCCAAGCAATTAATTGATCTTTTTTGCTTTAACTTTATTTCTTCTGCACTAAAGAAGTATCGTGTTTTTATTTCTTCTGCACTAAAGAAGGCCAGCTTCCTTTATCCCCTTCCCAAAAAAAGGACATCACCAAACTCCATTCACTAATTTTAGCAAAGCTCTGGTTCAGTCCTGCAAAAAATAAACACCAATGTTATAGAAAGAAAGAAAGGAAAAAGAAGAAAATGATTAATAGTAAGTAAAGGTTGTTGAGGCATATTCAGATCAAAAGCTATTCATCATTTACAATCTACAAAACTCCTTTAGACGAGGTCATTTCTTAGGCTACTTTTGAGGCTGCAACAGCCCATAATAGGAAAAAAAAAAAAAAAAGCCTCAAACAACAAATTTTCAGCTGTTCTACTTTGTTTCTGCACTACAACAACCCATTAAATGAATTTGTTTGATGTTTTGAGCTATTTTCAATGTGGAAGAAACTCAATACAGCAAACAGTTATCCATTCTACGGTGTTTCCGTATGAAAATAGTAAAAAATAGGAGACATTCATGTTTTGAGTTCTTTTCACATAGATACAACCTAGAAAAACATGAAGTTTGTTGACAACGGTTGTTTCTAGAGTAGATCAACGGCCCAAATAACAAGTAGATTCATGCTTATAAAATATTTAATACTTTACAACAAAAACAAATAGAACAAACATAAAATAGGCTACTCTTTAAAAAATTATTGTTGTCACTATAGAAAGTCCAAATCAGGTCCAAGATCAAGAGCAAACCATAACTATAAATTACTTTTGCCTTTAAGCGTTGCTTGTGTCTTTCATCTCAGCATCACATTTCGGGCGAGAACATAGCCTTCTTTTTTCCATTTCCTGACACAAAATTCAACAACTAAATATTTGTACCCTAATGAAAGAGGTTTTTTTTTTTCTTGTCTCAAATTGAAATCTAACAAAGTGTTGTTTGATGTTTGTCATATTAAAATTGAATGTATCATGAGCCATTCAATAGATTCATACAACTTTGTTACACTAAACGTAAGTAGCCCCATTCAATCTTCCTTATTATACCAAATGTGAATGACTCGTTCAATCTTTTAACATTTAACAAATGAGTGTTTTCATTTAAGCCCTCTAGTATCTCTTTTCAAGTCCCACTTTTATTAAAATTAATAATTAACGAATTTTTGACATATAAATTACTAAAAAGAGCATGACATCAATGTCATATTTTAACAATTTTTTTTCATTTAAATATTTTTCTCTTCAATCCTAAGCCATTATTTTTTTCTTCAAATACCTAACTTCAAAAGATAAAAGATGAATTCTAGCATTTACATTATAACCATGAAGAAGGAATAAGTTCTTATTTTGTTTTTAATATACTTTTATTTAAACAACTTTTGTTCAATAATTACTAACTGAATGTTTTCAATTTTTTTTTAGTTGTTATGAACTGAGCATTTTTTCATTTTGTTCAGTTCAATATAAACAAATAAGAAAGTCTCATGCATATATAAATAAACCATGATTAATTTTTCAATTGTAAGAAACCAAAATTTTTGATCATCTCCAATTCAATATAACCAAGCAAGTAAGCCTTGCATATAATGTAAAATATTAAAAAATAACAGAGCTTTTAAACAACCTTCATGAACGACCCTAGAACAAATAAATAAATAAATAGAGTTTTAACATATTAAATTATAGAAGAGTAAAACTCTAGATAAACAATAAGACAAGTGAATAATTTTTTAGTCTAAAAAAATAAAAGTTGCATAGTTTCTTGAAAATAAGGATTACGATGATTTATTTAAGAGAAATTTAATTATAAAATGGGTAAATTTTGTATTATTTTAAAAAAATATATAAATTTTAATTTTAAAATATTTTTAATTAAAGTGAAGCTTAAAGAGAGATTTTGAGGAGTTTAAATAATAACACTCTTCACAACTGCCTCCTAGGCCCACTGGGCATTTACAACGGTGTCCATCTTCTTTTGGGCTTTGTTTTCACGGTTTTGGGCTCAAAAAGTGGCCTGAATCCATCCATACTCACACAAAGGCCGTCTACTCTGATTATTTTTCCTTCATAGTTTGCAACTTCGTGAGTTGTTTGGACATACTCTTCTCAAATGAGTGCCGTAAATCGACATATTTATTTATTTATTATCCTTCTTTCCCTCACTGGAATAGCAGGGCTCCCATTTTGAACTTCAGTTCGCTAAGCAGTCTAAGGATTTCTGGTAATACATTTATAATATAACAGTCATATATCCACAACTGTGTCCTGGTATTGGAAACTGTTTTTCGGTTTGCGAATCAGATGTGCTCATAATTGTTATTTCTTAATATCTTCATGTTACATGCAATATATCTTCTTGTTCTTTTTTCTATAATGGCAGTGGCTTATAAAAATTTGGTACATGAATTTTGATTTATTCTAACAGTGCTTCCTCAAGAGCCGCTACCCTGGTGTGGAATGGACAGTATACTTCTTTATTGGGATGATATGTTGCTGACGGTAGCTCCCAAAGTGTGATGGAGTGAGGATCTTATCTAACAGAAGTATGGAATTTCGTCAAAGGGTTCCTACATCCACTTGCAATTGGATCAATTTGAAAGACAAAAGTACCAAGGTCTGTCACCAAATAAAAGTAAAAGCTGGTCTCTAGTGATATGACATTATCATATCACTCATCATGTTATTTCGTAATTTTTGAATATTGTATGAAAGGACACATCTCTTGAGATGTGATTTTTGGAATTGGGAACTATATTACGACTCTTGAAAAAGTCATATTTTTTAGTATTTGCCAAATATATATAATTTTTTTTGAGTCAGCGAGTCTAGAAATACATGCACAAGTAATTACTTAGTTTATTGGTCATTATGGTCTTCTGGCATTTCTGTCGTTGTAAATTTGAGGTTTGGGATGTTGCAAGTTAAGCAAGCCATTTTAGATGGCTTTTTAATTGGCTATTGCATACATATTTGATAAGGAACTATAAACTTGTATTAATAGGAAAATTTTAGGAGATATAGCGATGGACCAAATGTCCACAAAGAATAAAAAAATCAGGGTAGAGCAAACAATTCAATACGAACTACAGTGAGTAAACAAGCCTCTTTGAAAAAAAAAAATGATCATAAATTATACAAGATCGATGTAAGCCTCTTGCTATACATTGAGGTGAAGTGGTGAACAGAAAAAAAAAGGGTCCAATTATCTGTTTTTGCAGTTGTAAATATATTACTAATTTTATTCTCATACAAAAGAAATGATAATTTAATAATTTTTATGGTCCATTAATTTCATATATTTTCTCTTTCCTAAATTTTTCCCACTGCACTTATATCCATAAAATAGAAAAATAAGTTAAAAGTCCATCAAAAGAAAAGGAGACTTAAATATTGGCCACCACTATAAATTGAGAAGATACAAACAAAAATATTGTCATATAAGGAATATGAGATTGATACGTGCATCACTTCGTGAGGCTGTTGAAGCATGTATTGATGCTACTGGTCGTGAATTTGATACTTCTCATCAACAGGTACTGTTGATTGCCGCAGCCATGGTCAACGGGTACTTTGTTTGGATCATTTAATTCTGTCTGAAACTTTTGCTTTTGAAAAGGGAGATATTATGAGTAATATATGTAAAGGTTAAATTATTCTCCTTACATGTGTTCTACATGGAAACTAAAAATGTTACTAATCTCACTGTGGAATCTATTCATTGGAAGTGTAAGATTTTTCATTGTGATTCTGTGCTCTTTGGCATGTGGTCTTTATAATTAGTAAGTTAAATTCGACTTAGATCCTCTGCTTACCTTAGATTTTTTATCTTCTAAAGATCTGGTGGCCTGCGTCCCCCATTAACAATAATGAGTTGAGATATAAACATGGAACAAAGATCCTCTCTTTATCTAATTTTTACTTGAGCAGAAGTCATACTTATGATTGGTTGTAAAAGTTCAAGAAACCCCTTTGAAACCTCCCATTTGGCGTACCTGTGTTACATTTTATATCTATGAACCTCATTTAGTGTTTCTATTAGTGCCCTCTAAACAGATGGTTTGCATATATTATTGCTAAGGAACAGGAAAGTTCATGGTTTGTAAAATTGTCTTTCCAGAGGAACAATCTCCTTTTTTTTCCCTGATTTTTGCTCTCGGTAATGATACCCACTTGGCTTTGACACTAATTTTCAACGCAATCATATTCTGGAGATTGAGTAAAGCTTTGCATGTCTTAATGCTGGTTGTGAGCCTGTGACTGGCATCCCTCTCAGTACTCACAGTGTAAGGTTCTTCAATCATTGAAGTTGCCAATATGAATGCTGATTTTCTTTCTATTTTCTTGAATTTATGTTGAAGAAAAGTTGTTGCTTCGGTTGCACACAGCATCTGTTCTGATTGGTCATTTGATTAATGCCCACCAACACTTTCTTGCGTTGCAGATCTCCCTTTTTGTTTTGTCCTCGTGTAGCACTTTTCTGTTAAAATTTCCGTCAAAATGGCGTAATTTTTCGTTCATTTGAAATTCAATTACAAAATTACCCCTAACAGCCATGCATAAAAACAGGTGCAAAATTGAAAGAATGAAAAGGACGTGAAATAACATTTATACCCCTAATTTGCCGAATCTAAGCCAACAAATTAACATCAATTCAATAATATAAGCATTGGAAACACAATCTTAAAATTAGAACACTGCAAACCCAGAAAATTATCACCAGAAAATAAACAAACCATTAGTAATATAATTTGACATATGTTAAATTTCCATATTGATTGCCAGTTAAGGATGAAGAAAGGCAAAAAAAATTTCCATATCTGCCTCACTACTATTCCACAAACTTGGACATGCGAATTGGTTGGTTGCCCATCGTTCATAGTAATGAGCGTATCTCTCCCACGAGTTTTTTGCCATCTCTCTTCGTTTCTCAGACTCATCATAGTATAAGCAACAACATTGACCAAATTTATTGCATGAGTTGTCAATTGCCATCAATTGTAAAGCCCATTAAATTTTTTTACTTAAGCCCAGCCCATTATTTTAGCCCAGCCCACAAATTCAATTATTTTCTTTACATTTATATTAATCATTTATTTGGATTTAATTAGAAAAGAAAAGAGAAAATTTAGAAGAGAGGGCAGAGGAAACCGTGAGATAGAGGGAGAGGAAAGCAAGAGAAGATTTTGGATTTTCTAAGGAATTTGAAGATTTTAAGGTAATTTCTTCATCTCTTAGTTTAATTAGATTATATAATTTCAATCCTATCTCTAGATCAATATTAGGAGGAGGTTGTTTGATATTTGGAGATGTAATAGAGAGAGAAACTAGAGAGAGAAATAAGATTTTCATGCTTAATTAGGCTTCAATTTCTTGTATTTTGAAGGAATTGAAGTTTTGATGATAATTATGGAAAATTAGGGTTCTATGAACAGTATAGATTTCGAAAATTATAGCAGTCTGTTGGATTTGAATCTGATTCTGAAATTTTTATATGTTAAAAAAGACATTCTAAGGATTTGTTTAAAATTGAATTCACTGAAAAATGTGGAGTATGCAATTTATTATGAATTTTCGAAGTTTACTGTTTACCACTGAAAATTCAGTTTTTCTGCAGAAAATCAGTTTTGGGCAAGTTAATTGAGTTATCTAGAGGTCTTCAAAAATTATGAAATTTGGGATATGAGTTTGTATATATGTGTAGTTTAAAACTAGAGAGTTTTGTGAATTTAGGAATTTAGTACAAATTATCATGTATTTTGGAATAGGGAGAGGTCAGTTCTAGAAATGAATTTACAGAATTTGTGTATCTGAAAAAATGAAGGATTTGAGGGATCTAATGAGCATATAATGCTATGAAATTTTATATGGTGTTAGAAATGTATGTGTAGAAGATGTTTCTAAAATATTAGACCATTTGGATCAGTCAATTAATTATTAAAAATCAGAGAACTAGAATTGCTCTGTTTACGAAGTGTGGAAATGGAGTTAATTAGGAGAATTAGTATGTTATTGGTGAGACTGGGGTTTTGTGCTATTAAAGAATTTTATTTGGCTTTTCCCTTAGGTGAGATTGCGGTTCCTAATACATACCGGTATTCGATCGCGGAAGGGGTTGCCACACAAGTTGATCCACGAGATTGTGAGTGGGAAAAATACTATTTTTACCAACAATTGAACTATAAATTATAAATTTCTATTTATTTATAATTGTTAGCAAAACTTTATTATGTTAGTAAATAGATATTCCTTTATTCTAGTATGAAGCATATTTTATAGTTTATCAAATTTTGTCTATGCAGTATCGGAAATGATTGTTTAATGTTTTAGAGATTTAAAAGTAAAGAATTGAATTTTTATGTTTTGCTAAGATAGTACCCAATTCATTCAGATAGTAAAATTATAGAGGTCTTTGGGACCCATTCAGACACATATAGAGGTTTTGGGTCGTGTGATTTGGATGTTTAGCCCTTTGGGGGCAGCTCTGCGCATGCGTAGGATCAATATAGTGATATCTTGGCCTGAGCGATCCTAGCCCCGCCAGGTCATGATCAATCAGATTAGTTTGGGTACTTGATTAGTGAAACTGTAATGATTTAGAAATTTAAATTAAGAAATGAGTTTTATGAGATTTAGAAACTTAATATATTTATCATGTTGAATGTTGAATGCAAGTAGAAATGCTTTAGAAGATTTTTATATTCAAATTTAGATTTTGTGAAAGGCATAGAAATTATTGAAAGAATTGCTTCCTCGTTTTTGTATCTTTTCTAAGTAGTTTTCTTATTAATGTTAGTAAAGCATAATTTTTAATTAATTTATTATTATGATATAGTATTTTATTTTATGCAAATTTTTATCTATTTTAATGACTCTATCCCACTCACTGAGGTTATACTCACCCTATTTTCTTTTCTTTAAAAACCCCTTTTTCCCCAGGAGATTGCAGTGTTCAGTCGGAACGCCAGTAGCTGTTTGAGGTTGGCCATTTGATGATGTTTTGAGAGCTTTCTTTTTTATATCTTATTGTATTATCGTAGATGGTTTTCTTGCATATGTAAATATTTGATATCGTATATGTATCAAAGATTTGTTTTAGTTTCTTTTAGACATTTTTGTTTATTCAATCATGTTTGAGTTTTTAAACTTATATTAAAAATTTAGTTGTAAACTTTTTGAATCGAAATTAAGCATATTTGAGGCCGGAGGTCATATTTTCTTCTAAAGACTGTTTTGGAGATACAATTATTTTAATAGATGGACTTAAGGTCCCGAAAAGGAAGTTAGTGATTATATAAATAATTTTGGAAGTGTTGAATTTTGTGTACTTGGCAGGGGGATTAGTCTAAAATACAGGGGAAACTCTGCCAAATTTTTCGTAAATTAGCATATTTTAAAAAGTTAAATTTTCTTAGTACAGTTTTAGGCACGATTCGCCCGTGTTAGCTAGGGGCGGGTCGTGTCAACTTGGTATCAGAGCATGGTTTTTAAGATTTTGTTAACTTTTTCACGTTTGCATAAACATAGTTTTGTAATGATAAAAGAAGCGTTATATTTTGTAGGCATCATCATGAGCCAACATACAGGCAGACCTCGCACTAGAGCCAGGGGCGGACTGAACCAAACTGCAAATTCTCCACCGCCACCACCTGAAGGTGAAGGGGAAAATGAACATAGTCGTGGAGAGGAAAGACAGTCAAATGCGAGAGGAAATGAGAATAGGAATCACCGTGACCCTCCTATCATTATACACTCAGTAGATGCACTAGCCCAGCTTGTTGCTACTGTTACTCAAAATCAAGGGCGTGTTAGGGAAGAGAACACTATTGAGCGGGTTAGGATGTTGGGTGGTCAAAGCTTTGATGGTAATGTTGATCCTCCTAGTGCAGAGGCTTGGTTAAGCAAGCTAGAGCGTATCTTTGGAGTTATGGGGTGTATTGATGAGCAGAAGTTGCTTTTTGCTACATTTTTATTGGAGGGTGGAGCATACCACTGGTGGGAGTCAGTTCAGCGTCGTCATCCATCACAGGAAGTTATTACTTGGGCTTTGTTCAAAAAGGAGTTCTTTGATCACTACTTTCCTGCTGTGTACAAAGATATCAAGCGTAGTGAGTTCTTGAGACTGGTTCAAGGGTCCAAATCAGTGGAGGAGTATGAGAAGAAATTTTTAGAGCTCTCCAGATTTGCTCCTTCTATTGTGGCTGATGAGGAGGAAAGGTGTAAAAAGTTTGAAGAAGGATTACGTAGAGAAATCAGAGTTGTACTTGCTGCCAACAATTATGATGACTTTGGTAAGTTAGTCCAAGCTGCTATGAAAGTTGAGAGAAATTTGGGAGAGGCTAACCGAGCTGATTCAAGCTATAAACGTCAGCAGAGTTGGCCAGTTGATAGTACTAGCCACCGACCAAACAAGAGAGGGGGCAGTTATTCAGCTTATTCTGATAGTTATAAGAGTACTCAGAGACAGGGTCCACCAGAGGGGCAAAAACAAAGTTCTAGACAGGGAGCTATGCAACAATCTGTGGGAAGTAATTCTAGAGATCAGCGGATTAGTAGAAAGGGGAGCAGACAACATGATGATCAATCCAGAATGACTCCATTCCCATTATGTGAGACTTGTGGCAAGCTTCATGAGGGAGAGTGTCGGTTTGGTAGACCTGGTTGTTATCATTGTGGTCAGAAAGGACATATCAAGAAATTTTGTTCTACTTTAACTCAAGATAGTAGTTTTGTTCAGAAAGATAGAGGACCAGGAAGGCTTCAAATCGGGACATCTACTTCTTCAGCTAGAAACCAGACGAATACCTCAAGAAATAGTAATAATCAATAGGGTAGTCAGCCAGTTCGACAGGCACGAGTTTTTGCCATGACTCAGCAGCAGGCACAGGCTACACCAGAGGTGGTTACTGGTACGTTGACTATCTTTGGTCGTGAGGCCCACATTTTGATTGATCCTGGATCCACCCATTCCTTTGTTTCATGTATGTTTGCTATGTATGCTGATAGAGATTTGAAACCGTTGGAGTGTACTTTAGCAGTAGCCACACCTATTGGGGATTCCATCTTGGTAGGAAATGTTCTTAAGGATTGCGTTGTGAAGGTAGGGAATCATGATCTATTAGCAAACTTGATTCCTTTAGATATCCGAGACTTCGATGTGATATTGGGAATGGATTGGCTTGCAACTCACCATGCATCTGTAGATTACTTCAAGAAGGAGGTGGTGTTTAGAAAACCTGAAACACCTGAATTTATTTTCTATGGAGATCGACAAATCCTCTCTACTTGCATAATATCTGCTCTTGAAGCTAAACGATTATTTGAAAAGGGGTGTTCAGCCTACCTAGCTCATGTGATTGATACTTCAGTGAGTGAAGCAAGAATAGAAGATATTCATATTGTACAAGATTTCCCGGATGTGTTTCCAGAAGATTTACCGGGCTTACCACCAGATAGGGAAGTTGAATTCACAATTGACTTAGCTCCTGGCACAACTCCTATTTCCATGGCACCATACAGAATGGCTCCAGCAGAGTTAAAGGAGTTAAAAGTGCAACTGCAAGAGTTGGTTGATAAGGGGTTTATTAGACCCAGTGTTTCACCATGGGGAGCACCGGTCTTGTTTGTTAAAAAGAAGGATGGAACAATGCGGTTATGCATAGACTACCGACAGTTGAACAAGGTGACAATCCGTAACAAGTATCCTCTTCCTCGTATTGATGATTTGTTTGATCAGTTACAAGGTGCAAGGGTTTTCTCCAAGATAGATTTGCGCTCGGGTTATCATCAACTCAAGATTAGAGAGGCCGATGTACCTAAGACTACTTTCAGAACTCGTTATGGGCACTATGAATTTCTTGTAATGCCATTTGGGTTGACTAATGCTCCAGCAGTTTTTATGGACCTGATGAATCGAGTATTTCATCCCTATTTGGATCGCTTTGTTATCGTGTTTATTGATGACATATTGGTGTATTCGCGAGACAAAGAGGAGCATGCAGAACATTTGAAGATTGTTTTGCAGACCTTGAGGGAGAAACAACTTTATGCCAAATTCAGCAAGTGCCAGTTTTGGCTGGACAAAGTTGTGTTTTTAGGACATGTGATATCAGCTGAAGGGGTGTATGTAGATCCTCAGAAGATAGAAGCTATTGTTAAATGGGAGAGACCCACTAATGTAACAGAAGTCAGAAGTTTTCTTGGCTTGGCAGGTTATTATAGGAGATTTATTGAGAATTTTTCCAGAATTGTTGTTCCATTAACACGGTTGACTCGTAAGGAGGTGAAGTTTGAGTGGACTGATGCTTGTGAGCAGTGTTTTCCAGAGCTCAAAACACGATTAACTTCGGCACCTATACTTACTCTTCCATCCGATAATGAGGGGTTCGTGATTTACAGTGATGCCTCTAGACAGGGGTTAGGTTGTGTTTTGATGCAACACGGTAAGGTGATAGCTTATGCTTCAAGGCAACTAAAGAAGCATGAACAAAATTATCCCACCCATGACTTAGAATTGGCAGCAATTGTATTTGCACTCAAGACTTGGCGACATTACTTGTATGGGGCAACATGTCAAATTTATACAGATCACAAGAGCCTTAAGTATTTATTCACTCAAAAAGAATTGAATCTTAGGCAGAGGAGATGGATGGAGCTTATCAAGGATTATGACTGCACAATTGACTATCACCCAGGTAAAGCAAATATAGTAGCGGATGCACTCAGCCGAAAGTCCTCGAGCTCTATAGCCTATTTGAGGGTGACATATCTACCTTTATTGATTGAATTGAGGTCTTTGGGAATTGAGTTAACAATTAATGACTCAAATGTGCTACTAGCAAATTTTCATGTTAGACCTACTTTAATTAATAAAATTAGAGATGCACAAGTACAAGATCCTCAGTTAATGAAACTGATAGAAGAGGTGAAGAAAGGCTTACGATCAGACTTTGCGGTTAGAGATGATGGAGCCTTAGTTATGGGAAATAGACCTTGTGTGCCCAACTTTGAAGAATTAAAGAAAGAGATTATAGAAGAAGCTCACTTTCCAGCTTATGTAATGCATCCAGGAAGTACTAAGATGTATCGTAATTTGAGAGAACATTATTGGTGGCAAGGTATGAAGCGGGATATTGTAGAATTTGTGTCTCGGTGTTTAGTTTGCCAACAAATCAAAGCTGAGCACCAGAAACCTGCGGGACTCTCTCAACCATTTCCTATTCCTGAATGGAAATGGGAATACATTACCATAGATTTTGTGGTAGGACTTCCACGTACTATGGCTGGTCATGATGGTATTTGGGTAGTGGTAGATCGTCTTACAAAATCTGCACACTTTTTACCTATCAAGGCTACTTATTCATTGAATAGGCTAGCTAGTATTTATGTAGCAGAGATAGTCCGTCTTCATGGTGCACCTGCTTCAATAATATCAGATAGAGATCCACGTTTCACTTCCAGATTTTGGCCTAGCTTGCAAAATGCTTTAGGCACAAAATTGAATGTCAGCACAGCTTTTCACCCACAAACAGATGGTCAATCTGAGCGTACCATTCAAACTCTTGAAGATATGCTTAGAGCTTGTGTATTGGAGTTTAAAGGAAATTGGGATGTTTATTTGCCACTAATGGAATTTGCTTATAATAATAGTTACCAATCCAGTATTGAAATGGCACCTTATGAGGCTCTATATGGAAGGAAATGTAGAACACCAATATGTTGGGATGAAGTGGGTGAGAGGAGACTATTGGGACCAGAACTGGTACAGGATACGAATGAAAAGATAGTTATTATTAGAAACAAGATGAAGGCAGCACAAGATCGACAGAAGAGTTATGCTGATAAGCGTAGAAGAGATCTGGAGTTTCAGGTGGGAGATAAAGTGTTCTTAAAGATATCTCCTTGGAAAGGTGTACTTCGTTTTGGTAAACGTGGAAAACTAAGTCCGTGTTACATTGGACCTTACGAGATTATCGAGCGTGTGGGTACAGTTGCTTACTGTTTAGCTTTGCCTCCAGAGTTGTCGAAAATACATAATGTATTTCATGTCTCTATGCTCCGTAAGTACGTGTATGATCCAAGCCATATCCTTTAACAGCAGCCAATTCAATTAAAAGAAGACTTGACTTTTGAAGAAGAACCATTAGAGATCATAGAATGGAAACAGCAAGTACTTCGTGCCAAGACTATTCCATTGGTTAAGGTATGGTGGCGAAATCACTCGAAGGAAGAAGCTACGTGGGAGCGAGAGGACGTTATGCGAGCTCAATACCCACATCTCTTTCTCTCAGGTTAGTAATTTCGAGGACGAAATTTTTTTTAGGGGGGTAGTATTGTAAAGCCCATTAAATTTTTTTACTTAAGCCCAGCCCATTATTTTAGCCCAGCCCACAAATTCAATTATTTTCTTTACATTTATATTAAGCATTTATTTGGATTTAATTAGAAAAGAAAAGAGAAAATTTAGAAGAGAGGGCAGAGAGGAAACCGTGAGATAGAGGGAGAGGAAAGCAAGAGAAGATTTTGGATTTTCTAAGGAATTTGAAGATTTTAAGGTAATTTCTTCATCTCTTAGTTTAATTAGATTATATAATTTCAATCCTATCTCTAGATCAATATTAGGAGGAGGTTGTTTGATAATTGGAGATGTAATAGAGAGAGAAACTAGAGAGAAAAATGAGATTTTCATGCTTATTTAGGCTTCAATTTCTTGTATTTTGAAGGAATTGAAGTTTTGATGATGATTATGGAAAACTAGGGTTCTATGAACAGTATGGATTCCGAAAATTATAGCAGTATGTTGGCTTTGAATCTGATTCTGAAATTTTTATATGTTAAAATAGACATCCTAAGGATTTGTTTAAAATTGGATTCACTAAAAAATGTGGAGTATGCAATTTATTATGAATTTTCGAAGTTTACTGTTCACCACTGGAAATTCAGTTTTTCTACAGAAAATCAGTATTGGGCAAGTTCATTGAGTTATCTAGAGGTCTTCAAAAATTATGAAATTTGGGATATGAGTTTGTGTATATGTTTAATTTAAAACTGGAGAGTTTTGTGAATTTACTAATTTAGTACAAATTATCATGTATTTTGGAATAGGGAGAGGTCAGTTCTGGAAATGAATTTACAGAATTTGTGTATCTAGAAAAATGAAGGATTTGAGATACCTAATGAGCATATAATGCTATGAAATTTTATATGGTATTAGACATGTATGTGTGGAAGATGTTTATAAAATATTAGACCATTTGGATGAGTCAATTAATTATTAAAAATCGGAGAACTAGAATTGCTCTATTTACGAAGTGTGGAAATGGAGTTAATTAGGAGAATTAGTATGTTATTGGTGAGACTGGGGTTTTGTGCTATTAAAGAATTTTATTTGGCTTTTCCCTTAGGTAAGACTGCGGTTCCTAATACATACCGGGATTCGATCGCAGAAGGGGTTGCCACACAAGTTGATCCACGAGATTGTGAGTGGGAAAAATACTATTTTTACCAACAATTGAACTGTAAATTATAAATTTCTATTTATTTATAATTGTTAGCAAAACTTTATTATGTTAGTAAATAGATATTCCTTTATTCTAGTATAAAGCATATTTTATAGTTTATCAAATTTTGTCTATGCAGTATCGGAAATGATTGTTTAATGTTTTAGAGATTTAAAAGTAAAGAATTGAATTTTTATGTTTTGCTAAGATAGTACCCAATTCATTCAGATAGTAAAATTATAGAGGTCTTTAGGACCTATTCAGACACACATAGAGGCTTTGGGCCGTGTGATCTGGATATTTAGCCCTTTGGGGGCAGCTCTGCGCACGCGTAGGATCAGTATAGTGATATCTTGGCCTGAGCGATCCTAGCCCCGCCAGGTCATGATCAGTCAGATTAGTTTGGGTACTTGATTAGTGAAACTGTAATGATTTAGAAATTTAAATTAAGAAATGAGTTTTATGAGATTTAGAAACTTAATATATTTATCATGTTGAATGTTGAATGCAAGTAGAAATGCTTTAGAAGATTTTTATATTCAAATTTAGATTTTGTGAAAGGCATAGAAATTATTGAAAGAATTGCTTCCTCGTTTTTGTATCTTTTCTAAGTAGTTTTCTTATTAATGTTATTAAAGTATAATTTTTAATTAATTTATTATTATTGTATAGTATTTTATTTTATGCAAATTTTTATCTATTTTAATGACTCTATCCCACTCACTGAGGTTATACTCACCATATTTTTCTTTTCTTTAAAAACCCCCTTTTTTTCCCAGGAGATTGCAGTGTTTAGTCGGAACGCCAGTAGCTGCTTGAGGTTGGCCATTTGATGATGTTTTGAGAGCTTTCTTTTTTATATCTTATTGTATTATCATAGATGGTTTTCTTGCATATGTAAATATTTGATATCGTATATGTATCAAAGATTTGTTTTATTTTCTTTTAGACATTTTTGTTTATTCAATCATGTTTGAGTTTTTAAACTTATATTAAAAATTTAGTTGTAAACTTTTTGAATCGAAATTAAGCATATTTGAGGCCGGAGGTCATATTTTCTTCTAAAGACTGTTTTGGAGATACAATTATTTTAATAGATGGACTTAAGGTCCCGAAAAGGAAGTTAGTGATTATATAAATAATTTTGGAAGTGTTGAATTTTGTGTACTTGGCAGGGGGATTAGTCTAAAATACAGGGGAAACTCTGCCAAATTTTTTGTAAATTAGCATATTTTAAAAAGTTAAATTTTCTTAGTACAGTTTTAGGCACGATTCGCCCGTGTTAGCTAGGGGCGGGTCGTGTCATCAATCGTCTCAAAGTTCCATTACGCTGATGTTGCAAGAATATATTTTATTGATCAATGCATCCTAGAGATATGAGAGGGGAAGATTTATCCAATTCAGATGGCAATTTTACCCTGGGGGCCATGTTTAGTAGCTGATTATAGGGAAAATTAAGCAATAGAATTCATAAGCATAATTACCGATACCAGTTCAGAAAAAACCATAACGACACACACAACTGGCAAGGGTGTAAACCCAGAAAATTATCACCAGAAAAGAACACTACAAATCCGGAAAATAATTTAACCGATCAATAATCTGAAGTGATCTCAGGTACAACTAGAGAAGATTAATTTAAAATTAATTAAATTTCCTAAACCCATCCTAATCGCCACCTATATATGAACCCATCCCGATCGCCATGGATTTTAAACTCAGCCCAATTCTGATCCCAGTGGAAGAGAAAAGGAGGGAAGTGGATGTGGTGGGTGAGGAGGAGGCAGCAACGACTGTTGTGGTGGAGGAGGGAATAGAGGAGGTGGGATGATACCAGTGACAGACCCAAAAATTTTCTTTTGAGAGGACATCATATAGTTTAGAATTAAAAAAAATATTAATAGATAAACATAATAATTAAGATTTAATCACATTTAAAATATTTTTCAAATAAATTAAAAATTAGATAAATTTTTTCATATATAAGACTGAAATAATGAATTATAGTTTCAAAAAGAATAATCCAACGTATGTATAAGTTCTAAAATCTTTCGATTATGATTAAATTAATATGTTTTAAATAATATTATTTTAATATTTTATATGATAGTTAAACGTTTTTAGTATTGGGATTTTGATATAACTAAATAGTATATCAAATACAGATGTTATAATGAATTATTATAGTCAAATGTGAAGGCATCTTGGCTAAACCCAGTTAAAAAGTTTGTTTCAAAGTCAAAACTTCAATTTATTTTTGCCTTTATCTAGGGGTGGGTAGAAGTGGGTGGAGATGAGAACAGACTACAGCAATTACAAGCTTTTGATTTTCTTGACAAATATGTACCGCCCTCCGGTTTTCAATTATGTTTTGCTTAGTTTTTATTTTTAGATAAAATTGAACTAAATATGTGGCTCCAAAGTGAGGTTGGGCATTTGCCCCGGACCCACCACGGACCCGGTCAAGACCCGCCCCGGAGCATTCATAGGGGTGGGTCTGGGGCAGAAAATTTCTGCCCCGGCCGGGGCAGGTCCGGGTCCGGGTCCAGCTATTTGGACTCGTAGACCCGCCCCGCCCCGCAATGTTAGGGGTATATTTATAAAATTTTTAAAGTTTAGGACTGTTATGTAATTTTTTATGTTATATTTGTTAAACTTTTCATATATATAAATTCTTAATAATTTTACAAATAATGCAAATACTTTAATAAAAATGACATTTTAATTAATAATTAATATCTTTTAGTATATTAACATCAATTTCTTCATATTATAATGAAAAAATAAAATATTTGTATTTTATAATAATTGAATTTGTATAATATATACAATCTTGATATAGATTATTAAGTACTAATTAAATTATTATAATATTAACAAGATTATTTTTAAAATATATATCTATAATATAATCAGTATATTATTTTTTAAATATGTAAATAGAAATATGATAAAAAAATCTTAAAACCTTAAATATATGATTTATTGTAATTTAAATTAATTAATTAAATTATTAATGTTTCATAAATATATAATGTTAATTATTTGGTATATGCCAATAATATTATTGTGATTATTAGATTGAAATTAAATCAACATGTTACTAAAAATTTATTTAATTGTATTATCAACTATTTAAAAAATTATCAATTAAATAATTTATAAGCAATAATACACTTTTAACATTATTTCTAATAAAGTATGTAACATTATTACTAATATAATTAAATGACAATTAATGATAATTAAATATTTATATTTTATAGTAATTAAATTTTATAATATATACAATCTTGATATAGATTACTAAGTACTAATTAAATTATTGCAATATTAACATGATTATTTTAAAAATGTATATCTTTAATATAATCAATATATTATTTCCCAAATATGTAAATAAAAATAGGATAAAAATAATCTTATAATCTTAAATATATGATTTATCGTAAATTCTTAATTTAAATTATTTAATTTAATTATTAATGTAACAATGTTTCATAAATACATATAATGTTAATTAATTAGTATATACAAATCATATTATTACTATTATTAGATTGAAATTAAATTAACATACTATTGAAAAAGTGTTAATTAACTAGTTTACAAGAATAATACATTTTTAACATTATTTCTAATAAAGCATGTAACATTATTACTAATAAAATCAAATGGTAATTAAATATTTGTATTTTATAATAATTAAATTTGTATAACATATACAATCTTGATACTGATTACTAAGTACTATTTAAATTATTGCAATATTAACAATATTATTTTAAAAATGTATATGTTTAATATAATCAATATATTATTTTCTAAATATGTAAATAGAAATATGATAAAAATAATCTTATAACTTTAAATATATGATTTATCGTAATTTAAATTAGTTAATTAAATTATTAGTATTTCATAAATATTTATAATATTAATTATTTGGTATATACCAATCATATTATTACTATTATTAAAATGAAATTAAATGAACATGTCATTGAAAAATTATTTAATTGTATTATCAACTATTTAAAAATTATCAATTAACTAGTTTACAAACAATAATAAACTTTTAACATTATTTCTAATGGAATATGTAACATTATTACTAATAAAATCAAATGGTAATATACAACTATTTTGATTTTAGTTTGAAGATTTATTATTTTTATGATTGTTGAAAAATGATCATAATCATAAATGATATGATGAGAAATTGATAAGGGAGTTATTTGCAAAGATGTAAATATTATAAGGGATGAAGTTGAAAAATATAAAGATTATAGGGATGTAATTGTAAAAATATAAACAATGGCTGAACGGGGCGGGGCAGGTCTGGATCTACTAAAATTTTTTTTGCCCCGTCCCGCCCCGCCCCGCCCCGCAAAGGGGCAAAGGAACGGGACGGGGCAAAAAAAATAGTCAACGGGACGAGGTTGGATACTAACCGCCCTGTATTCGCCCTGCCCCGGTTCCAACCCTACTCCAAAGAAAGTCTTAAAGAAAGTGAAAATCGCAGGATAGAGGTGTGAGTTTTGGCCCAATGTTCCACACAATCTGGTGATGTATAGCTACGTGGCTCAGGCTTATGGCGAGAAGGCGCCATCTGGCTATCTCAAGATCGCAGTCCAAGTGCGCTGCCTAGACCTAATGCAGCTGAGGACAGGCTCACTACTCTCTTTAGAGATGAAAATCCCCATGCACGTTCCATCATGTAAAGGTATTATTGGTCAATTAACTTATTAATAATATTGACCAGTCGTATGGAAGTTTCGTGAACGATATGATTAGAATGATCATGACCGGCTCTGAAAAGTTGGCTGCATGTATAGTTTTCAAACGTGTATTTCAAGAGTTTTATCAAATCATTTTCGATATTAAAAGAATTTAAGATAATACATACATAAATTGGTATTTTTATTTTTAATATAATTAGTATTAGAATTTTTATCCTTTTTAGTAAATTTATTTTATTGTCACAAAAAAAAAAGTTAAGAAACCCATGCACATTCATTCATCAATTTGAAAGAAATAGAAGATGAAGAACAAATAATTAAAAAAAAAAATTAGAGTGATGCTATTTACACCCCCGACTCCCTGAATCAACTATTTAACCCATTAAACAAATTTTTGTTTTTATATCGCCCTTTAAATTTCACAAAAAGCCTTACTTTATTTTTTATTTTAAAATATATAGACCCCATATTCTTCCTAAAATGTAGATAATATTCTTGCAAGAGACGAAATATATAGAGAATTGAATGAGTTGAGAAAATAAAGAGATTGATCATTAAGAAAAATTTATCATTTTTATCAATTCCAAAATCTTCTTCCAAATTAAAGTTTTTTTTAATTATTTTTCCTTCCCTTTTAGTCAATATATTTTTTTTGGTCACTAAATTCAAATGATTAACATGGAAGAAGCTTCTATGATGGCAGAATTTGAATGAGCAAAAATGGTGACCAATATTTTATACACGTCAATCAAATTCAATGATAATTTAAACTTTTTTTCTTGATCTTTTTTTATTTAATTCATTCTTAGTAATATTTTTTTAAATCTTTGATTTCATCTTGTAAACCTTAGATTATTTTTAATTCAATATTTTATTTATGAGAAAAATATAGAAAAGACATAAACTACTTTTCTTTCTCTAAAGCTTAAGGTTTCATGTGTGGAGTGTAAAGTGTTAGTTTTGATACAAAGATAAATTTGTAATTATAAAAGAAGAATATATAATAAGTAGGGTATCCTCGGATTGATGGTGATGGGTAAACAGTATCACTCAAACAGTTAATTAAGCTGTATACTTTCTTCCATCGTGCCCCGAAAATACTTTTTAAAGCTATGAAACTGTTGTTTCTCTCATTGATCCAAACAATAAAGGGAGAACCCAACTAAAAACTAAAACAAGTAGCACAAACATAAAATAGACTACTCTTTTAAAACTTATTGTTTTCACTAGAGAAAGTCCAAGATCAAGAGCCAAACATAACGATAAAATACTTTTGCCTTTAAGCGTTTTTAGGTCTTTTGTTCTTAGTATCACATTTGATGGCGAGAACATATATAGCCTTCTTTTTCCCATTTCCTGACACGAAATTCAAAAAACTAAATATTTGTATCCTAATGAAAGACAGTTTTATTTATTTATTTATTATTATTTGTCTCAAATTGAAATCTAACAAAGTTTTGTCTGTTGTTTGTCATATTGAAGTTGAATGTATCATGATTCATGACCCATTCAATAGATTCACACATGACACAACTTTGTTACTCCAAACGCAAGAAGCCCCACTCAACCTCCCTTTTCGGAGTACATGTAAATGATCCATTAAATCTTTTTACATTTAATAAATGTATCGTAGGCCCACCGGGCATGTCCAACGGTGTCCATCTTCTTTTGGGCTTTGTTTTCAACATTTTACAAGGGCCTCTTGTTCTTGTAAAGCAAAAAAAAAAAAAAAAAGGGCCGATAAATATAAGAAAATAGACTTAATAGAGCCGAATATTTATAAAAGGTGTGACATATTACAGTTGCATATATTTAAACTATATTACAAGTATTACTTGAAGAAAGTTTTTAGAATCTAACTGATTCAAAATTAAGATTGACGAACGGAATACTAAATAAGAAAAACACCCAGAAAGAAGGCCTTTGGCTTAAGCTTTCTAATAATACTACTCTTTCACAAACTAATTAACGCCTATCCTCATCACTTATCAGACATTCTTAACACCTATAACTTGGCCAAATAATTTAACATACTTCCTTGCGACGATTCTAATCTGCATTGGATCAGCCACTGCAGCTTCATCAAGTGGCACGGTCAAGAACTGAACTTCATCGCCTCTCTCAAGTCCTTTAGCACGAACAAATCGAATGCAAGCGCCATGCCTTAAAGAAGGTTTTGCATAGCCTTCCCTTCTTTTCGACAAACAAAACTCCCAAACATTATTTTGGAAGTTCTTCAACATTAATTCCAAGGTTCGTTCACCTGGAGGGAAGTGAAAATATTGCAGAGCCTTGCTAGGAAGTTCCAATCTTTCTGTAACGTCAGTGTTGCATAATACCTTTGCAAAGACAAGCTGCATAGCTAGCTAATTATAACAAGAAGGTTACTGCTCGTTAAAAACTTAAGCTCTGAAAATTGCAAAGTAAAAGCAGTGGAAATGCTCAGAACCCTAATAAGATAAGTAGCTGAAACACATCACAGAAGAATGAGGGATCAAAACCGGAAGAGATTAACTGGGAAAGTGAGAAGGGATCAGAAGAAGGAACAAATGGAAAGAGTGAGAGTGAGACAGAAAAGCAAATGAAAAGAGAAAAAAGCGAGTCAGGAAGGCAGAAAAAAATGAGAGGGCTTCATGCTATAAACAAATTTTTGGACTCTCTATGTATGAAGCACATACATAATTGATATAGATTTTATTTGAAGGAGCAAATGGAGGGAAAGAGGAATGGCTGCATTAATTGCGAAAGGATAAATCAGTAAGACAGACAGAGTGATGGCAAATGGAAAGAGAGAAAGCTTGGTTTTTATAGATGGATTATCTTAGCCAAAGAAGAGATTTGTATGTACTATTTTGGTCCTAGTAAGTCAATAGTGATCACTAATTATTTCTTCTATTAATTGCTTTTACTGATAACAATTTCTGTGATGATGACGACGACGACGATAATATGATATAAACCATTTGATTTTTACAAGAGATCCAAGGGAAGTAGATCAAATTATCATTTACAATGATGTGATCACAGCATGAGACTGCACAGTAGTTAGGCAATTGAATATTGATGGTACTAAAGGGTTTTATTTTTAAAGTTCATTTTCCTTGTAAAATTTTAGATTTAGTTATCTCACATATATTTATAATTTAAAAAGAATAAAAAAGAAGATTCATTGAACATTAATATTAAAATTGACCAAAAAAATGAACTCAATATATATAAAATAATTATATATACAGAAAAAATGAAAACAGAAGAAAGAAAAGCAAAATGTAGACATATTAATGAAAAAAAATAGTTAAAACTAGTCCACCTGAAGCCTTAAAAAAATAATGTGCTATATATCCACAAAAATAATGCTGCATTTAAAACTTATCAGTTAGCTTTGCTAAAATGTGAAAGAAAGACAATCGCACACCCAGAAGAAAGAAAAATGTTTCCCACATTGCACAAAGAATAAGAGGGGAAAAAATTACGGGCGCACACATGTTAGAATCTGGACGTACAATTAACTGACACAAGGCTAAAGTATCATGTCCTATATGTGTTAAACACTATGGATAGTATATACTTCAAAATTTCACATTCCTTGGTGAACAAGTTTGTAATGCCAGCCCACATAAAGTTAGAAATTATCCCACGTAACTGCAGAAACAAAGGCTTGAACGGGAAAAGAGTCACGATGGACATCTCCTCTCTTACACGAAACCTTTGCATGCACAACCACCACAATATCAAACAAACAGTCAACAGAAATAGAGAATCGAGCTGCTAGGGCTGATGCAGCCTAGCGTGTTTTATTCTAGGTTGAGAATTCATTAGTAGCAGAGAACATAAAGGAATAAAAAAAAAGAAAAAGGTAGTGTTCCGAGAGCTTGAGAGCTTACGTGACACACGACCCGCCCCTAGCTACACGGACGAATCATGCCTAAAACTGTGGACTACTGGCTATTTCTTAATTCTTGTCTTTCTTATGAAACAAACTTGAAATAATTCTCATTACAACCACAAATAAAATTTCAAAAAAAAAAAAAAACAATATAACTATTACAACATTAACATATCTCTGCACCATCACGTCGCTAGGCCTCCAAACTTTCTAACTAACTCACATTTTGCTTTCACCTGGGGACAAAAAATTTTATAAGGAAAGAAAAATAAAACAAAAGAGTGAGTATAAAACTCAGTGAGTGATAAAGATATATTTGTAAATAAATCTAAAAAAATTATGTTATTATAAAATAAATCTTTGCTTTATATAAAAAAAAGTCTTTATAACCCATAACTCTCATATCATCTAAAATGTCAGAAAACTTTAAAATAAATAACTATTGAATAACTAAATTCATCAAAATACTATTTCTTGTTATCTATACTTAAAACAATAAAATAATCATCTTCAATCATATAATAAAGATGCTCTTAATGATCATACTAAAACATTTATTCAACTGTGATTTGAAATAAAATGCATAACTTTCCGTACAAATCTTCTTTTAAAAAGAAACTTATATAACTCATGAGCAGAATTATGCTTTAGTTTTCATAAAACTATAAAATAATAAAGCTGTTGAAAGTACAAAAACTATAATAGTAAAATTCTTTCTAAAAATTTTGGATAAATTTTATAAAAATTTGCTAAACATCTTTCTTTTCTGAATACTTTTCTTTTCTTAATTCATATAAATATTTAAAACTCGTACTGATATACTAAACAAGTACCCCTGAAGCTGTCTGATCCTACCTGGCGAGATCTAACATCGCACAGGCCTGTTATATGAATCTCCTCATACCTGGTGAGATCTACATCACGCAAGTAAAGTTATCTGTACCTAACGAGATCTAACGTCACTCAGGCTTGCTATACTAGTCATACGCATGCGCAGAGCTGCCCCTAAAGGGCTAAAACGCCCAGATCACACGGCCCAAAGCCTCTATGTTCGTCTGAACGGGCCCCAAAGGCCTCTATCTGTATCACTGTCTAAGTGATCTGAATAATTGTTCGAGTATCTGGGTACTAGCTTAGTATAACATAATTGCACCTTCTTATTTCTATTAAAACTAATTTCATTTAAAAACTGCTTCATATGCTAAACTTTATCTTTTCAAGCAAATTTATCAAAATCTGAAAATTTTATGCAAGCTAAAACTGAAAATATTTGTATTATTTGAATTAATCCATGACAAACATTTAAAAGAACATTTCTAAATACTTTAAGAAATCCTTGAGTCAAATGGCTATGAAAACTTTAAATATCAATGCTTTAACACTTTCTCTAAATTTACGAATTATACCTTTCTGAAAAACTAGAGTGCACTTTAAATATAAAATCTGATTTTTTCTTTCTAAATGTTATATTTTTGTTCAAAACTAATTTGGAAACTAAAATTCATGTCTACAACCATTTTGAAAGCTAGCATTGAAATATCTTAATAATTAAAAGTAAGTATAACAAATGGGTCTATCTACCCTCAAGAAATACTATAGAAACTAGCTTGAATTCTTCTAAATTCGTTAAAATTCTCGGTAATTCTATAAAATGCTAAATAAACATAACTAAGTAAATACGAAAACATATTTCTAATTATCCAGAAAAATAAATCTTCTATCTCTCTAAAACTTTCTAAAATATCTATAAAATAACATTTAGAGAAATCATTATAACCCACAAAATAAAATACTTTTCCACTCATTAATTTGGTTGCACAACTCGGTTGGCTCACAGTTGATTCCAAAGTCGACGGTCCACTTAGCTGACTACATCCTTCAACAAAGAATTAATAGTCCTTGTCCTAATCATCATAAAAGAGCTCATAATATCATATTCAATTCATAATCAACTTGAATGTTTAAAATTCCCAATATTCAACTTCATATCTTAATCCAATCAATCCTAATTAACTATATTTCCAAACTTCTTAAATAGAACAGTTCTTGTTCTCTGATTTTTAATAAATAATTGGCTTACCAAAATGGTCTAATATTTTATACAAACCTTCTACACATACATATCTAATACCATATAAAATTTCATAGCATTCTAAGTTCATGAGGTACCTTAAAATCTTCATGTTTCTAGATACGAAAATTCTGTAAATTCGTTTTCATAACTGATCTCTCCCTTTTTTAAAATACATGATAATTTGTAATAAATTCCTAAAATCAAAAAACTCTCCAGATTTAAACTAGACATATATACAAACTCGTATCCCAAATTTAATAATTTTTGAAGACCTCTAGATGTCTCAAATAACTTACCCAAAACTGATTTTCTGCAGAAAAACTGAATTTCCAATAGTGAACAGCAAATTTCAAAAATTCATATATAATTGCATACTCAACATTTTTTAGTGAATCCAACTTTAAACAAATCCTTAGGATGTCTATTTTAACATATATTAATTTGAGAATCACATTCAAAGCCAACAAATTGCAAGAATTTTCAGAAATGCTACTGTTCACAGAACCTTAGATTTCTATAATTATCATCAAAACTTAATATTCCTTAAAACAAATTCCATAAAAAATCAACAAGAATATAAAATACCTTGAATAATACTTCCAATTTCATCATTGTTCTTCCTTTTCTCTCTATCTTCTCTCTCTAAAAATTCTAAAACATCCAAATATCTCCTTAAATTTCAATTCTCTTGTATGAAAAATACAAAAATAACTTAATTTTGCCTTGAAATTATGAAAATTACCTGGTTTTTCTCTTCACACAACTCTCAAATTGGCTTCTTCCCCATTCTCCTCTCTTTCTCCCGGTCTCCCCCTTCTCTTTTCCAGATTTTTTTTTTTGTCTAATAATAATGCAATGAAGGAGAAATGGGCTGGGCTTGCTAATAAACAATTGTTAGGCTTTGTTTTTTCTAAAATGGGCTGGGCATTGGTTGATGTTGTATGGACTAGTTATAAAATTTAAATGATTTGGGTTTTTTGTAATTGGCCCAAAGAGTGGGGTGTTTCATTACGTGAATCGTAGCTCTACTGTCGGCGCCTTTTGCAGTAACGTAAAACATTCTCATAGTGCGTGCTTATTTTTAATAAATTAATCAGTTTTTAATTAAGCTAAATAAGACAATAATTGCTTCACAAAATCAATCTAAAATGTAATACCATTCATGATCTTGTTCTGTAATATTATTGTATGAATTAATTTGGTAATAATTTCAAAATTTTCCATTAATCATAGAAGAAGAGAAGAGTAATATATAGTTATATACAATGTGATTACCGACGTAGTCTGTAGCAATGCCAATCTGTAATGCTGAGGTTTGTAATGCCATTTGGTTGGAATAGGCGACTCAGCACTTGGGAGGCACGTCGTGTGAAATGTTAGTTGGGTGAATGATTTTATGCAATGCCCCCTACTAGTGCTCCACTTGTCGTGCAACAGTGATGAACGAGTTCAATACGGACACACTCTCTCTTCTTTCATTACAGTGCGTCCAATTTGTGTATATAAACCTGCTTTCGAAACCTGCCGGGACCACCTCATTGCATGTGGTGTTTTTGAGGGTGCTCAAGCTTTCACATACACACACACAGAGCAAGTGAGAGAGTATTAGAAAGAAAAAGCCAGCTTGCTAGGGTTTCTTTTGATAACCTGATCAAGCTTGATCTTCTCTTTTTAATTTGTTTGTTGAGTTTAAAACAGTTTCCTTTTTTCGTAAAAGAGAGATGGCTTTTCTTGGCAATCACCATCAATGGGGAGTTGCATTTGGCATCTTAGGCACAAAAGCAAAACATATCAATTACTGTGCATTTTTATACACATACCTGCACTAGCTCACATTTTCACAACTCTTCTTCTTGAAAAAGTTATATAGAGTTCATGAATAGATGCCAACAATACTGTCCTGCTCCAAAAGGGCTTTTAACAATGCTATACTATGCTATGCAACATTGAAACGCAACATATAAATAATTCACCTAAACCAATGTATAGAACATTAAAGGAAATGAATTGTGAGCTACTCAAAGAAATTTCAAGACATCAAGACTCTCTTCTGCCAAAATCTAAAGTCTCTACCTAGCAATCTCGAAAACATGTAATAACAATTAACATGAATGATTGCTTTTATGTCATAGCTTTTGTCCACATGCATGCAGCTATAGATGAATGACTGGCAATGCTGGTAAGTTAGATTATTTTTATCTGGATCGGGGTGTAAACAAACAGGGTCATCTGCCTGATATTGTTTCCATTCACACCGGCCCGTTTAGATTCCGCGTGGGCCATACATGTCATTAAGTTCGCAGAAACCCATCTTGCACTATGTATTACTCTGGATGACATAATTATGATAACAGTTAGGAGAAACAACTCAAGACTTTTTTTGCCATGAAAGAATATTCGACCTTTAGAGGGTCGCTATAACACAGCCTTTGTTATGTATTTTATTTTATTTTTTAATTTGAAAAGAAAAAAGATTTGTTTTAATGTTTTAATTTTAAAAATATTATAGGATTAATATTGATTTCAACACATTGATAAATGTGTGTTTTCATATTAAAGTTAAATAAAAAAAATAGATGAACCCATTAAATTAAAATAATTTTCACTTACCTCCCTCTCCCCATCTCTCAAAATCCAAAAACAATCGTCTCAATTCATTCACAGCAACGAAAAAAATTCAAATAAAAAATCAAATTAAAAATAAATAATTAAATAAGAGCCCAAACAACAATCTCAAACTCAGCAGCTCCAACTTCACCATCACCAACAATCTCAAGTGGACGGCTATGCCAAATCGTGACTGATGGTAACTAGAGGAGAAACTCTGATTTTTGCTATAATTTAGGAGTTTGAAGAGCCTTCTTAAATGAATGAAATCACGGATGGTGGTGGTGCAGTTGGAGCTGCTGGGTTTGAGATTGTTGTTTGGGTTCTTATTTATTTACTTATTTTATTTATTTCGATTTGATCTTAGATTTGATTATTTTGACGGTTGTTAATGAATCTGAGACGGTGATTTTTTTGATTTGGAGAGTTGGGGATAGGAAGGCAAGTGAAAGTCATTTTATGTTTTAACTTAATGGGGTTTATATGAAAATTTTATTTTATTCGACTGCAATCAAACCTTAAAGTTAAAAATTTGGCCGGTTCTAGCGAGTGAAAGCGACTATCGCTAGCACACCTCAATTCTTAATGTCATATTCCACCCTTCTGTTCTAATCTAAGATATAATAATAGCTTGGTATATATACATAATTTTGGAAAGTTGTCAAACGTGTAGATTAAATAATACATTTTATATATAGTTTATACATATGTTATGGACGTGTATCAATATTCATTTTCAGATTAGGATATATGGATAAAGCAGGTGGATAATTTTGTAAATATATCTTAAAAGATATAAGAGAATCTAAATGTCTCTTAGAAGGAGACAACAATGTGAAAAAGGCAGACCCCCACCCAATAAAAGCCAAAACTACATTCAAATACGAGAATTGGGCAAGTGACCAAATCAATCTAATACAATTGTATTGTATTGGCTTTGGTTATGGTGCATCAGTTGTATCGGTGTACTATTTTTTTAAATTTTTGTAATTTTAGTATAAAAATTGTAAATTTTTATATAAAAATCGTAAATATAAAAAAAAAGGTTGTAAATGAAAAATTTTTCAATTTTTTGTAAATTAGTGTAAAAATTGTAAATTATTGTATAAAAATCGTAAATGTGAAAAATTATTTATTTATAATTTTTTTTATATTTACGATTTTTATATAAAAATTTATAATTTTTATATTAAATTTATAAAAAATTGAGGAATGATGCACCGATGCACCGTAGCATGACGGATTGTATTGGATGGCTGAGGATGATGATTACTTTCTCTTTTATCATTATTTGAAAGAATTATGCAACTGTACGTCAAGTGCGGTTGAATTTAGTGGGCAAGTCCGGCCTCATATTCCCGTCCCATTAATTGTCGTTATCATAATTGTTGCTGAACCCCATGTATTAAATAATTTAGATTTCTAGTGATTTGAAATATTACTGTATATGTTTACATATCTTTAAATAATTTAATTTCTTTCTAATGATGTATGTATAACTCTCTAGGGATACAAAAGTGCATAATTTTGTAGATAATTAAAGTGTAATTATATCTTTCATCTTCTTGTAAATTTTAAGTTAATACAACATTTTTATGGTCATTTAAAGTAATTAATTCTTAGATTAAGGTCCACTATTTATCTTTTCAAATTAATTGAATAAATTAAGTTTAATTTATGATATGATTACTCTATCCCTATTTTTTAAATAAGAGATACATATTTACTTTTATTGTTAAATGAACTTATTATATATCCGACATTATTTATGTATTGCTTTATATCATCAGAGTTTTCTAATTTCTAATATTATATATGGATGTGATAAAAGAGAGAAAATCCGTGATTTTTAAAGGTTGATTTAACCTGATCAAAAGTGAATTTCTGATAACGCCGGTGAAACAAAGCCCACATTGACTTCGACTTTGTCTTAATATTTAATCATCCGTTCATCTCCAGCCGTCTGCAAAACCTTATCTACGTACGTCTCGTCGTCAACTAAATGTGTCAAACTATTGGTGGATCCCACCATGAGAAGTAGTGCCTCATCTCCGGTAGCTTCGGAAGATTCCTTGCAATTTATGGAGTGGACAAAGGCTAATATAGAAAATATAACGCCCAGTCAAGCAGAAAGCCAGAAACCAAAAGGCTTATAGTATTATTTAATACAATCAGTCATTAAATCAATAATAAAGTGATTATGGGCTATTATACCCAATAATTAATCAAGTTTAATTTTACCATCACCAATCATTGATCCAGCTACATTATATTATTTAATTTTCACAAAGATAGATCTGAGTAGGCCTTCATTTACAGGTTATAACAGGATAAATATTTTAACTCGTTGTGACGTGAAACTTGAAAACTTTATTTAAATGATTAGATTTCAGTTAACATAATTAAATACTAAAAAAATAATTTAAGTACTTTTAATATTTAATCAATAATTTTCCATCTTGAATTTATATATATATTTTTTCACAATCTACAAACGATAAATATATATTTATTAAAATTAAATATTTTGTATCCGTCCATTTTTTATACTTTAGATCAACTTAAGGATAGCATTTGAATTTATCAAATATATATATATATACACACAGTTACTTGTATAGCACAATATTACATCAAACACAGTATTGCATTATACAAATCTAATCCTATTCCATCTTATTCAATCCAATTTAATTAGAAAAAAATTAGTAAAATCCAAATAATGCGCCAAACACACCCTAAATTTTTGTAGACGTTTAAGTTAATAAATTGATGTAAGGATAACGTGGGTATTTGAGAAGTTGAAAAATAAGCATAAGCTCACCAACACGCAACGCCAATGCCACTAAACGCAACAAAGTGCATGATTCTAGAATGTTCAACACGGTTGGACTAAATCCTTCTAATACATACCTTATCTAAAACTAAACTAAAAAATCATGATTATCTAGGTAGAGTGATATTTGTCGACAAAGAAAATTGCTTCCACCAATTATAAATGGAGAATTTCTCATTCCAAAACCAATTGGTTTGTCGTCTATTGGGTTGCTGCTTCAAGAATAGAGCCCTCATTAAAGCAGAAAGAAAGCATTAGGATCTATAGCGGTGACCAAATATAAGTTTCTGATATTATATGATGAACATGTTATCATGATTAATTCTGTTCATTTTTTGGATTAACCGCTCAAATCTTAAATTTTAGTTTAAGAATAAAGTTTGTTTAAAGAAGAAATAAAGTAAAATAAAAAAACAAATAATCCTTATTAAGAGTGGAAAGTTCAGATTTTAACTCCTTTTTAATAGCTAGTCGAAGAACTCGATTCTTTTCATCACACATATAGGGTGTGCAGCAAATTGGATAATAACACTTTGTTGCCTTGACGATAAGGAGTACTAGCTAATAATCGAAACAAGGCCGTGCACAGCCAAGAATAATTCAGTCAGTGCTTTGGTAATTGACATTCACATGCTCTTTCTTACCGAAAAGAATAGTCTGTAGCCACCATTTCATATATATATAAACCCTCTACTTCATCGATTAATTGGATTATCTTATTAGACTTCTCGTGTGGGTGGATTTGACTTGGGCATTGGAAGGTTTTTCTAACACCATCGTTTGTGTCTTTGACTGTTTTCTTTGCGTTCATCTTCTCCATCACCATCACCTGACCATCCAAATGTACTGACGCACTTGCATGCGATTTTGTCAATTGGAAACGGACCCTAAATGTACTGATGCACTTGCATGCGTTTCAACATAGAATTGATATATGACGAGAAGGTGTTTTTGAAGAAGATTAGTATTGATCATGATATCGACAAATGTTATATAAAAGGCTTATGCTTATATTATGAATTTTAAGCTTAATATTATCAGTATCAAATTCATAGATATATGTCTATCAATCTATTATTAATTGTACTAAGAGCCTCACATATTATATATTGAATTAATTTTTATTTAGACACTTTAATATGAGTTATTGAATTAAGGAACAGGAACAGGAACAGGACATTGATACTGATAAGGGCAAGGATGATCGGTAAATTATCAAGTATCATTACAAATGTAAAATTATTTTCGAAACAAAAAAGGTGTTTGTGGGGAGTTAGGTATTGGGTTTAACTAGCACTGGGTTGTTCTGAAAATTGCATTTGAAGTTTTTACATTAGAAAAAGAATATGTGCTATATATAAAAGGAAAAACAAATATTATTGTCTTTTTTTGCTTTAGAGCAAAAACCTTTCTTAAAAATCACAAAAAATGCCATCCTTATTTTTGCCCGCAATTTGAGAGAGAAACAACCAGCCGGCAACGCAAAATAATGGTTTGCAACAAAATACTAACCTTGATCCATAAAAAAAGATTTATGGCGACCATCTACACGGACACAGAGAGAGAGAGAGTGTGTGTGTGTGCGCGTGTGTGTGTGTGCGCGCGCGCGTGTGTGTGACGCACAGAGGCTGACGACCGTGGCTGTCACTGGTAACTTAGACATAAACAAAAAGATTAGAAGCGTTCACATTTTCAAAGCCTTGAATAATAATATTTGTTTAGAAACTAATAAGAATATTCCGATCCAGGTTGATTATAACCATTACAATAATAAGAAGAAGAATAAGAAGAAGGATAAGAATAACAACAACAACAAAAACCAAAAGAATTTATAGCGTAATTAAGGGAGTGGAGCAACATGGAATTCGAAATGAAAGTTCAAGCTTTTTCTTAAAGTGTTTTTGTTGGTGCCCATTCGAAACGTAAAATCGACAGATTAATTAACGTTTTGTCTTGAACTTTGGAATGAAAGCTAAAACTTAAAAAACAATTACCTGCCCACGAAATGAACCACCACAAGTGCGTACATGTTTTGAAGATTTCTTTTAAATTAGTGGCCACCAACTCCGTGGCTGACCAAATAGGCTAAGCCTAATATGTTAACTTTTTTCAAATTCGGAGATAAGAATCCTCAAATAGAGCAGCCACATTTGACTTACGGAGAAATTTTAACGCAGTGCAATTATTTAGCCTTCGAATATACCGAATTTTTACGATATTTATTTGCTTCACTTACAATTTTTCATATTATTATTATAACTCCCACAAAATTTATACAAAAAAAAAATTATGTACTGTGGATGGACACAAACACACGCACACATATATAAGTGAATAATATCATTATGAATAATTCTATTACTCTATTATTATTTCTCAAAGATTTTTCTTTCAAAATTATAAAATTTATCAAAAATACTTTTTTATATTATTTTTTTTAATTAAGAAAATCTCTGTATGATAAGATCAAATCTCAAAATATACTTTTATCTTTTATGTAAATGAAACCTGACTGAGCACTCAAAGAAAATTCCAACTTGTTATTACTAGTATGTTAACATTAACGTAATAATAATATTATGATTTAATTGATAACCAATAGCCAGCCAGTTCAACTCCAATAATATAATTTTGAGTAACTTTTTTTTTTTTTTAACAAGGCTTATGACTTGAGATTAAGTAAAATAAATAATGAAGTTATTCATAAAAAATATATAATTTATTAATTTTAATAACATAATGATAATAATATAAAATTTAATAGTAATTCACAAATTCAAAACATTTTATACATTTGTCAACCACACCACGCGCCACCATTCTCGTTCTCACTCATTGCATATCGAAATCAACAATCCGATGTGACAGCCTCGGCAGCTGAACCCGGAGCGAGCCCCTTGGAAATATTCGTGCTGAGCTTCTCTCGTCCTTTACGTACCTTGAGTGAGTCGGTAAACAGCTCGAAAGTCAATCCAGTGACTTGTGTGGTTGACATCCTCTTTTTCTAATCACAACGACACTTTCTCTCATATATACCTCGACAGTAGTTTTTTTCTATAAATATTAAAGTTCAGAAGAAAGCTAGCATAGCATATCGACTCAAACAAGAGTGTTTCTGACATAGTACTCTTGTTAATTAATTAGCTATGCTTGTCGTCCGGAAGGTTCTAAGAAGAAGTGATGTTACAACAAGACTGGAAGGTCTTGGGCGCAATGCTCTGCGTCATTTTCGTTTCCCTGCAGGTGAACGAACGCTGAATTTACGCATGAGAGACTCTGGAAATAAGGCATGGGAATTCTGTTTGTCAAAAAGAAGGGTAGGCTATGCAAAAACTTGCATAAGAGGTGCTGGTTGGCTTCCATTCGTTCGAGATAAACGTCTCAAGGAAGGTGATGAAGTCATGATCTTTTATGTCCGGGCAGCTGATCATGACGCAGTGCAGTACAGAATTGTTGTGAAGAAACATATTCAATTACTCGGCAAATTTGTATGTGTTGATGTCTGATGAGTCTTCCTGTGGCGTGTATGAGTTTTAACTTCTTAAATATACATGTTACAGTTGTTGAAAGGTACTGTGGTGTGTTTTTTCATTTTATCCGCTTATGTCATCTCAATCTTCAAAAGGTTTTCTTATTCAGTACACTCATGTTTACCTATATGTGTGTGTGTATGCCATTTTTATTAATGGCACACTCTCTCTACATCTTTAAAGGACGTCAAGAGGCATGCGAAAGCCCCACGAGATACGAAGAGTTCAAAGGACGTGTTGTTTGGAATTTTGAGGCCGATTTGTTGTTCTTGAACTGCGTAGAATTGCATGGGTTTGTGAAATTTTTCTTTATACTTGAAAATTCTTATTTCATTTGAACGCAATTTTCAGTTCGATATTTTTGTAAATCTTCAATTTTCTGGATATTTTGTTTGTAAATTTCTGGAATTTCTAATGGGGTTTGTTTGTAAATTTCTGGGTTTGTAATTTCGATATTTTTTGTTCGCTATTATAAATTTTAATCATAGAAGTCTACTAATATATTGATTATAAAAATTTATTTATAAATTTATTGAAAAAATTTTAATTATAAAAGTTTACTCACATATTTAACAAAACTAACGTATCCCTTTCTGTATGTTTGAATCTGCATACAATTAAACACAATAATTTAATTTATATATAAGATTTCTAAATCGCAATCAAATAAATAATGTAATATTGGTTTCTATAAATCCGATTCTCATGTTCAGTTTCCCAAAAATTTAAATCCCATTCCAGTGACGGCCCTAGATATTTTGAGAGATTGGAATTTTGTGCACTTCTAAATGTTTTAAAGTTTACTTGTAAGCTGTAACTTTACCCTCCATAACAGACCAAACTACACCCATTCTCACTCTTTATCCAAATTACTAATCAGAATCAGATGTGACAGCTTTGGCAGCTGAACTCAGTTAATTACGAGTCTAGTCCCTTGAATTATTCGTACCGAGTTTCTAATAAATAAAGCAAAGCCATAGGACATTTGGACAATATTATTATTATATACATATATAGCAGCTAATGATTAAGTAAAAGAGTTAATTTATGAACTCTAAAGACCTTTAACTTGAGATATTAAATTGATGATTATCAAGTTATCACGCATGCATGCATGCTAATTAAGTGGATATATTTCTTAATTTTTAATTCAAGTAACATTACAGCACGGCGTTTACAAGTCAAAATTATTAAATAATAGAACATATATGCAATGCAAGCAGAGATCCAGTATTGATTGATTATTCAATAATGGGCCGGAGAATGTACAGATCCAGATCCCACTTCAAATGGCCTTTCCTGGGCTTGTGGGATTCCCTAAAAAGAATGATTTGCAAATCAAGTAAACGTCGCAATTATTATTAATATATGATTGGTATTGAATTCGTAGGTTATCGATCACGGATAATATTTTCTTTCACATTATTTATAAAACAATAAAAGAACTATCCAAACTTAGTCATGACGTGATGCATATATATCTTCATCTCGTAGGGTTTTCGCATACCACTTGACGTTCTTCAAACGTTCCAGCCTTTTTTTTTTTTTTTTAAGATTAAGCGATCTCAAAAGATTACGTGAAGAGAGTGTGCCAATAAAAGAAATACTAGAAACAAAAATGCATAATATAACATTATAGACCTCACAAAAGGGATAACATGACATGACTTCATGATCTGAGTACACTTAATAAGAAAAACCCATTGAAGATTACGATGACATAACCGGATAAAATGAAAATAACACTTGCTACCACAGTAACATTCAACAACAACTGAGAAGTCAAAACTCAGGCAAGCGAACTTGCTTATAACTCAGCCTGTGTCTTGGGTACATCTGCTGTACCCAACTCATCAGACATAAACACTCACAACTTTACCGAGTAATTTAAAATGTTTCCTCACAACAATTACGTAGTGCACTGCATTATGATCAGCTTCCAGGACAGAAAAGATCATGATTTCATCACCTTCCTTAATATGTTTAGCCTTAACAAATAGAAGCCAACCTGCACGTGTTATACAAGTTTTTGCATAGCCGACCCTTCTTTTTGACAAACAGAATTGCCATACCTTATTTCCGGAGTCTCTTATGCGTAACATCAGGGTTCGTTCACCAGCAGGGAAACGAAAATGCTGCAGAGCATTGCGGCCAAGACCTTCCAGCCTTTCTGGAACATCAGTTTTCCTTAGAACCTTATGGACGATCAGCTTCAGCATAGCTAGCTAATTAACAACACTATATCAGAAACTCTCTTGTTTGAGTTCGTATGCTAGATCTTAAAAGCTCTGTTCTGCTCTTTAAAGGCGAAATAATATTTATAGAAATAATAACCGATCTTAACCATCGCTTTCGATGGAAGAAAATGTAACCTAAGCATCATCCCAGAAAATGACATGCGTAGATAAGTTCAATCTTCGCTAATCGCTAGCAGCGAATTATAAACTATGTAGACCCCACCCACTAACAGAGAGAAGACTTGTGAACCCTAAAGCTGCCTTGCAGACATGAAACATGTATTGATGAAAATAAAACTAACTAATCACTAAATTTCACAACAACAAATCTTTTTACACCACCTTGCTAGATTGGAACAACACGGCAGAAACTAAAACTAATCTTTAACTTGTACTTTCTATAAATTAATTCTTCTCTCTCTATAAATTGAATGATATAAATTGATTGTTTAAGTTAATTAATTGTATGTGCTAGTTGAATTATTGAAGTGTTTTTTTAAATAGTTACACATAAAAATTAAAGAGAAGATAATGACGTTTTTATTTTTAACTATAATTTACATTAACTTTGAAACTTTAATTTAAATTTTTGAGAGAATATTTTAGCCTTTATGTAATCAACATTTTTAGAGATCCTGTTTCCGGTTAAGTTTTTAGATATTTACGTAAGTTCTTTTAACTTTTGAACCTTTATGTTAGTTTTATGAAACTTTTAGGATGTTTAAGTAATTCCGACCCAGGTGGTCACAGACTCCGAGGAAATATATATTTTGATGCCATCAGTTAGGATGGGTTTTGAGTTGCCTTTTTTGTTAATACTTTACATGGACATGCCTTGCAAGAGTAGCCTGTTACTTCTTTAAACTGAGCAAAATATAGGGGACAACACCCTTTCATATTAACCCCTACGTACATCTCCACCAAAATCATCCATCCAATTTTCATTTTACTACTAACCTAAAATATCATCAATGTTAATCCTACTATGACACTGTGGTCATATGTAAATTTCGTGATGCTCTTATGTGAGTTATGGCAATGGGTGCTTTACATACAGCGTGGTCTACTCGTACCTTGCTGGCCAGATAAAGCAAAAGCAAGTACAACTTGAGTTTCAAAGAAGCGAGTTAACTTGGTGCAGTACCCTACCACTCAAGCGTCACATCAGATGATATATTTTGTTCAATTTAAATGTGAATCTATTTGAATTAATTTATATATGTTTTATTGTTTTTAAAAGTACTATAAATATAAGCATAAATGAGATAAGTAAAATCTAATTGATTCTCAAAATTTACTAAGAAAGCAATAAGCAAACATTAAAAATAAACACGCCGGCCCCCTCTTAACGGTGCTATGGCGTCCACCACTCAAACATTGCCTTGCTAAGTACCATGGTCGTGCTTGTGCTCACATCACTAATTATGTATTTGTCCTTAATTTACATACGCAGAGTACGTTTGTTTAACGGTGAATATATATACATTTGAAGCTCCCAGCCTGTGTGCACTACCAAAATGGCAAGGAATCATCCAAATCTGATCCACAAATACTTACTTGACAAAGTAAAGTTAATAAATTAAAGCATCCATTTAATGAACCTTGTTTCATAAATTAATCACAGGATCAATGACTCCCTAATGGATTATACGAAATTACATCTAATTACAATGTTGTTCCTAATGTGCCCTTTTAATATATAGCCATCTATGGATCTAACAAGAGACTGAAGAGAGCATGTTTTCTTCAGAGATAGTACTCGCAATACATATATTTTAAATATATACAACTGCAGTATGTCAGACCTTTTATAAATATATTGCTTTGTTCAGAGTATTTTCTTAAATTTATTTGCCTTTCTTAGTCTATGTGGCTCATATTTTAAACTATGCGGCTCATATTTCTCAGTCTTGACTTTCTAGAACCACATAGTTACACATCTCTTGATCTTTAGCTGAGAAACCACTTTACTTTTCTCTCATTCAATTTGCTATCACTGTTATCTTACTCTCTGCTTTCGCTTTAATGCATCCATCTCTCTTTCTCGCCATGTGCTGCTTCAATTAAAATCTATGTTAATTATGTAATCTTATTTTAATAAGATATATCATTTTTTTGTGGTTGTAATAAATTTAACTTTTGGGATATATAGAGAACTTAAAATTAGCATGTAATCTTATTTTAATAAGATATATAAGAAAAAGAACATACAAAGAACATGGCAATTAATGTACATTATGCAAGTGAGATAACATGAAGTTTCCCACTCATTAATCTTTGAAGTTTATTAAACGGAGAGCGAAAGGGATGGCGACAATAGTACTTTTCCCTTAAAACAAAGAGTAACCCCAATGCAGTGATATAATGAATCTGCATCTGCCTGAGGATTGACAGTCGCAGTGTTTCAATCCGTTATTCACAAATTCAATCTCCATTCAATTCAGCGAATATGGTGGAGATGGGCCAGGATTACAGTCCAAATCCGGATGATTGCATGGATTTGGACTGTAAAATCCCATTGCAGGTGGCCATTCCTATAAAAAAAGGAAAACAATCAAAACAATTAGGTAAATCCATTAGTTAATCAACAAATCTCTTTTATACTAAGGAAGAAGAGAAAATCAATTGAAAGAGTAGCAACCAACAAGCTTCCCTGCATCTTGGTCTTAACTCCAATAAAATCTTATTGTTGTACGTGCTAGTGAAGGTAACGTCTTAAAGCTGGATGGATGTTCACACCCTAATGTTGTAAGAGATCACCCTACTAATTAGTTACTAGTTGCCACTAAATTTACATAAAATATCTCAAATTTAAATTTATCTAATAGCAATATATATATATATATATATATATATATATATATATATATATAAATAATATAATATAATATAATATAATATAAAAGAACTCAGACCAAGACCCCAAAAAAAAAAAACCCGAAATGCTTTTTATCTATTAAAAGTTTTCATTGAAATGCTTTTTATTTTCAATGTTTACTTATAATGTATCATTGTGGACCATCAATACTTTCAATGTTTTGATGGACTAGATTGTGTGTTCGTATTGAACATGTAAGTTATTGAAATGAAAAGGGTGGTCCAATATTTACATGTGATGTTGATCAGTCCATCAAATCATCTCACCCGAGTTAAAGCCCAAATTAATGCCCATCATTCCAAGAAAAAATAAAAATAGAGGGTTTGATGCTATATATAAACAAGTGATGTGATCACAAGCATAAGACTGCATAGTATCTAGGCAATTGAATATTGATGGCCCTAACCACTAGAGGGTTGTATTCTTAAATTCATTTTCTTTGTAAATTTGAGTAATTAGACTTTAGTTGTCTCATAGATATTTATAATTCAAAAAGAATAACAAAGAAGATTCATTGAATAGTAATATTAAAATTTAAAAAAAAAAATTCAACTCACTACATATCAAATATATATATTTATATAGACGCACAGAAAAATGAAAACGGAAGAAAGAAGAAACAGAGCAAAATATAAAGGGCATAAATAAATAAATAAATAAATAAAACTAGTCCACGCGAAAAATGTTCCCACACTGCAATTAAAAAACGGCGCACACGTGTTAGAATGTGGACGTACAACTAATCATCAGTAATGTGATGTCAGGAACAAAGATTGGGCGGCTGCGATATTGATGTTTGGAATATCCCGCAGCTAGTTGAACTCTTTGTCGGTTATGGTTAAATAAAGAGAAAGCGTACGCTGAAAATCTTTAACTATTGGCTGACTGCACCCGTCATGCAGCGACGTATTGTAAGCTTTCTCCTAAATCAATGGTCAACAAAATCTTTAACCATCTTTGTGCAAGTGACCAATAAAAGGGATAGGGGAGACCTGCACCCAATAAAAGCCTAATATGGACCGAATCAGCTAAATTATATTAGATGGCTGAGGTTAATTATTACTTTTTACTTTCACTTTTACCAGTATTTCAAAGAATTATATAATTGTACGTCAAGTGACGTTGAATTTAGCGGACAGGTACGGTCTCGTGTTCCCATCCCATTTATTATCGTTATCATATTTGTTCCTGAAGCCCATATATTAAATCTACGTGTGATTCACCTATAATTTAGGTTCTTGTTAAAAATATTTTGATTTGAAATATTTCTATATATGTTTACATATATACCTTTAATTTTAATTTCTTTTTAAAAATGTATGTATAACTTTCTGAGATATAAAAGTGGACAATTTTGCAGATAAAATAAAGTATAATGATACTTTTTCTTATTCTACCTCTTTCTTGTTCTTATAAATTTTAAACTCAATACAACATTTAAAAGTATGATTCATTAACTTGGTTTACTTGTTTTTAAAAAGTGTTAAAAGCATAATGGGCAAATCACGTAGGCCACCCTTACCTTTTGCTTTAATTATGCGTGTGTTTATTATTTGTCATTTTTTATTATCGTCCATCATTCACTTTTTGTTTTGTCATCATGTAGCACCCTTCTGTTAAAATTTTCGTTAAACTGGTGTAATTTTTCATTCATATGAAATTCAATTACAAAATTACCTCTAACAGCTATTTTTAAAAACATGTGCAGAATTGAAAGCATGAAAAGTATGTGGAATGACATTTATACCCCTAGTTCACGGAATCTAAACCAACAAATTAACACCAATTTAATAATGTAAGTATTGGAAACATAATCTTAAAATTAGAAGAGTGTAAACCCAGAAAATTATCACTAGAAAATAAACAAACAATTAGTAATATAATTTGACATATGTTAAATTTCCATATTGATTGCTAGTTAAGGATGAAGAAAGGAAAAAATTTTCCATATCTGCCTCACTACTATTCCACAAACTTGTACATACCAATTGGTTGGTTGCCCATCGTTCATAGTAATGAGTATGTCTCTCCAACGAGTTTTTAATTACCATCTCTCTTCGCTTCTCAGACTCATCATACTGTAAGCAACAACATTGACCAAATTTATTGCATGAGTTGTCAATTGCCATCAATCGTCTCAAAGTTCCATTATGTTGATGTTGCATTAATATATTTTATTGATCAACGCATCCTAGAGATATGAGAGGGGAAGATTTATCTAATTCAGATGGCAATTTTACCCTGGGGTCCATGTTTAGTAGTTGATTATAGGGAAAATTAAGTAATAGAATTCATAAGCATAATTACCAGTACCAGTTCAGAAAAACCATGACTAGGGATGGCAATTTGACCCGGTCGGGGTCGGGGATCCGGAAAATCCGGACGTCTGGAGCCGGGCAATAACTCGAAAAATCGGGGAATTTGGCCGGGGCCGGGGAGAATTTTTCTGCCCAACCGGGGCCGGGGTGGGGGGACCGGGGTCGGAGATCCGGAATTAAACCCGGGGGATGCAATTGAAATTTTAAAATTATGTTATGTAAAAATACTTTTTTAAGTCCTGTCAGTTTTTAATTCCCACATTTCACCATTCATTTAAATTTTAGCCCAAGCCCAACCCAAATCTGCGTCAAGCCCAGCCCATCTCCGATGAAGGTATGTAAAAAATATTTTGCTGCCTCTAGGATTCGAACTCGCCTCTTTCAATGTATGGACATGACGCGTTACCTCTGGGCTGCAGCCCATTTCGCATTAAATTTCGCTGCCCCATATGTATATATTTGCCACCCATGTCCAAGGAAATTATGTAAAAAATTTTTTGCAGCCCCTGGGGTTCGAACTCATCACCCTCTATATCTGGTAACCGCGGGCATCCACTAGGCCGCAAACTATTTTACATAGAACTTCACTGTCACATATATATATATATATATATATATACGATAAAAAAGAGCATCAGAATTAAAAAAAAATCAACCCGGGTTTTAATCCCGGGTGATTGGAGAACCCAGCCCCGGGAAAAAAATTCCGGGGAATTTTCCGGGGCCAGGGTGTGCAAGCCGGCCCCGGATTTTGCCATCCCTAACCACGACGACACACACAACTCGCAATGGTGTAAACCCAGAAAATTGTCACCAGAAATGAACACTACAAATCTGGAAAATAATTTAACCAATCAATTGTCTGTAGTGATCTCAGGTACAACTAAAGAAGATTAATTTACACTAATTAAATTTCCCAAACCCATCCCAATCGCCACCTGTGAACTCATCTCAATCGCCATGGATTTTAAACCCACCCCAATTCCGATCCTGGTGGAAGAGGAAAGGGAGGAAGTGGATGTGGTGGCGGAGGAGGAGGCAACAACGACTGTTGTGGTGGAGGAGGGAATAAAGGAGGTGAGATGAGACCAGTTACAGACCCAGAAATTTTCTTTAGAGAAGGCACCATGTAGTCAAGAATTAAGAAAAATATTAGTAGATAAATATAATAATTAAGATATAATCATATTTAAAACAATTTTCAAATAAATTAAAAATTAGATAAATGTTTCACATATAAGACTAAAATAATGTATTATAGTTTCAAATAGAATTTTCTAACATATGTATAAGTTCTAAAGTCTTTCGATTATGATTAAATTAATATGTTTTAAATAATATTGTTTTAACACTTTATATGAGAGCTAAACGTATTTAATATTTGAATTTTGATATTCATTAACTAGACAATTTATTTTTTTATACTATTTCATTACATAAATTTAAGATTATATATGAATTGATAAATTGATGATAAACTAAGTTCAACTAATATATAAAAAAATTTAGATTGATGTAGTATATCGCACAATAATCTTTCAAATCTATTATAATTATGTATATTCTAAATACCTTCCAAATAAATTGTGTGAGTACATATTATGACATTTCAATCATGTAATTACATAAAATAGAGGCACATGAATGAACCCATTAACTATGTAACTTTAAAAGGATTTAACTTTTAAAAAAAAACACCTAAAGTTAAGGATGAACCTAAGTGCAGGAGGGTATATTTGTTAAAATTATGTATTTTTTATATAAAGGATATCTGAGGTATAATTTGTAACTATTGAAACTTGAGGGTTATGATAAAATTTTATTTTTTCAGTGGGAACCCAGGCCCCCCTAGTTACAACATAGGTTCGGCTATGATGATTAGATGAGAGGAGAAGGGAGAAGAGGGTGATGATGACAAGAGATGGGAGAAGAAAGATTTATAGGGAGAGATTTTTTGTTTTAAAATCATATTTTATTTATTATTAAAATTTGTAATAAAATAAACCATTACACCCTTCAATATTCAACATAATTACAATAATTAAACGGCAAAGGTAATAGAAGGGTGGTCTATGATGCCAGCTCAAAAAGCGAGGAGCGAGAAGTAATAAAAAATGACAAACAGTGAATATACGTGTAATCAAAGCAAAAGTTAGGGGAGGTCTGTGCAATTTGCCCAATCATAATATGTCATAACATTGATATAGAGCTAAATCTTCCATGCATCTGCTGCACCATGCAACGTGTTGAGCTGGCCTAATGGGCAGTAACCAGCTCAGCTGCTACAATCGAGTTGGCTGCTACCCACTGGGCCGGCTCGATACACTGCACGACACAGCGGATGCATCGAATATCTTCTCTTGATATAGACAAAGCAAGCCCATTGGAGCGGGAATTGTAATCAAGTCACCGTCAACAGGCTCTCCCAACTCATTCCTACAATATTCAATGCATAATTTTACCTAATTAAAAAGTGTTTAAACTGTCTAGGGCTTTTGTTTCTCCAATATCTCCTTCTAAGGTATCGATGAAAAACTTATTTATATGTAGCTCAGCTTCTATGTAATTGAAATAATCGCAGCTTTAAAGGTGGTGAGTGCTTTTAATTACAAAAAAGTCGAATTAATTTGCTTGTTCAAATTGATTTTTGGGTGGTTCGTCTGCATTGGCCCTTGAAATACGTTGTCAGGACTCAGGACCACACTAATTCGCAGAAGAAAAATATTATAGACCATATATTGCATGCTTTTTAACTTCTACATATTCTCCAGTGGCTTCGCTTTGAGAAAAAACTATACATGTTGGCGACCGTCAAATTTGAATAGAAATTGTTGTATGCTTCCTTGATTCCTGGCAGATTACAAGACAGAGGGAATATTGATAACACGATTATACATGCATTATGGACTCCCTTCATGTTGAAAAAGCGAAGTGAAAACCCACTTGCCTTTTTACAAAACATCGTAACAGTAACAATGGTGGTATGATAGGTAGGTCCATTTCATAAATCGATGAACATTTTAATTCGTCCTCGACAATTTCAACTAAGCAAAATTCCATTCCCATAATACCTATCTGCCGTTACACTCATTCGGCAACATGATCTGAAAAAAATATGCACTCACAACACACACAAAAATTTACAAAATTATAAGGAAGAGTAATTTAATAGACAGCAGTATGATACGCCTTGGAAAGACAATCTATCTTGAAGGATGGACAATTGATGGGTCATTCACCAGCTATTCCCGTAAGCTTTGGGATGCAAAACAGTTCGGGTGGCGCACACAATTCCAGCACAACAATTAACGCGGCTATTGCGTTCAATAGTAGCGGTTCCGAGCCCATTAACTTAGATGGGCCATTATCAATTTTCAGGATAAAGCGACTACAACATACATGCAAGTTCAGTTGCATAGTACTTAAAAATCAGCATCACCTCTCACAACATTCTTCCCTTTTCAACTAGGCTTTTTCCATATATTTTTGTATATTGACCAAAAAAAAAAAAAGAAGAAAAAAGTCAAGTGGAAAAGAAGCTACAGTAGCACATGAAACAATTGTGAAGACTATTGATCTTAAAAAATCTGAAGATCATTATGTTAATATCAATACTGGATGGGTAAACATTCAATTAATAATATTCAAATAATTAATAGTTAGACTCTAAAACAAAGGTGGATAGAACAGCCTAACAAGGTAGGGTCAATAATCATCTTAATTTAAAGGTAGTGGCGGACTTAGGATTTTATATGAGGAGAGACACCTTAAATATTATAATATTTATAATTTTTTTAATAAACCTAGATAATATGAGAGGATTTATTAAAATATAACAAAGAGTGTCTCTAGGTAAGGTAGACATAATGAACTTTGCCTCTTACAAGATCCAAATATAATATATAAGTTCGCTAAAAAATATGAAAAAAGTTAATTATTATCATTCACAAAAAATTCTTTGAATCTATGTTCTTTTAAGAAAAATGAATTGATAAATTATAAATTATGAAAGAAAAAATAGAAAGATATAATTTATATTAGAATGAATAAAAAATAAAAAATATATAATACAATTTATAAAATAAAATAATAAAGCTAAAATACAAGAGAAACTAACACATTGTAAGTTGTAAAATATATATTTTAGTTATATTATATTGATCAAAGGGGACATGTATGTGACAGTAGAGTGAAAGGAAAAAGGTTCTTGAAATTTTGATAAGCTAATAATTAGGGAAAAAAAAGAAAAAAATAAGAAATTGGGTTTAATTACAAAGGAGGAGCATACTTGATGCGTTCGAAACTAGCAAGTATACTAGTCGCACAAGTAATAAAGTGATAAGTAAGATATCGTTCCCACGAGGATTGATTCTAATTGAATTTGTTATTTCCAGCAACAATAAACTAAACAGGGGGGATTTTTGTTGAATGATTTACTAAATGAAATAAGAATGCAAGTAAAGAATAACAAAACAGAAAGTAAATTTGAATGAAAAATCAATGGGAGAAAGCTGGTTAAGGGATCCTTCTCTACCACAAGATATGGATTTGCGAATTAATTGTAGAATTGTCATCTAATTACAGCATTGAAGTTATCAACCGTAGATAATAACAAGCTCTATTACCCCAATCTTTCCTTACTTTGTTGTTAAATAAAACAAGCTCTTTATTTAATCTCTATCCATTAAACAACCTAGAACAAGCTCTCTGAGTTTAATTCAATGGATGCATTATGATAAGAAAGATAGGTTGATCTAAGCAATAAACACACAAGCTCGGATTATTTAACTTAGGTTATATTCTCCAATTGTAATCTCTGATCACAATTTTGCTACTAATGATTAGAAATTCAAGACAATTACGGATCAAGATTTCTAGTCTAGCAATAAATCACAACCAGATTATATTCAGTTGGCCACTCAAATACAATCAGCAAGCAATCATAAGCATTAAATATGGGAGAATACAAGCAACTTCAATTAGAGAATTGGATAACAATTCCTTACACAATCAACTTACAAAAACCATATCAGGGGCTTTGAAATCACCCTCAACCAATTCAGATTCAGTTACACATGTTTAAGAACGTGGTAAATACAATACAACATGGAGACATTCCAGAAAATGAAAGGGAAGGGAAAAACTTAGCAAATTTGATGTAATTCTCTTTGGATTGTAGTTCTTCCTCTTTCCAAGCTTCCTTTCTCCTTCAAGAACTCCAAGAGATGAAAGAATTCCAGAGCTGCAGCCTCCACCACGTTCTCCCCTCTTCAAGTTATGAAAATAAAACCCTAAAATGTGTTTAAATACTCTGCTACAGTAACGTGCTACAGTGTCCCGTATTATACATGCTACAGTGATGTGTGGAATTACATTTCTACACTTCTCACACTGTTTTGATTACAACTTTCGGTACACTGAATGGATTCATAAACCGTAAATTTCTCCAAAAAGTAGACTTCGAGAACTTTTCAACGGTATATGATATGTCATCGGGTTCATTGTATATCAATACAATTAAATCCGAGAAGATGGTTGACTAGCAGAGGTGAAAATGAAGGGTTTTACTCCATTTTTGTGCAAGTTGCTCCAAAACTCCTACAAACATCAAAACCACACAAAAACATAAAAATACCAAGGAATATAGCAAAGAAACATGGACGAATTGATATGAAAATGATATATAAATAGACACTTATCAAATTCCCCCACACTTAGACTTTGCTAGTCCTCGAGCAACTACGACAATATGAAATAAAACTAAACCGAAACAGAATCAACAAAAAATTAAAACACACAAATGCTTCATCTTGCAAATAGGCCTCAAAGATTGTACTTAATTATAACCCAAGGAAAACTTCAAAATAATGCACTTGATCAAGAATTTTATCCAAAAGATTAGTTTTGCTTCACTTCAATTCTTCAAGTGTGTGTGTGTAGAGCCATTCTCACCTAATCACTTGTAACCCGGATGAGTTTATGCATAAAAATGAATCATATTTAATATTGAAGATGTGTATAAATGAACTCCATAGGCCTGCTTTTCAAGTCACTCTCCACTAATGTAGACATGCACAACACCAAGGATCAAGTAGGACTTTATTAAGCTTGTAACGTTTGGCTTGGGTGAAGGTATGATAAAGGATAATAATTTGGCTCAAATCACCCACAAACACATAAATCATTCAAGACTATGTAGAGCTCAAACCTATAACACAACTTCATTTCAATTCACCAGGTTACTCCCCCAAACTTATTTAGAACACTCAATCTTTTTTTTTTTTTGCAGAAAACAAAAGAAAACTATACCCTCACACTTTGTTATTTCATTCTTTTTAAGAACACTTAAGGGTATAGATCTCTTATTCTTCTTCTTTTGTTCCTTTTTTTTTCTTTTTTTTTTTTTTACACTTTCCCTCCCCCACACTTAAAGAACACATTGTCCTCAATGTGTAAGTACGTGGACGATAAGTACAGATTGGTTTTTTTTTCTTTTTTTTTTTTTTTTTTCAAACACAATAGAACTCACTTGCATTGCTCATGACACATCCCAACCTCCTCTAACTTCCCAAAACCAGAACATAGCTCAAAATTTAATTGCGAATGATCTACATGCTCGTAGGCAAGGGATAAACGGTTTGGAACAAATTCATTTGAGGTTAGGAAATCTTTTAGTGAGTTAACAAAGAAAAAGGCTTACAAAGGCTCAAAGGGGTAACTAGGGATCAATTTCAGTCAAGGTTGGCTATTAAGGCTCAAACGGTCCAAAGATGGCCTAAATCATTTCCCCAATGTTGCACAGTCTAGGATTTCGCCTCGAGTGACCATCAAACAAGTTCTAGAATTCATTGAAATCTGAAGAAACATTTAAATTACATAAACTTTCTCTAAGTGAACAAATAACTCAGTGATAATAGCTCAGTGCTCAATGTTGCGCAAGGAATCAAAAGCAAAGCGAAAACCAATAAACATTTCAAGCACACAGATCCATGCATCATTTATCATTTTCCAAGAGTTATTCTTAATTCAATCATTATCTTATCATTGACCCATAAAATGCAAGAAAAGAGGTACGTGGTGTTGTTACACCTGAGTCAAGATTGTATATTTCAACAATCCTTAGGACCAGTAGCCCGCAGACTTAAGGTTTCCAGCATATATACCTTTATTATGAAAGAACAAAACGAGAAACAAGACTGATAGGTGTCTATTTATGTATTACTTTTATATCAATTCATCCATGTTTCTTTGCTATATTCCGTGGTATTTTTATATTTTTGTGTGTTTTGATGTTTGTAGGAGTTTTGGAGCAACTTGCACAAAAATGGAGTAAAACCCTTCATTTTCACCTCTGCTAGTCAGTGATCTTCTCGGATTTAATTGTATTGATATACAATGAACCCGACGACATATTATATACCGTTGGAAAGCTCTCGAAGTCTATTTTCTGGAGAAATTTACGGTTTATAAATCCATTCAGTGTACCAAAAGTTCTAATAAAACAGTGTGAGATGTATAGAAATATAATTCCACAAGTCACTGTAGCATGTATAATACGGGGCACTGTAGTAATTCACTGTAGCAGAGTATTTAAACACATTTTAGGGTTTTATTTTGAAAAATTGAAGAGGGGAGAACGTGGTGGAGGCTGCAGCTCTGGAATTCTTTCATCTCTTGGAGTTCTTGAAGGAGAAAGGAAGCTTGGAAAGAGGAAGAACTACAATCCAAAGAGAATTACATCAAATTTGCTAAGTTTTTCCCTTCCCTTTCATTTTCTGGAATGTCTCCATGTTGTATTGTATTTTTCACGTTCTTAAACATGTGTAACTGAATCTGAATTGGTTGAGGGTGATTTCAAAGCCCCTGATATGGTTTTTGTAAGTTGATTGTGTAAGGAATTGTTATCCAATTCTCTAATTGAAGTTGCTTGTATTCTCCCATATTTAATGCTTATGATTGCTTGCTGATTGTATTTGAGTGGCCAACTGAATATAATCTGATTGTGATTTATTGCTAGACTAGAAATCTTGATCCGTAATTGTCCTAAATTTCTAATCATTAGTAGCAAAATTGTGATCAGAGATTACAATTGGAGAATATAACCTAAGTTAAATAATCCGAGCTTGTGTGTTTATTGCTTAGATCAACCTATCTTTCTTATCATAATGCATCCATTGAATTAAACTCAGAGAGCTTGTTCTAGGTTGTTTAATGGATAGAGATTAAATAAAGAGCTTGTTTTATTTAACAACAAAGTAAGGAAAGATTGGGGTAATAGAGCTTGTTATTATCTACGGTTGATAACTTCAATGCTGTAATTAGATGACAATTCTACAATTAATTCGCAAATCCATATCTTGTGGTAGAGAAGGATCCCTTAACCAGCTTTCTGCCATTGATTTTTCATTCAAATTTACTTTCTGTTTTGTTATTCTTTACTTGCATTCTTATTTCATTTAGTAAATCATTCAACAAAAATCCCCCCCTGTTTAGTTTATTGTTGCTGGAAATAACAAATTCAATTAGAATCAATCCTCGTGGGAACGATATCTTACTTATCACTTTATTACTTGTGCGACTAGTATACTTGCTAGTTTCGAACGCATCAAGTTTTTGGCGCCGTTGCCGGGGATTGATTTTCTAATCGATTTGTTATTTTGTTTTCATTGTTGATTCATATTTTTGTTTGTTTTTCTTTTCTGATTGTTTGTGTTAGGCGACATGGCAATAAACTTCCAACAATTCAGTAGCCGATTTAAGCCACAATTACATTGGAGTGTAAATGAGGTAAGCACTCAGAACATTGAACAACAACTTTCTGAGCTAACTTCTCTTGTGGAAAACATGGCTGTAGGAGATATGCAGAAATCTTGTGCATGTGGGGTATATTCTACCATGGAGCATCCAATCGACATGTATCCAACTTTACAAGAAGAATATATGGAACAAGCCAATGCCATGGGTGGATTTCCAGGACAAACAAGGCAATGGTATGATCCATTCTCTAACACTTACAATGCCGGATGGGGAGATCACCCTAATTTTAATTACTCGAATCATCAACCAATCGCCCCAAATAGCATACCAAATTGGCTGCAAGGTTTCAATCAACCTAGAGTGCAGCAACCATTTCAAATGCAGCCACAACCAATGCCACATCCAGCACCGCAACCAGCTTCGCAAAACTCAGGTATGTCTCTCGAAGATATTGTTAATGCACTTGCCACTAACACAATGCAATTCCAGCAGGAAACTAGGGCAAGTATCCAAAACTTGGAAAATCAAATGGGAAAATTGGCCACTAACATGAGCAAATTTGAGAGTCAAAGCTCAGGAAAATTAACTTCTCAGCAGGTGATCAATCCAAGAGAGAATGCTAGTGCTGTAACTTTGAGAAGTGGGAAGCAATTAGAGATTCCACAAAATAAATCACAAACTGATGAAGGGGATGACACCACTCCCACCATGAATAAAACATCATCTTCTAAGGTAAATCCTAAAACCCATATTCCTTCATATGTTAATCCTCCACCTTTTCCTAGCAGATTTGCAAAATCAAGGAAGGAGGAACAAGAACAAGAAATCCTGGAAACTTTTCGCAAGATCGAGGTAAACTTACCACTTCTGGATTGCTATCGAGCAAGTACATCATTATACAAAATGTCTCAAGGAGTTATGCACCAGCAAAAGAAAGTTAAAAAGAAATGAGAAAGTAAGTGTGGGGAAGATGTTTTAGCTGTGTTGCAAAGGAAAATTCCTCCGAAATGCAATAATCCAGGTACGATCACCATTCCATGCACCATTGGTAAAAACCAAGTTTGAAAGAGCTATGTTAGATTTAGAAGCATTTATTAATGTCATGCCATATTCTATTTATGCTTCTTTAAATCTTGGACCTTTTGCGAAAACTGGGATTACCATTCA